>CM060951.1:14040197-14412697 GCA_030765055.1 Mantis religiosa
CTCCCAGCGATGTTCACATCTCTGTAACACGTCCAAATAGTATTCGGCGTTTTTCAACATAGTCTCCTTGTAACTCTACACACTTCTCTCAGCGATGCTCCCATCTCTGTAACACGTCCAAATAGTACTCGGCGTTTTTCAACATAGTCTCCTTGTAACTCTACACACTTCTCCCAGCGATGCTCTCATCTCTGTAACCCGTCCAAATTGTACTCGGCGTTTTTCAACATAGTCTCCTTGTAACTCTACACACTTCTCCCAGCGATGCTCACATCTCTGTAACACGTCCAAATAGTACTCGGCGTTTTTCAACATATCTCCTTGTAACTCTAACACACTTCTCTCAGCGATGCTCCCATCTCTGTAACACGCCCAAATAGTACTCGGCGTTTTTCAACATAGTCTCCTTGTAACTCTACACACTTCTCCCAGCGATGCTCCCATCTCTGTAACCCGTCCAAATAGTACTCGGCGTTTTTCAACATATCTCCTTGTAACTCTACACACTTCTCCCAGCGATGCTCCCATCTCTGTAACCCGTCCAAATAGTACTCGGCGTTTTTCAACATAGTCTCCTTGTAACTCTACACACTTCTCCCAGCGATGCTCACATCTCTGTAACACGTCCAAATAGTACTCGGCGTTTTTCAACATATCTCCTTGTAACTCTACACACTTCTCTCAGCGATGCTCCCATCTCTGTAACACGTCCAAATAGTACTCGGCGTTTTTCAACATAGTCTCCTTGTAACTCTACACACTTCTCCCAGCGATGCTCTCATCTCTGTAACCCATCCAAATAGTATTCGGCATTTTTCTCTAAAATATAATTGTTCACGAAGGTGATTGCCTCTTCATTTGACGAAAATCTCTTTCCTCCGAGCGCAATTTTCAGATGAGGGAACAATTAGAAGTCGCTTGGTGAATCAAGCAGTTCAAACCGTAATTCGTGGATTTTCGACATTGTAACCGCTGAGGTGTGAGACGGTACGTTGTCATGGTGAAGCAGGATTTTCTTTTTCTGAAAATGTGGCCGTTTTTCCGCAAGTTTCTGCCTTCAACTTGTTAAATAATGATGCGTAGTATGCTCCTGTAATGGTTATACCTTTTTGAAGATAATCGATTCAAATAACTCTATGAGTATCCCACAGAACCAGTCGTCATCCCTTTTCCAGCCCAAAAACAGTTTCTTTTTCTCCTGGAGCCGGTTCTCTCGTTGCAGTCCACTGTTTGGGCTGTATTTTTTTTTTTTTCGGGCGTATAACGGTGTAACCAAGTTTTATCTACAGTAATTAATCGGCGCCAAAACCTGGATTTATTGCGCCTAAACTGCGCCAACAGGGCGTTGGAAATGTTCATTCGAACACGTTTTGATCTAACGTGAGCAAACGCGGCACCCAACGCGCGGACAGCTTTCTCATGCCTAAATGTTGATTTAATATATGACAAACACGTTCTTTTGACATGTTCATAGCCTCTGCTATCTCTCTCACTTTAATTCTGCGGTGGTCTAGCGCCATTTGGTGAACTTTGGGGATGTTTTCGTCGGTAGTTGATGTTTTTTGACGTCCCGAACGTTGGTCGTCTCCCAAGCGCTTACGGCCACGTTTAAATTCAGCTGCCCAAAATTTCACTGTGGTAAATGATGGTGCAGAGTCCCCATACACAGAATGCAACTCATCTTTGATTTGCGTAGCAGTATTGCCTTTCAAAAACAAATATTTAATGACAGCTCATTACTCGATTTTGTCCATTTTCATAAAAACGCTTACATCAACTCACTCAAACGACTGTTACATAACAACTGAGCGTCAAAATGGCTGAAACTTTGGTGAGTAGCTGTTAACAGATGAACAACGAAATTCAGTAGCTTTTATTTACGAGTGCTGCCATCTTCATGTTGAATTCGGAAACTTTTTAGATCACTCTCGTACCATCTTCAGAATTGTTTATTCCTTTATTTTTAATTAACGTCCTCCAGCGTTACGTTAAATTTAACCTAGTGGTATGCCTGAGGCGGTTTTGTCTGTGGCAGTTACAGGTTCGATTCCTGTGGCCGACATACTTGACGCATGGGTTTTTGTGGGTCGGCAGGCGAATGCTGGGTAGGTTAGTTACATCTTGTCCCTCTATTTGATCTCCATATCATTTCATATCAGCTCTCATCTGATGACCTATTTCAGGGTAGGAGTGTGAGCGATAGTCTCGGCGGTGCATGGCAGGATGATATGCTCCTGGTAAAGACTTCGTCTTTCGGAAGGACTTTCCGGTCTCCTGGCTGACCCGGTGGGTTGTTTCCGGTGGGATAGTGATTGTGCTGGGCTGTCGGGGGAATTTGCAAGTGGTAAATAGTAGGGAGACTACCCTTTGCATTGGCGTAGCTCCTTGGGTTTGCCGTCCTCTGGCTCCTCTTAACCTCATCCTTCCTCCGGGAATGCCCCACTTGGAGCTTAGGTACAAGAAACCACAGGTTTGTGTACCGAATCCCCTCCATAGTACGTAATCCTAAAGCCTGCTGCATTCTTTTATATTCATTGAGTCCAATATAAAACTATTAACTTATGTCGTTTAAGGTAACATGGATAGGAGAATGTGCTTTAGTGAGAATAGTTGAAAAGAATGGAAACAGAAATGCATGTGAGTGTAACAAAGATACCTTTTTGACTGCTGAGGAGGGACATTTCCAGAATCATGCGTACAATTTTAAGGTATATCAGGGAGTGCACGGCACCTTTTATTATCTAGAAGTAAGAATTTTCGTTTGATGAGCGGAGGTTACAAGAGAAATGCGTGTTGTAATGCGGAACTGGAGCGGCCCACAAGGCCATCGGTTCCGGCAGCCCAAAGAGAGACGTATGAGGAAGAGAAGAAGAAGACGACTTCACAGCACGTGTCATGAAGTGTGTTTTCTCTAGCAGTGCGTCTTACTTCCACGTGTACAAACAAAACACGACTAATACGTATCAAATCAATGTATCTATGACATTAATGGAAATTCTTAAAGCAAGGAAAAAGTCAATGTTTTCTTTTTCTTTACCATAGTTCCATTTGACACCTTTCATTTGTTAATATCCATCTGCACAGCTCTGTAAATCAACTGACATGTGACTGTCATTTTAAACACATTTAAAGGGTATTGTTCTAGGAAGGATGTGAAGGCTTATTGCAAATACCAGATGATGATGATGTGATGATATATATAAGGGCGCTAAACTACGGCGGTCATCAGCGCCCTTTAAAAAACTAGTCATGACAAAAGCCAGATATAAAATTTTCTAAAAACTATACAAGTGTAACAAAACCTATTAAAAATACACGTACATAAAAAACATCAATCAAAACCTACTAAAAATTTCGTTCACTAAATCCTAAACTCTAAACTAGACAAGAATCTAAAAACCTTCTCCACGGGTCTCCACGCACGGCCTACACGTGGGTGGGCCTGTTGACCGTCTCCCTCAACCACGAAGAGGAGCCCACACGAGGGAGACTGTTGGCTCGGGACCCCGGGTGCGCCAAATCCGTACCTACCGAAGTAGGCCCCTGGGGGGGGGGGGGCCAAATACCAGTATTACATTCAACATAACCTGTAAACCTACAGTTGAGCGCCATTATATCGCTCAATACAGTGTGTACAAAAATTACCTCAACCTAATAAACCTTTCTAAATATTACAGTCCTTGAGCAGTGAACAATATACAAAATATCAATGGTAAAGCAAGTAGGGTCTCTGGGCTTCGTTTATTTATTTTTGTAACTTCATAGCTACGGTTACTATAGCTACGGTTCTCAAAAATGTTATCAAAAGTCTCTTTATTCTCAATGACTTTTGTCTAATTGGTAAACCATTTAAGATAGACAAAATATTACTACAGTAACAAATGTAGATTATTTTAAATTTAAGTCCTACAAAGTCATATTGGATGATGAGTGAAATTATGTCCAAATGAATACAGCCCACATAGGGCTTAGAGTTACCAGACATTTATCTTTCAGGATAAGAGAAAACCTCCAACGTTAAGTCATATCGGACGATGAATGAAATGATGTTCAAATGAGTACAGGGTACATAGAGCTTAGAGTTACCAGACATTTATCTTTCAGGATAAGAGAAAACCTCCAACGTTAAGTCATATCGGACGATGAATGAAATGATGTTCATATAAGTACAGGGTACATAGAGCTTAGAGTTACCAGACATTCATCTTTCAGGATAAGCGAAAACCTCCAACGTTAAGTCATATCGGACGATGAATGAAATGATGTTCAAATGAATACAGGATACATAGAGCTTAGAGTTACCAGACATTTATCTTTCAGGATAAGGGAAAACCTCCAACGTTAAGTCATATCGGACGATGAATGAAGTGATGTTCAAATGAATACAGGGTACATAGAGCTTAGAGTTACCAGACATTCATCTTTCAGGATAAGCGAAAACCTCCAACGTTAAGTCATATCGGACGATGAATGAAATGATGTTCAAATGAGTACAGGGTACATAGAGCTTAGAGTTACCAGACATTCATCTTTCAGGATAAGAGAAAACCTCCAACGTTAAGTCATATCGGTCGATGAATGAAATGATGTTCAAATGAGTACAGGGTACATAGAGCTTAGAGTTACCAGACATTCATCTTTCAGGATAAGAGAAAACCTCCAACGTTAAGTCATATCGGTCGATGAATGAAATGATGTTCAAATGAGTACAGGGTACATAGAGCTTAGAGTTACCAGACATTCATGTTTCAGGATAAGAGAAAACCTCCAACGTTAAGTCATATCGGTCGATGAATGAAATGATGTTCAAATGAGTACAGGGTACATAGAGCTTAGAGTTACCAGACATTCATGTTTCAGGATAAGGTAAACTCGTGAAAACTCTTATACAAATAACTCACCGTCACCGCGATTCGAGGTTGGGACGTCTTGGACATGAGACACACACGGTAGAGAGGCGGGTGTTGTTGTGTTGCTAGTTAGCTGTGGAAGTAAAGAGACAATCTGATTGTCACTAGTGAAAGAGGAGTTATGTAACCGTTAGCTGTCATTAGTGACGGAATGCCGATGGACATTTGTGCGGTACCAGTGCAGCGCTTGTTAAGGCAATGGATCTATAAGTTTAGGTAGATCCAGTACTCAACATACGTTGCCCGCTATAATAGAAAACAATAACAATGTACTACCATATTTCAATGTTTTATCTAGAGTGATTATTTAATATTAAAAATTAGTATATATATATATTTTTTTTTTCTTATCCCAGGGACATAAAGGACAGAAAAGTTTTAGAATTCTTCCCAAAAATTCGATAGCCAAATATCACAGCAAATATATGTTTTGAATATTTTTTGGAAAATTTCTCTTGTGTCTTTTGATTCATACATAACAGCATAACTAAAAAATGCAGAGGTCGGTCAAATATCAAACATTGTATTTATATTCAATAATATCTTCATATCCCAAAGCGTTTTAAAGAAAAATTATCAAAAAATTATGTCAGACTAAATTTATCTTTATATTCAAGATTCTCTCGGGAAACAAGCCAGCTGAAGGGACGAATAAAAATCGACGTTTCGGTAGCATACATCTCTCCCATCATCAGGATATTTACTAAATGTAATTACCACTAAATAGATATAACACAAATATTTACAAAGACAAAATACTGTCAATACTCGTTTCGCTGAACAAAAGACAGTTTTCAGGAAATTAAATACCAGATCAAGAGATGGCGTGAGCATAGAAAATTAATTAGGTCATAGAACCGTAACTACTTAAATTGATGATCAAGCTGTATAGATCTGTCCTTCTTAAGCCGAAGGATTTCCATTTTAAGGCCGGTTTCCAAGAGGAGTTGAACTGAAATCCTGCATGATGCCGAAATTAAGAATTGCAATGTATAAAGAATCATGATGGATTTTAAAGGAATGTTGGTTCTTTGTTACAACACGTGCAGGTGTAGTGAGTTGAATAGCAACGGAGTTGGTTGAGTTGTTTAACAAAAGACACGGGAGAAAAAGGGTTTTCTTAGTAAGAATCCTGAATGGATAGCACTTGACTTTGTTTGTAAAGGTGGTCTTCTGACCCCTAATAACGGCATGACAAAATTGTCACAAAGGGAATCTTTGTGTGTATAAAGGGCTTCGAGAAAGTGATAGCTAGAGACTCAACCGCAGCTGTGAGGACAGTGAATCAGTTCGTTACTGGCAAGCCATTAAGAAAGTCCTCTTGTTCTGTCTTGGGCCAGGCAGACCAGAAGTGATGAGAGAAGATATTTGTCGGTTCATATGTACGTGAAGAACGAATTAAGTTTTATCGAATAAAAGCATTTCATAAACAGTAACTCCAAACAGTGATATTGGTAACCCTTGGTCGGCAACTTCAAGTTCTGATGTTCTGATAAAAAGAAGCAGTCATTAAACCGGCTTGAAACGGGCATTACAGTGTCATTAAACTATCCTTCTCACACATATCCACGCATACCCTGTGATTAACCTCATTGCTTTACCCTGAGATAAACACCATTGTTTATATTTGTATCAAGCTGTCGCCCCAAGTGGAACTCTTTGTTCGCCACTATTTTGCTTCAAGCATCACGAGTAAGCATGCTCCTCTCGGAGGAAATGGCCAAAGCCTCCTTAACTCGCCGCTTCCAGTAACTGTTACATTTTGCCAAGACGATTTCTAACGTAGTCTCCTATGGTTGCTTCACTTCATCGCTTTTTCCTGTGGATGCTAGCCGCAAATCTATGTAGGTTGCAGAAACTGATAAAAGACAATAACTTGGGTGGTATTAACATCTTAAAAATTATATGAAGTGGTGGTTTTACTACGTTTTTGTGTAATAAGATTCTATCTCTTACCACTAATACAAAAGTCAATCAGAATGAAGTGAACTTCAGAGAATATCCAAAATGTACTTACACTTCACTTCTCATGAAAATATATTACATATTTGGCATTTTTGTCAGAATTGTTACAGCCATCTTTGACAAAACAAAAAAATAATGAGAGATGTTGCACTTTGGGATGGTAGGGGATTTTGTTTATCTTTTTTGTTCTTCTGAAGCTAAATTGGCTTCCGAAGATACTTAGGTCATCTCTTGAGTGGTTTATCCACTTAAACACAGATAAGCCTTATCGTCTTTACTATAATGTTATAGGATGCCAGCCAGTTATATCGCATGTTTTAAAAGCTCGCACATAAAATATGTTTGTAGTGTCTAATAATAAAACTTGCCTGAAATTTTGGTTGGAAGACTACAAGGAGTTCGAAGTAGGTGTGCACGCTTAGTATGCAATATCCGTCGATTTGCCCACGTGACATCAACTTTCATGTTACTGTTTAGGCTTATGGCACATGGCGTTCTTTACCAACTCCTTCATTTCTACATTCTCTGAATGTTCTTCACCTTAAATATCTTACTCACTGTTATGAAGGACAAACTCTCATTCTTGTTATAGCTGTCATTATACAAGCATGCCATTAGCTCATCTGTGGAACACGTAAGAGACATCTAGAATTTAGGGCATATAGTATATACGAGGGCTGTGGCAATGTACCTTTACTCATCCTCATAATTTTGATGATTCTTCTCAAAATAGTCTCCCCTGAATGTGATGCACTTGTCACAGCGTTTCTGACAGTCTTCAAAGACATGCTGGAAACCATTTTTTGAGAGATCCTTCAAAATCGCCTCCGCAGCCTTCACCACTGCTTCTGATGATGGATAATGCCTCCCACTAAGGCTTTTCTTCAAGTTAGGGAATAGAAAAACGTCACATATGGCTAAATTTGGACTATAGGGGGGGGTGAGGGATGCACTTCACGTTGATGTTTGCAAGATACTCAGCAACAACATTGGCAATATGCGGCCGCGCATTATCGTGGTGCAGCATCCAGCCTGCTTCAAGGAAATGTGGTCTTTTGCGTCTGATATGGACGTCCAATGTTTTCAGGACATCCCTGTAGTATTGTCCAGTTAGTGATGTGTGTGCAGGTACAACATGTTGATAAACCATTCCATGAATATCAAAGAATGAGATGACCATATTTTTCCCAGCAGAAGCAACGCTTTTTGCTTTTTTGAGGGTTGGTGATGAAGGATATTTCCACACTGAGCTTTGCTGTTTGCTCTGAGGATCAAAATGATGTAGCCAAGTTTCATCAGCAGTGATTACGTTTGAAAGAATCTCCAGATCTTCCTCTAACATCAATTTTAACTGCATGGAGACCTCCATGCGAATGTCCTTTTGTTCGGGAATCAACAGTCTTGGAACCCATCGCGCACAAACACGTCTCATGTGTAATGTTTCTGTCACCAACGTGTGGGTGGCACCCAATGAAATGTTCAGTATTTCAGAAAGTGATCTTAAGGTAATTCGTTGATCCTCTCACACAATGGCAGCAGCAGTGTTGATGTTTTCTTCCGTAAGAGCAGTAACTGGAGCACCGGGTCCACCTTCCTTTGAAATTGATTGTTTCCCCTCTTTAAACATTTTAAACCACCTTCGAGCTGTGTTGTAGGGAAGAACAGACTCTCCATAGGCCTCCTGTAACATGGTATACACCTCAACTGAAGATTTGTTGAGACGAAAGCAGAATTTCAAAGCCGCATATTGTTCATCACGTGTTACCTCCAATGCAGCGGTAGGCGATACTGAACATGTCTGAACTTGCCTGGTTCTCATCAGGCGGGAACCAGGAGTACCAACAATGAAACTGCTACGGCGTGTTTGTTTCACATTAAGCTAACAGAATAATAATAAGATTGTACTTTAGTGCGAAAAATTATGACCATAACAAAATTATGATCATTGTTTATTTAACAGCCCGCATACATTTCAGTCTATTAGGTTGTCTGATAAGTAATGTCGATCTTTTTTATTTTGGTGTTTTGGAAAATTTATTTGTTTTTTTCTGGTTCGGCAATGCTATTTAGAGGATGCCATGGCTAGTGTTAGGTACATTGGGAGCATGTATCAGTATTCAGTTGTTAATCAACAATCACAAAATGGAGATAACAAAGTTTGAACTTAGAGTTCTCCTAAAACACTACTGGAAACAAGATTATAAAGTCGCTGTCACAGCTCGAAGAATATGTGAAGTGGAAGGAGAAGGTGTCGTTAGTGAGCGTGGGGCACAGTAATGGTTTCAACGTTTCAACAATGTAGAATAAAAACTTAAGATTTACCATGTCTGGAAGACCTAAAGTATGGAATATTGAGCTACACGACAAGTTTGACAAGAAAATCCGGAAACTTGTACCCGTTGGCTTTCAGAAGAACTTGGTGCATCAAAAGATATTGTCACAAGACATTATTTTGCCGCTTGTAAGTGAACACCGAGAATGACAGAGAGGCGGGGAGTGAAAGAGACAGAGCGCCCAAGCCACGCCTATGCTCACAGTAGCACCTGTGATTGGACACTTAAAAGTCCGGAAGCCAAACTTTCAGTCTCTAGTCAGATCAGGACTGAGCCCTCTACTGGTAGTAGAATATTTTATAAGTTAGAACAAATGACGGTAGAGGTTTGTTTTGGTGTTTTCTTTTTTTTTTTAAATATATAAGCTGTGTACTGATACTGCAGTGTTGTCATGTGCCTTAAACAAGTCTTGGTCTTTTGTATTTTTCGCCGTGGTCGATGTCGTACTCACCTAGACCGCGTATAAGGGAGTTGAAGTTATGGGAGACGTTTTGATAGAATGGGAGTGAGGGGGTGTGGAGGTAGTCTGTTAGGGTAGGAACGTTAGGGGTGTACCATGGGGCATACGTGACAATACGGAGGAATCGAGACTGTAGGACTTCAAGGCGACATACGTATACTCCAAATGGCACAGACATAAGTGATGGCTGGCTCACACTAGCAGCGACGTGGCGGGGAGAGAAAGAGCCGAGGAAGTAAGACCTTATGCTTTCCGGGCGACGAATTTGTTCACTTTCTTCTCGGGCAACAAGCCAGGTGAAAAGATGATTAGATATCAACGTTTCGGGAGTGTGCATCTCTCCCATCATCAGGATATTTATAAAATGTTATAACCACAAATGAAATACTTGATATAACACAACTATACACAAAGACAAAACACTATCAAAGTACGCATTACTGAACAAAAGACTGTTTTCAGTAAATTAAATGCCAGGTCAAAGAAACGTAACTACTTAACTTGATTATAAAGCTGTATTGATCTTTGCTTCTTAAATCGACGGATTTCCACTTTAAGGCCGGTTTCCAAAGGAAGCTGAACTGAAATCCAGCATCACGATTAAGCGTACTCCTCTCGGAGGAAATGGCCAAAGCCTCCTTAATTCTCCGCTCCCAGTAACTGTTGCATTTTGCCAAGATGGTCGTCTCCCGAAAATTAGCTCTATGGTCGTTATCAAAACAATGCTCTGTCAGTCCAGAATTCTCAGGTTGCATTAAACGAATGCTCCGTTCATGTTCGTTTATTCTAGTAGCGATGGTCCTTCCGGTTTGTCCTATATACGGTGTCTCACATTCACAGGCAATGCGGTACACTCCCAGCTCTATGGTCGTTATCAAAACAATACTCTGCCAGTCCAGACTTCTCAGGTTGTATTAAACGAATGCTCCGTCCATGTTCGTTTATTCTAGTAGCGATGGTCCTTCCGGTTTGTCCTATGTACGTTGTCTCACATTCGCAGTGAATGCGGTACACTCCCAGCTCTATGGTCGTTATCGAAACAATGCTCTGTCAGTCCAGACTTCTCAGGTTGTATTAAACGAATGCTCCGTTCATGTTCGTTTATTCTAGTAGCGATGGTCCTTCCGGTTTGTCCTATGTACGTTGTCTCACATTCGCAGTGAATGCGGTACACTCCCAGCTCTATGGTCGTTATCAAAACAATGCTCTGTCAGTCCAGACTTCTCAGGTTGTATTAAACGAATGCTCCGTCCATGTTTGTTTATTCTAGTAGCGATGGTCCTTCCGGTTTGTCCTATGTACGTTGTCTCACATTCGCAGTGAATGCGGTACACTCCCGGCTCTATGGTCGTTATCAAAACAATACTCTGCCAGCCCAGACTTCTCAGGTTGTATTAAACGAATACTCCGTTCATGTTCGTTTATTCTAGTAGCGATGGTCCTTCCGGTTTGTCCTATATATGGTGTTCTACATTCACAGAGAATGCGGTACACTCACGGAACTTGGAAGTCCACTTTGTCATATTTTGAATCAGTCTTTTGTTCAGTAATGCGAATTTTGATAGTGTTTTGTCGTGAAAAAATCGGCCTCGGCCATGCAGCGCTCAGGCAGTTATACCCCATATTCCGCTCGACCATGCCCATCCGCCTGAAACTACGGGTGTACCGTGCGATCATCCCGCCCCTGATCCTGTATGGATGCGAGGTCTGGGGATCGGTGGCTCGTACCACCATCCGCAGACTGCAAGCCGTGCAGAACAGGGCGCTTAGGATGATCTATGGTACTGAACGTATGTTTCCCTCATACATTCTCCACACCCATTCTGGCATACCTTACATTGAGGACGTTGTGCGCGAACGCTCGCGCTCATTGTATGCCAGGATCACATTCCATCCCAACCACCTAGTGAACACACTAGGGCAGTATGACCATCGTTTACCCAGGAGGAGAAAGATCTACCGCCTACCCAAGGACGCCCTTGGATGGTGAGACCAGCCTCTCATCCCCTCAACTCTACACTCTGTTCCGGCCACACTGGGGCTGGACCTGGCCCGCCGGCTGAACCCCGGGAGCCGGGTCCCCCGGTGTGACCCCGATGAACACCATAACCTAACGATCCCCAACTTACCCGACCTCTCGCTCCTGGCCCCGTCACGCTGGACGAACCCTGCAACGCAGGCCGCCAACAGCGTGGCGGTTCAGGGCACTGGCCTCCTTGGAAGCTACCCCCGCCACCAGGAGCATTAGCAGAGGTCGAATCAGGTCCTTCAGTTAACAAGGACATCCAAGCTTTGGAGAAATGACAAAATCTTTAAAACCGCACGGGTAAATCCGCACAGCGGATAGGTACCGTGGCGATCTACCCACCGTCCTGGAGCACCCGGACGACTTGTTCTCGCTCTCAAGTGAGGCAGTTACGGTGCCGTAGAATCGCATGGGTGCAAACGGTGAAGTATCTCGGAATGACGCTGGACCGTAAATTAACTTACGTTCCGCACGTCAAGGGCAAGGTCCAGCTGGGGCATGTCGCACTCCGGAGTCTATACCCTATTTTCCGATCAACAATGCCCATCCGACTCAAACTCCAGCTGTATCGGGCGATCATTCCGCCTATGATTCTGTACGACTGTGAGATCTGGGGAACAGTGGCTAATACCACTTTCGTCAGGCTCCAGACGCTGCAGAACAAGGCAACTCGCATCATTTACGATACAGGCTGGAGATTTCCTGGTCATATCCTACATGAGCACTCCCAGATCCCGTACATTGTCGATGTCATTCGCGAGAGGGCACGATCAATTTACGACAAAATCCAAATTCACCCCAACCCTTTAGTGAACTCCCTGGGCAGGTATGACCAGAGGGATCAAAGACGCTTGCCGTCCTTGAGACTACCAAGAGACGTCTTGGGGCCCCTTGGTTAACCCAAGAGAAACCCCAGATGTCTCTGGGACCAATTTTTACGCCTGATGGATCAAGCGCTACACAACCTGTAACCAAAACGGAGCAAAAAATTAAATCGTGTCTCCCAAAACGGGGGAACGATTAAGTGCAGCTGCCTATGAGACTTAAACAAGTATATCCCATTCCAAATTCCAAACAAATTCAAACACCCCAGGAGAACATGAAACCAATTACTAGCTCATTTCGCAGGTTAAGCCGCAAAGTGGCTAGGTACTGCGGCATAAGACACCCGGACGGGGGAAAAAAATAGCCCCGCCCGACTAGGACTAACTCTGGACCTCTGGAAGTGAGGCGGAGTTCGGCAGGAGCCGAGAGTGTGCAGAGAAGCAGTCATTCAAGAGACGAGGAGCAGTGTAGTTGTGCAGCAGATGGACTTGAAGATTTCGTACGGTGTGTTACATCATTCTACTGATATCAGACTGTACAAGTGTCTTTCTACCGAAATAAAATCATTTTGAATTTCTTCAAACCGGACTTTTAATCTTACGAACCAACAAAGTCACAATATCATACGTCGCCACATTAAGACACTTGGAAAATCCTACAGAAGCTGTAGATCTGTACTTCATGAACTTACACCTCAACAGGCTGAACGTAGAGTAGATATCAGTCGCTAGTTTATCCATAATCCCATGGATGTTAGATTTTTCCGGAGATTTGTCACTTATGATGAAACCCCAATGCCTCAGAAGAGTGGTTTGATACCCGTAAACCTGCCAAAGTCATCAGTTCGGTCTCAAAGTAATGTTGTGCGTCTGGTGGAATTTTGAATGTGTGATTCTCTGTGAGTTTGTCACAAACGTGCGGGCGATTGATGCGGATCTTTACTCTCAAAAACTGGAACGAGTTTATGAAATTTTGAGACAGAGATACCCAGCATTAGCTAACCGAAATAGAGTTTTATTGAAACAGTACAATGCAACATCCCATATTGCACGAACAACCATGGATACAATTCAGGAATTGGGAGTAATCGAACTGCTACTGCACCCCCCATACAGCCCTGATCTCGCATCAACAGATTATCATCTTTTATTATCCATGGCCCATTTTGTAAGTGGAAGATATTTTGACAACGCTGAAGTAGTTCAAATAGGTGTCACCGAATTCTTCGCATCTACTACCAACGTTGGACCATAAACCTCGCTGAACGATGGCTCAAGACCACAGAATCTATAGCAGAAGATATATACTTATATGAAGATTCCATTTCCACGTATTTTAGTTATGTCTTTTCTTTTTAACACTTAACGTGTTTGTTGCACTTATCTATATTTATGTTTTATTGTTTTGCCTGCAATACGTAATACAATAGGTCCTTTTTTTTAGAAAGGAAGGATGTGCGGAGACACTCGAATGACGATCATAGCAGGACTACGACATTTATGCATTTTGGCAATTTTTTGGCGTTTTCCCATAAACGTTATCCTCAAAAACAAGTGAAGAGAATAACCCAGTTTGTTCTGGCATCCAACAATCAAGACAAAAGTCATTCTTAAACCCTTAACAGAGAGAAAGCATTTGTTTGAATGGCATCGCCTTAGCTTTTCGCCAATGCATGAAAACAATTGCCCAAGATGGTTTTGTAGATTAGAGCACGCTCAGATCCGTTACATCTGCCATCAGCGTGCTCGCTTGAGCGTGGAGGAAACGGCATCATAAAAGTTCATCGCTTTCGAAGATCAGAAGCTTTCCCCAGCTCTGTACAAGGCGCGTCTTCAGAAACAGCTCGTGTTGTAGGTGCAATCTGTTTCAAAAGTGTGTAACAGTGGAAGCTTGCGGTATCACGTCACCATTCCCTCTACCGTTCGGCAATACAGCACTTGAGTCTGTTACAGTGGACGGTTTCAAATCAAATCAAAATGTAAACACCATCATACGCTCTCACAGTAAAACTTAACATTCAACGTGTTACAATTTTGTAAAGAAGGCAAACGAAAAGGTCTAACTACTACGTTACATAACGCTACAGCAACGGTAATAAACAAACTGTACATAATATGGTGTAAGAGGCTCAAAATTCAAAGCATACGGGACAAAAACTCTCATAATTGTCCACATACATAAAGCTTCGAACTCGAATGAAAAATGTGTTGCGAACAGAACTTCTCTGGAGTTTTACGAACATAGAAGAAAAATTTCTGTCCTCTTACGTACGATGTTCTGATGTTTTGATGGTCAGACTCTACTGTACTATATTCCCGTCTTCTCTGATCTCTCTAAACCGAGCGATCTCCCATAACAACTGTACTCATTCGTCAGACAGGTATTACAATATACGTCGTGTTGACGTACGATGCTCTGATGTTTTGGTGGTCAGACTGTACTGTACTACATTCCCGTCTTCTCTGATCTCTCTAAACCGAGCGACCTCCAATAACAACTGTACTCATTCGTCAGACAGGTAATACAACATACGTCGTGTTACGTACGATGCTCTGATGTTTTGATGGTCAGACTGTACTGTAGTATATTCCCGTCTTCTCTGATCTCTCTAAACCAAGCGATCTCCCATAACAACTGT
The DNA here is from genome assembly GCA_030765055.1 of Mantis religiosa. Classification (NCBI taxonomy): domain Eukaryota; kingdom Metazoa; phylum Arthropoda; class Insecta; order Mantodea; family Mantidae; genus Mantis; species Mantis religiosa. Next base: position 14,055,355 of record CM060951.1, read on the forward strand.
ACTCATTCGTCAGCCAGGTAATACAATATACGTCGTGTTACGTACGATGTTCTGATGTTTTGGTGGTCAGACTGTACTGTACTACATTCCCGTCTTCTCTGATCTCTCTAAACCGAGCGACCTCCCATAACAACTGTACTCATTCGTCAGCCAGGTAATACAATATACGTCGTGTTACGTACGATGCTCTGATGTTTTGAGGGTCAGACTGTACTATATTATATTCCCGTCTTCTCTGATCTCTCTAAACCAAGCGATCTCCCATAACAAATGTACTCATTCGTCAGCCAGGTAATACAATATACGTCGTGTTACGTACGATGTTCTGAAGTTTTGATGGTCGGACTGTACTGTACTATATTCCCGTCTTCTCTGATCTCTCTAAACCGAGCGATCTCCCATAACAACTGTACTCATTCGTCAGACAGGTAATACAATATACGTCGTGTTACGTACGATGTTCTGATGTTTTGATGGTCAGACTGTACTGTACTATATTCCCGTCTTCTCTGATCTCTCTAAACCGAGCGATCTCCCATAACAACTGTACTCATTCGTCAGACAGGTAATACAATATACGCCGTGTTATGTACGATGTTTTGATGGTCAGACTGTACTGTACTATATTCCCGTCTTCTCTGATCTCTCTAAACCGAGCGATCTCCCATAACAACTGTACTCATTCGTCAGACAGGTAATACACTATACGTTGTGTTACGTACGATGTTCGGATGCCTTGAGAGACGAATGTAACTTGAAGCTCCATGTGCCCTGTAGTCATTTGAACATCATTTCATTCATCGTCCCATATGACTTGACGTTGGAGGTTTTCCGTTATCCTGAAAGATGAATGCCTGGTAACTGTAAGCTCTATGTACCCTCTACTCATTTGAAATTTATTTCAATGGTCGCCCGATCCCTTATCCTGAAAGATATATGAGAATGTTGGAGGACATAAGAGAGAGAGAGAGAGGGGGGGCGGGGGGAGTTACAGACGGACCGACAGACAACAGAGGGATGTATAATTCCTGTGCAGTAACATTTTGTCTATCCCTAAGGCTTTATAAATTCTGGAAGGTTCAAAATGAAAAGGACTAATTAGGCTGTTAACAGAAAATTCAATATTTACTTTAATTTATCTTGAACATATATAACATCTGCCAATTAAAAAAAATCACCCGAGCCAGGTTTTTAGAAAAGTAAAAGTTGGGAATGTTTTTCCGTTTAAGGGTATTTTAAGATGATTTTTACAGACTTCTCTATTGAAGAATAGGCTATAGAATGTAGGTTTCATGTAACACTTTACATTTAGGGATCAAGATTTTTAATTAACTTTTTTAGGACATCGTTGTCGTGGGTTACTGCAGATATCACCGCTGACTGATCAAGGCACACGTGTGAGTTATATGTCATGTTTATATCCACACGAAAGGCTACCGGCTATTATTGATGTTTTCCTCTCCACTACATAGATTTTACCTTTGTCCGTGTGAACTGAAGTGTTAAGGGCAGTGGTCGGACAAGTTAAACTCCAGGCCATTGCACACCAAATGGAGAAAAATATTTATGTAGAGTGCAACCAATTTCATAATGACTTAATCTACCGCAGCAATCTCATCAATAATAGCAATAATTCACATTGCTTTGTATAAGAAAATAATAGCAGTGATAATAGTGATAAGAAATGGTTGAATATTTGGGTATCATATAGCATACACCATTGGCTTCCAAACTAGGGGGTATCTGAGTAAAATCAGAATTATTGACTTGTGTTAAGTCTGCTACTAAATAAGTAGTTATTAGCCAGGAACATTAAGTGTTGAGGGACATTAATTAGTTGTACAGTGCGATCCAAATAAACCTGAACCATTTCAACTAGCCGTAATTTTTTAACCAATAGTAGGACACACGTGCAAATTTGTGAGAATATAATACACAATTGGGAGATTACATTACACTATTTACATCTCAGAGAAAATGTTGGAAGCGTCCTCCACCAGCATGTATGGATCGTTGGTCCCATTTTCTTTGATACGACTGTAGACACTGAGGTTTATATGGGTATCTTCAAGACATTTGTGGAGTAGCTGAATGATATCGAATGGAGAGAATGTTATTTCCAGTAAGATGGAGCAACGTGCCATACAGCTAATGACACAATGGAACTTCTAACCCGTTTCTTTGATAATCGAATAATCTCAAAAGGTCTGTGACCTTCCAGATCCCCAGACCTAACCACACCGGATTATTTCTTGTGGGGTTTTCTAAAAAATAGAGTGTACAAGAACAGGCCACGGTCAATTGATGTTCTCAAACATGTATAGATGCTAGCTTCATGCAGATTCGAATAAGAGGCCAAAGAAACTATCCAAAGTTACCAGATTAGGTATAGCAGCCTAACTTGGAATTCTTGGAATATGTGAGGGCATTTCTTAGAAGTTTATAGAGAGATTTCAGCATGGAAAGGGGAAAATTTGAGTAGTTTCAAAATGAAGTGGCAGCATGTATTAGAAGCTAATAGTGGGGATCTTACAGTCATAGAGTAGCCAGCCCTCGTAGCCATGGTCGTTAGAACGTATGTCTCTAGCGTTCCACCGCGTAGAGGGTCGCGGGTTCGAGTCCCGCCCTGGGCATGAGTGTTTATGTGTATGTGTGTGAAACTACAGAAAACAGATAGGTAATTAAACGGAAACAAAAAAAAAAAAAGGTTAAATAAGAAAAAGAAATATATATACACATAGATATATATTTTTAAGTAAAAGAAAAGAAAAGAAAGAAAGAAAAAGAAAATAAAAGAAAAATAGAGTCATAGAGTCAATGGGGAGGTTATTAGGAGAATTTTGGTAGCTGAGTAGATCATTCTTGGCGGTACTTTGTACACTTCTCGACTGATTGCGGAGCAAGACGTAGCTGAAGGAGGCGTCGTTTCTTGACTCAGTGATAGAATCGCGTGTTATCACATAAAATTCAAATACATTAACTCCGGATATGTTGGTATATTATGCATTAGTTTTCATTGCTCCTGACCTCCAGTGGTTTTCCCATAACCTCTATGAATCATGGATTCGTTCGAACATTATTTAATCCATTTTATTCATTCATTGTCTGATACGACCTATCAAGATAAATGAGTTATTCGTCAAACCCCTGGTGAGAATGGTTTATAAAATAAACAATAAAGGTATATGAAGTAAGATAAAGAGGCAGCACATCCGTAAATAAATCTGTCGCTGTGGTTTGATCTGAGTGCTGAATCATCAACTTGTCTCTATTATTGTCTGGAACAGGTTTGGTGAGCGAAATAGTTCCACCGCCCGTGGCTACGTGCAGTGAAAGGAGCTGCGGCCATGAGCAGGGTACAGTGTTTCTAATAAAGGAAGTGTGGAGGTCAGTGACGTCAAACATTCCGTCTGCAGTCCTCAGTATATGGGTTAGCGACAACAAGAATCGCTTCGAAAAGTTCTGGAACTGACCAACAAAGCATGTGCGTTTGTAGTTTTTTTATAACACATTCTTGTAAACAATAGATGAGGTTAAAGGTTTTATTAGCCTCCCCAGGGATGGCAGGGGAGGGGGTGGGAGATCACCAGCCAATGCTGCAAGGTATAGTGGCCGCGTTTAAAGCATCCCCAACCGGCTCTCTTTGTAGGGAAAAACTGTTCTTCCCCCTAACCACAATGTCATAAACATCTTAGGAAACACCAACCGGGGTCAGAGGTGAAGAATGTTAGGCACATGTTTACAGCTCAGAATACCCAGGGTTGCCGCTGTTTAAAGTAACGTTTAGAGGCAAAATATAAATAAATAAATCAGAATTCACTGTAAGGAATCGTCATTGATCTTTCAAATAAATTTTAAATGATTAATGTTTCCTATAATAATACATAATGTTACAACTCTTTATAACATAACTGAAAGGAGATATGTTACCTATGCTGTTATGGTATTAGTACTTATATTACGTACAAGAACTAAATGCGTATTATTAGCATAATATCCAAGGAAAGTTTAGTAAAACATCATTACAATTTTAAAGGGGTTAAATTGCATCATTGTGCATGGATTTGCAAGGGAATTAAATAAGCACTTTGGATATTCTGGTAGTTAATAATCGTTTATAAGAAAAGAGTGCACGTTAGAGCTTTGTTTATTGCAATCGTGAGCCGATTTATCCTAAGACAGTTTCCTTTATTCAATGGCAGCTACAGGTGGTGAATTTCAGTTAAATATAACAAAGCAATAAATACTTCAAAATAATAAAAAAAAAAAAAAAAAAAAAAAAACAAGAAACTGAAGAAAAACTAGTAAGGAAACTCTATTACTCTTTTTAAATTTTCGAAGCTTTTTACAAGGATATCTGCTAATTTAAATAATAATCACGTACATTCCGCATAATAATTAAATATGCCATAAACGCTTTAGAACTCGAGAAAGTTTAGAAATGCTGTTAGATATATATTACACGTATGAATGGAAATCCATGTTAGGATATCCATGTTAGGTTCGATACCCACGGTCTACACATCTTAATTAAATTACGCAAGTGCTAAACACCAATAACTATTAAACACTAATAAATTTATAAAACTATATCAAGTAAAACTTTATGTAACTTCTATAAATATAAGCTTAATTAACACACATAGGAAGCACGTTTGCACAGTCTAAGCTAATTTCTGAGGACACAAGAAAAATTTTGCAACAGCGCTCTAACTTGGTGAACGTATTAAGAAGGACCTCCCATATGTTTAAGGGTCGAAAACCCTTATAATTGCTTACATGTGAGGAGGCGTTGTCAGAAGGGAAAGCTTTTGACGCCGCCTGGGATGCGATGGACGAGGCTACTATATAAGGTGGGACAAGGTTCGAAGATGGGAGTTAGCACCTCGGTCTGTAGAACATGTCCCTGATGGAAGGGTGGGTGAGGTGAGACAGGTAGAACAAGACCTGACCTAGGACCTTCAGCTGAGGCTTGTGGAGAGTCTGTTCTTCCCTAGCACAGCTCGAAGGTGGTTTAAGTTATTTAAAAAGATAGTCAATTTCAAAGGAAGGTGGACCTGACATTCCAGTTACTGCTCTTATGGAAGAAAACATCAACATTGCTGCTGTCACTGCCAAGAGTGAGTGAGTGAGTGAGTGAGTGAGTGAGTGTGTGGTGTTTTAGGGCCCGTCGACAACAAGGTCATTTGGGCCCGAAGTCAACACTAAAACCTAAAACCTACACAAAATTAGCTAAAAAGGTGAAATAGAATAAAAACACTCAACTATTAAAGGTGTATAAAAAACCATCCAAAGACTAATAAGTTAAAATCTCTAAAATTAACAAATATAAAGAGCAAGTCAGACTTGTTTATTAAAATCGATTTGGGCAACAAACCGCAGTGCCTTAACCACGGCCACTGGGTCGTCCCCTAAAACATCCAACAAGTTAGTCCCCAAGCCTACTGACTGGCGAACGCGGGCGTACTGCGGGCAATCCAGCAATACAAGCCGCACAGTGAGGCGTACTGCACATGGAGCACACACTGGGGCCGGTTTCCCTCTTAACAGATGACCATGAGTCGCTCGTGTGTGCCCAATTCTCAGCCGGGTGAGTATCACCTCGGGTCGCCGGTTATCCCTGCAGGAAGTTGGCCAGGGTTGTACGCTCTCCTTTATCGCCCGGAGTTGTGTGCCTTCCAAAGCTGTCCAGGATTGCTGCCAAGCATAGAGGAGCTGGCGACGGAAAAAACGTTGCACATCCTGGTATGGCACCGTAGTTGTTAAACTCCGGGGCAAACGGCAAACGGACTTAGCAGCCGCGTCCGCCTCCTCGTTTCCGGAAATGCCCACATGGCCTGGGGTCCAAGTAAAAACAAAATGGTATCCGCGACTAAGCATTTGCGAGATCAAGGCCTGAATTTTTAAAACGAGCGTGTGAGCGGCAATGTGCTGTTGCAAGGCCTGAAGAGCACTTAGAGAGTCAGTGCAAACGATAAAATTGCCAGGAACTAACTTACAAATAAAAAGGAGCAAATAGAAGATGGCGTACAGCTCTGCGGAGAAAACTGAAGTGGAGTCCAGAAGGCGAAATTTATGAGCGTCGCCGTTAATGACGAATGCGCAACCCGTAGTGCTACCTAACTGGGAACCATCTGTAAAGACCGGAACATAGTTAGGGTAGATCGGGGAATAACCTTAAGGACAGCAAAAGACCACAGGCTGGATGCTGCATCACAATAATGCCTGGCCGTATATTGTCAATGTTGTTGCTGAATATCTTGCACAAATCAGCGTGAAAAGTTTCCCTCACCTTCCCTATAGTCCGGATTTAGCCCTGTGTGGCTTTTGCCATTCTCTAATGTGAAGAGAAAATGTGGGAGGCATCATCCATCTTCAGAAGCAGTAGTGAAGGCTGAAGAGGCGATTTTGAAGGCAGAAACACTGGGAAGAGTGCATCACATCTAAGAGACATTCTTTTGAAAAGGACGATCAAAATTATAAGGATGAGTAAAGGTATGTTGTCAAGAAAATAATTATGAACATTCTTTGCTGAAAAACCTCGTACATTGGGCGTGAAACACTGCTCAGAGGTCTCTTTATAAGGGTCGGGGTTTGAGACGCTGGGTTGCGCCTCAGTGAAGCCTGTGATTGTACCTTTAGGATGACTTGACGTTGGTGTCTCAGGTTCGAAGCCCATTTACGGCGTCTCTTCTCGTCCAAATGGTCACGTTCTCTGTTGCTTTTACCCTGGCTAGGATTATCTCAGTGGAAAGACAAGGATTTTGACTTATGGCGATGAGCAGACATTGGATCTCGTACACCTTAGCAATCAATGTACACACACAGGTCATACGTGACATCAGCAAACGTCTGTCTCAACAAGTATACCGATGCACTGTGTGTGTACAGTCCGGTACGGATACAAAGCTACGTTACAACATGCCATCCTCCTTATTGCTTTCGTTGCGGGAATTACAGTTAACAACCATGTACATTTGTAAATTGTCGAATGTGAATTTTCTGCGCCTCTCACTGAAACAATATACAAATATTGGGAAAAAGTACGCTCAACGCCACATGACGTTAATGGTACATTTGAGTAGTACAAATCATTTTCATATGTTTGTCCGAGATGTCGTTTATTTCTTATATTATGCTGCACTGAAAATCCAGTATTTTTGTGTAGAATACTGGACATTTCAGTTTTTGTTCGTTTGGTAGATGGTGCATTGTTTATATTGTTAATTTTTGCAGACATCTGCTCGACTTATTTTAGTTAATTAATGGAAATTAATCATTTCTCCGCACTAGCCGTATATAGGCTAAGATATTTGATGGATAGAGTCAACATGAAAAATTCAATGCCATGGCCGGGATTTGAACCACGGATCTCCTGGTTTCCGTCCAGATGCCCTTAACCTTTGAGCTACCATGGCCAACACACCGTCCTGACATTAAATTCTCCAATTGACTCATATATTTCCCCGGTAGACCACTAGGGGCTCTCGCATCCAAGATACACCGTTTGTGGCGACTTACTATTGTGAGTACTTAAGTCCCAGGCTTCATGACGGTACGTTGGCCATGGTAGCTCAAAGGTTAAGAGCATCTGGACGGAAACCAGGAGATCCGTGGTTCAAATCCCGGCCATGGCATTGAATTTTTCATGTTGACTCTATCCATCAAATATCTTAGCCTATATACGCCTAGTGCTGAGAAATGATTAATTTACATCAATTAACTAAAATAATAAGAGTTAAATGATGAAGCCTTTGACTTAAGTACTTACAATAGTAAGTCGCCACAAACGGTGTATCTCGGATGCGAGAGACCCTAGTGGTCTACCGGGGAAATATATGAGTCAACTGGAGAATTTAATGTCAGGACGGTGCGTTGGCCATGGTAGCTCAAAGGTTAAGAGCATCTGGACGGAAACCAGGAGATCCGTGGTTCAAATCCCGGCCATGGCATTAAATTTTTCATGTTGACTCTATCCATCTGTTCGACTGTTTTAGACAGCTCGAAAGTACAGTATTCAAGCTGTTTGATGGTTGTTGATAATACCCAAAACTTTTGGTTTATAAAATGCAGATTGTGCAATAATTGTTGTGGAAGTAATGCTATTAATACATGTCAAACACCTTACACTCCCTGGAAGACAGATCTACCTGCGTGGCGAGCAGTAGTTGTAATGAAACTAAAGCTACGCGTTGCGAACCGGACTATCCCTGCGTGTTGTCCCCGGGACTGACGTCAGCAGAGACTCGTAAACTTCATATCACTTTAAAAGTGTACGGGCTCCGATGTCTGGTGATAAATGGCACCTCTGGTCGAGGAGATAGCTGGTGATAATGGTGATACTAATCTTGCCAATTGTATGTATGAATGATTATTTCTATTTTACACAATTTAAAATAATTCACAGCAGTTCTGTTGTCTACGTTACTCTTAGTACAAATTATAGTCTAGCCGTTCATTATACACTTGGGCCCCTGGTTACCTGGCTCCCTGGCCTTTGGCTCACTTCGAGGTGCCCTCCCTCTACTTTATCTCTACTCTCTGCCTTCTCTTCTCCCTTCTCTATCCTTTCCCACTCCATTTCTATTTTATCTTTTTTAAAATCTCCCCCTTGCTCTTATTTTCACCTTTTCCTTTCAGAGTTCCCATGGCTATATTTTTGTCTATTTTATGTCATTTTTCCTCCCATACGTTACTTCTGCACTCCGCTATTTCCCTACACTCTATCGTATAATGCTCCATGCTCTCTTCTCTCCCACTTAGCCACACAACCCTTTTATCTCCCCCCTTAGCCCCTTCACAAACTGTGCTTCTGTCCTCAACCGTATTAGCCCTTCTTTTTCTCCCTTATAGTAACGATCCAGGTATTCCTCTCTCCTCCACTCCCTTTTTATTACTCTATAGAAACCTAATGTTTTGTTTGCTTTCTGAGCTTCCCCATATCCGTTGTCATTCTAAGTATATCCTATTTCTCACAATCTTCCCAAATCCTTCTCCATTTCTCTCTCTCCTCTCCCAGATTCTCCCATACTTATTTCATTTTGTCTTCTACCCCTATCCACCAACTGCTCTTACTTCTCATACGTCCATGCATATCCTTAATACCCTTAATATCTCCTTCTCTTTTATCAAACATCTATACCAACATGCGGAGACAAAAACTGCGTTATAACTGACGACTAAGTTGATGAATAATGCCATAAAACAAAAAGAATTCCCAGTAGGCTGCAAAGTATGATAGTACTTCTATTGTACTTGCTTGTTCACCTTCAATTATTATCACACACATTTGTTGAAAGTATTTCTACGAGTCTTTCTAATTTTTATCTGAATACTCCATTTCACGCAATTCAAAAATACACTACTTACTCCTCGTATCAGCGGCGCGTGAGAACTTGTTTACTTTTGTATTTCTCCGTGATGTTATTACTCGATAGAACGTTGAGGCGTATCGACCTTCAGGTGACCAGCGCTGCGACCGTCACTTATCAGGTCTTATCTGGTCGATTAGAAGAGTGAAATATTAGTAAGTTGACGTACAGTAAGTTACGAAACACAAATAGAGCGATTGGAAGCTGCGTGTGTCTGTATGATATGTTTCCTCGCGCCTGCCGATGTATGGCACATTGCTGTCCAGAAGACATGATTATATCTGAACACTGGACTCGCCGTGTATGTGCGATGAGCTGAGATAAACATCTCTGTGTTGCGAATTTTTCCCAATACGCCTTCACGCTTTGCCATGTAGTACTCAAGGGCACTCGTACTAGGAGCTCTTTAATAAAGAGTGATCAAAATTTTTTTTTTTACTCATTCTCATAATTTTGATGGTCCTTCTCAAAATAGTCTCCCTTGAATGCGATGCACTTGTCCCAGCGTTTCTGCCAGTCTTCAAAGACATTCTGGAAAACATTTTTGAGAGGTCCTTCAAAATCGCCTCCGCAGCCTTCAGCACTGCTTCTGATGATGGATAATGCCTCCCACGAGTGCGCTTCTTCAAGTTTGGGAATAGAAAAATGTCACATGGGGCTAAATCCGGTCTATAGGGAGGGTGAGGGATACATCTCACGTTGATTTTTGCAAGATATTCAGCAACAACTTTGGCAATATGCGGCCGCGCATTATCATGGTGCAGCATCCAGCCTGCTTCACGAAACAGTGGTAGTTTGCGCCTGATATGGGTTTGCAATGTTTTCAGGACATCCCTGTAGTATTGTCCAGTTATTGATGTGTGTGCAGGTACAACATGCTGATAAACCATTCCATGAATATCAAAGAATGGGATGACCATAACTTTTCCAGCAGAAGGAACCACTTTTACTTTTTTGTGGGGTTTGGTGATAAAGGAGATTTACACACTGAGCTTTGCTGTTTGCTCTCAGGACCAAAATGATGTAGCCAAGTTTCATCAGCAGTGATTACGTTTGAAAGAAACTCCGGATCTTCCTCTAACATCAACTTTAACTGCATGTTACCTCGATTGTAGCGGTAGGAGATACTGAACGTGTCTGAACTTGCCTGGTTCTCACAGGCGGCAACCAGGAGTACCAACAATGAAACTACTATGGTATGTTTGTTTCACATTAAGCTAACAGAATATAATAAGACTGAATTTCAGTGGGAAAAATTATGACCTTAAAAAATATGATCATTGTTTATTGAACAGTCCTCGTACGTTACTCTTCATTCTGTTTTGTTATTGGTTTTAATTTTCAAATACTAACATTGTTCTCAAACAGGAAGTCGTTATTCATTTGTTGTGCCCTCTTCATGCAAGAGAATGGAATGTCAAAGGTATTATTTAACGAGGTCTTATAACATTTGCCTATCGCCTAAACTTAATGTATTCCAATTTTCCGTACAAGCAAATGTATAATAAAGCCATTTGTGTAATTAAAGCTTATCTCGATTAATGGATAAAAGAATTACTTTTAGTCTGTACAGGAATAGAGCTAGCTGCTACTTCTCCTGCTTGAATAACGGAGCTTTAAAACTTATATAAGAAAAAGGAAGAGGAAATATTTCTGGATGTGCCATGTGTAAATTACGTTGGTTCTTGCAATTCGACGCACGTTTCAGGAATTCCGACGTTGTGACTGGCGGAAGCACGACGTTAAAATGACAAGTAAGGGGACGAGCCCATATCCCTCCATTGTGACGTGGCATTTCTGATGAGGCACTACAGAGCCTTCTCTACTCACTCGACTTCTATTTCTTGTGTATATATAATCATTCATTAGACATATAGGGACAGATAAATAAATGAAAATCTGCAATACCACACCCTGGCACCCAATTTCTTAAGCAAGGGTATAAATATTCCAAACTTTTACATTTATTTAACTTTATATAATTTTACAAAATAATTTTACAGATAATATTAAAAAGGCAGAAAAACAATAATAATAAATATACAATAATAATACTACTACCTTAAAAACAAAACTTATTTTTACCCACTTTTTAAAATCCTTATTCTTTTTTAGTTATAAAACAAAAATATTCATCTACGAAAATATTTAACAAAATAAAAAAAACTTCGTAAACTTATATTTGACTGGTATCCAGTAAACAATTAACTGGATAGCCTGCTATTTAAGAAAACAAACAAATTCTAAATCTGCAAACGTAGAGTCACACTGAAAAATTCAATGCCATAGCCGGGATTTGAACCACGGATCTTCTGGTTTCCGTCCATCCGCACTACCATTGTGCTACTATGGCCAACGTGCCGATATGACATTAAATTCTACAACTGACTCGTGTATTTTCCAGTAAACCACTAGGAGTTCTCATAAACACATGAGACAACTACCTTAATGACGACTTACTACATGTAAGTACTTTAGGGCCCGGGCTTCATATAGTAAACCACTATTAGGTTAATTAATGGAAATTAATTATTCTTTCACACTGGCCGCGTGTAGGCTAAATTGTGGAAACGTAGAGTCAGACTGAAAAATTCAGTGCCATAGCCGGGATTTAAACCACGGATCTTCTGGTTTCCGTCCAGCCGCACTACCATTGTGTTACTATGGCTGGTTCAAATCCCGGCTATGGCATTGAATTTTTCAGTCTGACTCTACGTTTCCACAATTTAGCCTACACACGGCCAGTGTGAAAGAATAATTAATTCAAAATTCTAAATCTACCTATCTAAAGACGCAGGTGTCTGGCGGCAACTTATGTACTGGTAACCAGCACAATCTCTAAATTTCTCTTGTTTTAACTAATGCTTCAGAATATTTTAATTTAACATTACCATTCTAATATCAAAATACTGTAAATAATAAATAACATGCTATGCAATGCAAACCAAAATTTGTATATAATACATACCATCCATACAACCCAAAATTCATTCTAAACGGATATAAATCCTCAGAAACTCAAAGAAAATTATAAATATACTTTATCTTATCTACTGAAATATATAACCATATTGGTGAATATTAAACATAAAAATCCAAAATTTAGTAAAAAGATAAATCTATAAAAATCACATATAATATAAAAACTTACGTTAAAAATCGCCAAACCCTATCTCCCTATATATGACTTAATACATAAATATATATCTATACAATATTCAAAAACAAAATATCACAAAAATTAAAAATGTACAAAAATGTCAAAGTTAATTAAGTGGTATAATAAAACAAGCCAATCTCAACAACAATATTTCTTTCAAATATTTAACAACACAATAACAATACAATGGCCTTTAAGTATTAATGAAACAACTAAAATCTTAAATATGGATATTCAGCACAACAAAAAAGACAACTTACAAAATCAGAATTAAATTTCAAAATCAATCACTTTCTTTCTCTTCGATACCCACACTATTATTTTCACAAAATATTATTTCAATAATTATCCGCCATCACTTCATTCTGGAGGCTAAATATTTATTCCATTTTATACTTTCCACAAACATTTCCAAAATTTACCACTTATAAAACACACACACACACACACACACACACACACACACACACACACACACACACACACACACACACACACACACACACTAATTAACACACTAAGATCACCAAAAACTGCTCTCTTGTCTCCACACCAAATCACAACACCTGTATCTCCAACTCCACTCAGCCGCTACAGATCCATCCCTGTGCTGGTTGGTCGGGACAGTTTCTCCCAATATCGGCTCCGCCATTTTGTAATTTACCTTACAAATCGCTTTCAACCTGGATAACAATGACAACAAATTCTTCTCTGGTTTGTTCCTCTGCTACGTCTACATCTCCTTCTATCCATCCTCTTATCTTCCAATAGATATGAAATAAATATCTCCTTTTATTTAGAAATAAAGCTTCATCTGCTACTTATTCTTAATACATATTATATAATTCATACATTATCAATAATCCTGGTTCGACTTTCTATCCTCTCCGATCTTCTAACTCAGTGGCGGCTGGTGGGTTAAATTATTGGTGGTGCACAAATGAAAAATAAAATACAGAGTAGTAATGACTCACCTATTTATACAGATTCTCTGCTCTACTCTCCTTAGACCTGGCGAATCTATCGATAACTTTTGCGTTGAAGTCGCTGATCTTCATAACAAACTCTCTCTCAATTGAAAGCATTGCTAATGCTGACAATCGGTCCTGTGACATTGTGTTCCTAAGGAAAGTTATTATTCTTTTTAAAGTTGAGAAACAGCATGCTGCTTCAGTGGTAGACATTGGCATAGTTAACAGTACTTGGAGGAGTTTGCCCACATTTGGGTGAAATCTTAGGTTAACTCTTCTTTGCAAACCTGCGGCTCCTACAGCTAATCACTGTTTATTTCGACTTCTGCGGTCATGGGCAGCTACAGACGATAAGCGTAATTGAAACATGTTTGTACATAAAACAATGCAAACAAGTACAGCTTTAATGTGCAAAATGCACCTGTTGTATATTCAGAATCAGTGGGTGTAGCGCAAACCTGCAACCTTATGGAGGAACCGCCCCTGTTCTAACTGCTTCTTCGGGTTGATTGATGACATATAAGGACAGAAATAAATAAATAAATATTGTACTTTTCAACGACACTGTCATTGTTAGGATCATATCAACACCGTCGATTGTCCCACAGCACTGTTACATGCCAATAAATCTACTGACATGCACTTTTAAGCACACATATATAAACCATCGATATGGCCCGGATTTCAACCGATGACCTTGTGACAGCACATAATCAAATATGTCACCCAGAACACAGAGTAGCCCGTATATGTAGCGTAGGTGTAGCTGTCTCTTCAATTCAAGAGGTCCTAGGTTCGAGTGCCGGTCAGGGTGAGTTATCTGGCTAAGGTTTTCACCTACAACTGTTAGTATTTATACTGACGATCTAGTGAGGAAATGGAAGCAAATGGTGAATATAGGTTACTGAATTAGTGTTATACAAATTAGCTAGTCTGTTCTGCAAAATTCTATTTTCAAACTTAATAGAATTTGTGAACATTTAATACGAAATAAGATATTCACATTCATAGGGAAAGAACCGTGTACGAAAAAAAATTGTAAATAACTGTTACAAGTGAGGAATTTTAAATACTTGGGAAGTAGTGATAACGAATATGATGTAGACAATAAAATATTAAAATTTCAAATAGTGTGTGCAACAACCAACACGACAGTTAGAAACAAAATTAAAACTTTACAAAGTTATGAATGAACCTATACAGACTTCTCATTTTGATACGACTGTAGACACTGAAGTTTATATGGGTATCTTCAAGACATTTTTGGAGCAGCTGGATGATATCGAATTCAGAGAAGGTTATTTCCAGCAAGATGGAACAACGTACCATACACCTAATGACACTATGGAACTTGTAACCAGTTTCTCTGATAATCGAACAATCTCAAAAGGTCTGTGGTCCACCATGTGAATGTGTGTAGTGTTTAACGCCCGCTTTTACTACATACGGCACCGCAGACGATGACACTGATGATATATGAGTTGAAGATGGAGCACCGGTGGAATGAGATGGCAGGGGAAACCGGAGGTCCCGGAGAAAACCCGCCCCAGCGCCGTGTTGTCCATCACAAATCTCACTTTGCGGTCATCTGGGATCGAACCCGGGCCACCTTGGTGAGAGCCAAGCGGTCTAACCACTGAGCCACGGCGCGGCCTGTGGTCCACCAGATCCCAAGACCTAACCTCACCGGATTTTTTCTTGTGGGAGTATCTAAAAATAGACTGTACAAGAATAGGCCACGGATAATTGATGTTCTCAAGGAATCCATTCGAACCGACATAAGTAACATTGGCGAGAATGTGGTGAAACGAGTACAAACATATATAGATGCTCGTGGAGGACACTTCCAACATTTTCTCTGAGATTTAAACAGTGTAATGTAATCTCACAATTGTGTATTATATTCTTCCAGAGTTGTACGTGTGTCCTATTATTGGTTCAAAGGTTATTGCTTATTGAAATTGTTCAGGTTTATTTGGATCGCAATATAGTTGAATAAATTGTCTGCTTTAAGGAGTTCTACACTTTTGGTATGAGATTTTTCTTATTTATGACTTAATAAGTTATCTACAGTCTTTGCTTTAGTTTATTTTCTTTCTTTTTTTTTGGTTTGTTTTGTAATTTATATCCTCCAACGTTAAGTCATATCGGACGATGAATGAAATGATGCACAAATGAGTCAGGGGTCCATGGAGCTTAGAGTTATCTGAAATTCGTCTATCAGGATAAGGGAAAACCCCCGGAAAAACCGTATCCAGGTAACTCACCCTGACCGAGATTCGAACTCGGGACCTCTTGAACGTGAGGCAGACACGCTACTACCTTCGCTACCGAAGCGGGCATTGGTTTAGTTAAAATCACTGGAACCATTTTTGTGAAAATTAACATACATGAAAATTTTCTTGGTAAAGGAAATATCACATTATTTGAAGACGTTGAACTTTGAAAAGTTTGGTATCTAAGGTTCTTTCTCTTTATAGTTTATCTGTGTACCCTCCCCCCATGGAGGATACCCTCCCTAGGGCGTACAAGTGAGAGGTCAGACGAACAGACAAACTTTGTTCCAGAGATGGGTGATCATCCTGAAGTGAGGAAGAAAATGATATGAAGTAGACGAAAGCAAAGGTGACCATGAAGTAAGAGGTGAAATGAATGGCGGGGAAACCGCACAATCTAGAAGGACTACAAGTCCCCCTTGTGGTAGTTTACATACTTTCAGTTTTTGAGGCACACAGATATGATTACATCAGAGAGAAGTGTCACACACACACGTTCAGTGTTCTACTTGCGAATCTTCTGTATGTCGTAACGTCCACGACGGAACATAACTTGTCTTGCGACAGACACTGCAGTAATTAGCAGGTCCAAGCACTCCGCTCTTCCTGCATGAATGTCACTCTTTTGTTTAAAGGAAAGGAAGAAACCACCCTGGCCTACTACATACATACTCCTATAAACTCTTATCCTTCTTTTATTACACCTTACCATGAGAATATAGTGGCTTAAGCGACAGTCAAATGTTTCAACAGATGATTGCTGTGTGATGATTATAAGCTTTGATATTTTATTTTGTTTGAATGGCCAGGAAATATAGATATTGTCTTATAAGTATGAAGTGGATTTATAGGCACTAAAACTGTGTGAAATAGGCAGGCAAAAAGGCACTAAAATGGGCAAAGCAGGCACGTAAATAGACACTAAAAATTTACTAAGTAAACACTTAGAAATACACAGTTTTAGTAAAATGTCTCCTAAAATGCACTATAACAAAATGACAATCATCACAACATATGCTGCAACAAATTTGCTAAACACATACTAGACGAAATAGTTCTACATTTATTTCAAAGTTCATAAATGGCTCCACAGCAAGTTAAAATAACAGATATTGTCGTATAATTAAAATACATATAAATCCACTTGACTAAGTAGGAATCATAATGTGCAGAAAGGTGTGGAGTAATTAACTATGTCAAAAAACAAAAACATGAAGCTTTTGTTAGATTTGTTTCAAAATTATACCATTTATTTTTGTGATCGATCAAGAATGCATTAATATCAGGTTTTAGCTCTCTAGTTACAATAGTTTCTGAGGAATTAACAGTTTATGTCTAATAGATAGAGTCAACATGAAAAATGCAATGCCATGACCGGGATTTGAACCACGGATCTCCTGGTTTCCGTCCAGTCGCTCTTAACCTTTGAGCTACCATGGCCAACGTGCCGTCCTGACATTAAATTCTCCAGTTGACTCGTAGCTGTCGACATTCATTTCGTGGCTTGGAGCCGATTAGGGTTGTCCTCTTCTTCTGTATTAGTCGAGGGCAGATTAGAAGCGATGAGAGAAGATATTTGTCAGTTCATATAGACGCGAAGAACGAATTAAGTTTTATTGAGTAATAAGCATTTCACATATAGTAAATCTAAACAGTGATATGGGTAACCCTTGGTCAGCAAATTCGAGTTTAATGTAATGATAAAAAGAAGCAGTCAATACATACAGTCATACATGCTGACGTATACCCAGAGATAAACCTCATTGCTTTACTCTCATCTAAACACTATTTGCTTCAAAATGTAGCGGAAAGTGGAACTGTGCGCCACCACATTATATTTGCTACAAACTGGCACCCAACGTGGGTCTCTTTGCTCGCCAACTTATTTGCGTCAAATTGGCGCCCAACGTGGGGCATTCTGGCTTGCCACATATTTGCTTCAAACTTTCGCCCCAACGTGGGACTCTTTGCTCGCCAACTTTTTGCTTCAATCTCCGTCTCAAAATTGCATAAACTCGTTCCAGTTGTTAAGAATAAAGATCCACATCAATTTCCCGCCCATTTGGAACAAACTCCCAGTGAATCACATCTTCAAAATTCCACCAAACACACAACATTACTTTGGAACCGAACTGATAACTTTGGCAGGTTGGTGGGGATCAAAGCACTGTTTTGAGGTATCAGGGATTCGGTATTACACCCATTTTACATCGAAAGTGAGAATTTTACTGACAAATCTAAGATCCATTAGATTGCCGATAAGCTGACAACAGATATTCACTCTACATTCAGCCTGTTTAGGTGTCAGTTCATGTGGTACAGATCTATAGCTTCTGTATGATTTTCCAAGAGTCTTAATGTGACGATGTGTGGCATCTTTTGATGCACCAAGTTCTTCTGAAAACCTACAGGTACTTTTTTGCTGATTTTCTCCCAAAACCTGTCGTGTATCCTCAATATTCCATACCTTAGCTCTTCCAGAACATGGTAAATATTTAGTGTTTTCGTCTCCATTGTTGAAACGTTGGAACCATCACTGTGTCACACGCTCACTAATGACACCTACTTCCACTTCACATATTCTTCGAGCAGCGACAGCGACGTTATAATACAATATGTTCCAATGTCTTTATGATTTGTTAAGAATAGTCATCGTTGCAATAATGGTAAAATGGCTGAGGATCTTGTTTGTAGTAGTGTTTTAGAAGTACTCTAAGTTCAAACGTTATGTCATTTTTGTGATTGTTTATTAACAACTGAAGCCTGATACATGCTGGCAATGTACACAACACTAGCCATGGCATCCTGTAATCAGCACTGCCAAACCAAAGAAACCCCAAAAAATTCTCCAAAACACCAGAATAAAAAATCCAACTTTACTTAAGAGCCAATCTAATAAAATATAGAAAAGCAAATTTATAGTTAACAAAAGTATGAGTAATTGAAAATTCAAATATTAAGGAATGTCTCCCCACACAAAGAAACATATTTCTTATTAAATGTTTGTTTTTAGTTATCCAGACTCTAGAGGACTTGAAAGGTATACACAGAAAGTTCAAGATATACCTACATTAAAGAGCATGATGACTCAGTCGTCTCTCTGACCCACCTTCCTGAGTTCGTGAGTTCGTTTGCGGTGGTCGGCTATCTTGACGTTTGACTTTCTTCCAGTGTTTATACAGTTCATTGTAATGGTGTCAAGTAGGCTGAATGTTCAATAGTCTCATATTGCTTTATTGCTGAAATACGACGGCTGTTCAATAAATAATGATCACAACTTTTTTTTATACAACGTACCTCTACTCATCCTCATAATTTTGATGGTCCTTCTCAAAATAGTCTCCCCTGAATGCGATGCACTTGTCCCAGCGTTTCTGCCAGTCTTCAAAGACATGCTGGAAACCATTTTTGAGAGATCCTTCAAAATCGCCATCGCAGCCTTCACCACTGCTTCTGATGATAGATAATACCTCCCAGGAAGGCGTTTCTTCAAGTTAGGGAATAGAAAAAGGTCACATGGGACTAAATCCGGACTATAGGGAGGGTGAGTGATGCACTTCACGTTGATTTCTGCAAAATATTCAGCAGCAACATTGGCAATATGCAGCCGCACATTGTCGTGATGCAGCATCCAGCCTGCTTCACAGAAATGTGGTCTTTTGCGCCTGATATGGACTTGCAATTTTTTCAGGATTTCCCTGTAGTATTGTCCACTTACTGATGTGTGTGCAGGTACAACATGCTGATAAACCATTCCATGAATATCAAAGAATGAGATGACCGTAACTTTCCCAGCAGAAGCAACCACTTTTGCCTTTTGGGGGTTGGTGGTGAAGGATATTTCCACACTGAGCTTTGCTGTTTGCTCTCAGGATCAAAATGATGT
The DNA here is from genome assembly GCA_030765055.1 of Mantis religiosa. NCBI lineage: Eukaryota > Metazoa > Arthropoda > Insecta > Mantodea > Mantidae > Mantis > Mantis religiosa. Next base: position 14,075,019 of record CM060951.1, read on the forward strand.
AGCCAAGTTTCATCAGCAGGGATTACGTTTGTAAGAAACTCCGTATCTTCTTCTAGCAGCAACTTTAACTGCATGTTACCTCCATTGCAGCGGTAGGCGATACTGAACATGTCTGAACTTGCCTGGTTCTCACAGACGGGAACCGGGAGTACCAACAATGAAACTATTACAGCGTGTTTGTTTCACATTAAGCTAACAGAGTATAATAAGTTTGAGTTTCAGTGCGAAAAAATATCACCGTAAAAAATTATGATCATTCTTTATGGAACAGTCCTTGTAGTTGTAAAGTTGCGATAATCAATAAGGCTTTCAGGATTAAAACGTCATCGAAACCTCACGAACAAGTTCTCATTTGAAAGGAACGAATATGCGTGTTTGTTTTTTAGAATATGCAGCGGCAGCAAACTGTGATGTTGAAATCGGAGGACAAGTAGACTACGCCCCCAGACGGATATGATCCCGAAACCTTTGCTCCAACCTCTCTCACTTGCCTTGAATAAGAAATTCACCGAGGTCGAGTAATCTGTATGCGCAACACGTGAATAAAATGTATTCAGCCTGAGTTGGCAGGACTCTCCATGTCAGACAACACTGTTCCTACATTACTTATGTTGTTTCATTTATTATTTTATCACTTTCTCTACTACGTATAGTAAATTGGGAAAGTACTGCATTCTACCCAAAAGTTCATCGACACTTCATCAAAGTGGTTAGTAAGAAAATTAAAATCATATGACAAATTTCAAAGTTTGGGAATAAAAAACTCCTTAGAATTGATAAATCATCTACAGAAGTACAACATCCCGGAAAATCACATACTAGTTTCTTTTGAGGTTAAGGCACTTTTCACAAGCATTCCAGTAGAAAAAATACCTACATTACTCAAAAAATGGCTAACCCAGACTACAACGGACCCCAGAGAAATAGATGACATTATCAATCTTACAGATTTATGCATAAGGAATAATTACTTCATGTTTAACCAAAAATTCTACAGACAATCAAAAGGATTGGCGCTGGGGAGCCCCCTTTCGCCTATTTTAGCAGACCTATACATGAGCTATTTTGAAACACACATAGTAAAGGCCTTCCCACAGATTTATACATTTTGACGGAGATATGTTGATGATGTTTTTGCTATCATTCCGGAAAAACTTAGAGAAGATTCTCTAAAATTACTAAACCTGCAAGATAATCACATCCAATTTACTATGGAAGTAGAAAGAGACAACACCCTACCCTTTTTGGACCTCAAGGTAACTAGAAATCGTCATGGCGTAGATTTTGGAATATACAGGAAGCCCACACACATAGATAATTACATAAAGAAAAACGAATACAACCCAGTTTCACATCAACTAGCTGCCTTTAGAAGTCTAATTCACCGGCCATAGAACATCCCACTGAGTAAGGAGGAATTTTTGAAAGAACAACAACACATAAAAGACATAGCGGTATTAAATGCATTCAACCCAGCCATCATACGGAACATGATGAAGGGAAAAGAAAAACTGAAGATAATATCAAAAAATACCACTCTCACATCACTTAAAAACACAAATTGGCAATATAGAAAATTCACCTACCATCCATGGGCTTTTAGAAAATTTGAACGAATCTTCAAAAGACTAAACTTAAAACCAGCACCCCAAAACAAATTCAGTCTGAGGAACCTGCTAAATAAACCACAATCCCCAACAATTTGAAATCAGGAATTTATCAGATTAATTGTGAATCCTCTGAAAAGAGCTACATAGGAAAAACTAAGAGAAACTTGTTAACCAGGCAAAAAGAACACCAAAGGAACATTAAGTTGAAACAAACAGAAAAATCTGCAATTTCACACCATTTTTGGACAGAAAATCACAACATTGGCCACAACATTAAACTGTTAAAATCTTTAAGTACACCCATAGAATTGGATATTTGGGGAAAAATATTCATAAACAAAAATCGTGATAAAGTTTTAAATTTTGAAATCCCGGCATTAAATGAAGTACTAAAACTTAGTGCCCCTAACACCAGATGGCAGAGTGATCGGAGCTCCGTAGTAGTGGAAGAAGAGGAAGGTTCATTTAGTCACCAAACAGCTGAGGATGAGATCGAATGATCTTGAAAACGTTTCAGTTATACAACAACAAGTAAGTGAAGTTTGAGTGTAAAACATAGTGACTCATAAATCAAACTTAAATAAAAAGGTTGTTGTTGTAGTTTTCTAGTGCCTTGCATCTGGCAATGAAGCCATTAGCATTCGTGCTTTCCAATACTTTTGAACTGTAGTTTCTTCTGATCTTAATGCTTCGCAGATCTTCAAGTGGTTTTCATTCATTCCTTCTGGATCGTTATACAGGACACATATTGGTGAAGCTAAGATACCTATTCTGTAGAGATGACTCGCCAGACAGTCGTGATTTGTCAATAGTCTGAAGGCTGCAACTGCTGTTTTCCTTGGTCTCTGGGGCATTGTATTATTCGGTAAGGTGCATATCTCATAACGAGAGGTTTGGTATCTGAGTGTCCTCAAAAGACACGAGACGAACATGTGCTAGAAAATCTGCCAGCACAAATATTCTTTCAAATGATTAAAGCATTGTATACAATATAATTTATTTAAACAACTTACAATTTACAATATTTTGTTTAACCTAGTTGTAAAAATTACACTGCCTACCTCAGCTTGCTTGGTGCCCAGGCCTTCTAGCATTGCTGAGTAACATAGCATCCACTCTGTGATCTAATCTAACTTTCGATCTGGCTCCTCTTGTTGTCCCAGTATATTTTCTTTTACAATATTTACTTTTCTCGTCCACTTTCTTTATCTTTCCAAAAAAGTTCCCTATATTTCTACTTTCATGTTTCCCCTTAACCATTCTTATATTATACTAATCCCATATTTTCGTATTTCTTGTGCTGGAATGTTGTGCTTTATTTCCTTTTTGCACTATTAAACCTTCACGGTTGTTGGTCCATTTAGCAATAGTTAAAACAAAAATTGCATTTCACGAACAAGTGTTAGCTTACACTCCTGTTAAACTCCTTGTTAAACTAACAAGCCACATTTCTGTTGTTAAGTCGTTAGCAATTGTAGAACTGTCAAGATGGTGGGTGTGTTGTCGATAGTACGGAGTACGGCCTATGAGGAGAAATGATTTTGAAGAAGAAAATTTTCTACAGAGGCATAGACTGTCGAAACAAGTTGCTATGAAGGTTACTGCGGAAGTACAAGAGAGGTTAGAACCTGCATCGAAAGGAATATGGCGATCTCGCCTTTGTTTCAAGTATTAATAACGTTGCGATTTTATAATTCACTGAATTATGTGGATAATACATTGTTCACCTCCCGTCTTGAAACGTTCAAGTCACTCGTCCTTCGCTCCTCGTTTTAAATTTACGTAATACTGAGTTAGAACATGCATCGAAAGGAATATGCCGATCTCGCCTTTACTTCAAGTATTAATAACTTTGTGATTTTATAATTCATTGAATTATGTGGATAATACACTGTCCACCTCCCGTCTTGAAACGTTCAAGTCACTTGTCCTTCTTCGCTCCTCGTTTTAAATTTACGTAATACTGAGTTAGAACATACATCGAAAGGAATATGACGATCTTGCCTTTACTTCAAGTATTAATAACTTTGCGACTGTATAATTCATTGAATTATGTGGATAATACACTGTCCATCTCCCGTCTTGAAACGTTCAAGTCACTTGTCCTTCTTCGCTCCTCGTTTTAAATTTACGTAATACTGAGTTAGAACATGCATCGAAAGGAATATGACGATCTCGCCTGTACTTCAAGTATTAATAACTTTGCGACTTTATAATTCATTGAATTATGTGGATAATACACTGTCCATCTCCCGTCTTGAAACGTTCAAGTCACTTGTCCTTCTTCGCTCCTCGTTTTAAATTTACGTAATACTGAGTTAGAATATACATCGAAAGGAATATGCCGATCTTGCCTTTGCTTCAAGTATTAGTAACCTTGCGATTTTATAATTCACTGAATTATGTGGATAATGCATTGTCCACCTCCCGTCTTGAAACGTTCAAGTCACTCGTCCTTCGCACCTTGTTTTAAATTTACGTAATACTGAGTTAGAACATGTATCGAAAGGAAAATGCCGATCTCGCCTTTGCTTCAAGTATTAATAACTTTGCGATTTTATAATTCACAATGTCCACCTCCCGTCTTCAGCCGTTCGGGTCACTCGTCACTTGTCCTTCGCACCTCGTTTTAAATTTACCTAATACTGACGAAGTTCTTCGTACTTCTGGTTGTGACATTTGCTTTCGAATTTAACTCATTTCCAATCTTTTCTCACGTCACATCTTTCCCTTCTCTTATTTTTCACAATATCCTTATATTTAGTTAGTAATTTAACAAACAATTCTTTCTCCATTAATTACAAATTTGTCGCACAGCTTCTCTTCTAATTTTGTTCACCCACCATTTTTTCAACTGTGTTTAAATGAAGTTAAAAACAAAAGCTCATCGCAGTATATTTAGAGTATAATAAGGTTTATTCACAGCCTTCTGTATCTGCAATATTTACAAACCTCACTCGGCGTTAATACGTGTTTGTTAACATTTTTAGAAAGCAAGTTGGTTATATGCAAAAATTTTAATGTTTTGTTAATGCTGTGGCAGTTGTTACGTCACATTTGTTAATGTCGATTTTAACATGTGTTGGTAAAATCGGACATTGGTGTGTTGAAGTTCATTAGCAATTGTTAATGAAAATAATGTTAACCGACACTAAAAATCACTGAAGAATACGTCAGCCTCTCTAGCGTAGGCAACAGTGTGTTTGCATAACGATTAAGGGGTCACGAGGTTATGTGAGCTATGTGGATAAGGGATTTGCCTGTGTTTTCTCATCCTGAAATGTGAATGTCGATAACTCTAAACTCTATGCTCCCTAGCTCATTTGAGTATCATTTCATTCATCGCCTATATGTCTTAACGTTGAATGACGTAAATTAAAAAAAAATAAGAAAGAAAGAAACGAACAATATTGTATAATTAACAACTCAGATTTTTCCTGGATGGTTGCAAATAAGTGTTGCTGGTAGTGGAGGATTTTCATATTCACAGCTTGATCTCTATTTTGTTGTATATATGTTTAGATTAGATTAGATTAGATTGATTTGCGTTCAGTAGGTTCACTTGTAGCCAGAAAAGGCTGTGAACATTGAACATGTCCAGAGTTATAAAGTTTAATAGCATATATATGTACAAAAGTTAACATAAGACACATATTATAGTATACAGGCAATATGAACAACAATAGAAAACAAAGCAGGAATAATTATATATGATAAAAAATGAAACACATTTTAAACCAGCTTTCACTTGGCTTATGCCAGTACGTCTCAACCATTTTGCAATGGATACCATTCTTGTTATTTATTAAATACATATACATTAAAATAAACTTTCAACTTGCATCAACTATTTATTAGTAATAATTTGTCATTGAAATAGCTAAATACTACTTACAGAGCTACATAAGCATTATCAGGATAATTTGTCATTCAGATAATCTTTTACAGAATAAAAAGATTTTGAGCAAAGGTACTCTCTAACAGCTTTTTTAAAAGCACCGAAATTATCAACTTTTTCTTTAAGAACATTAGGAAGTGCGCCAAATATTTTGATAGTTTCATATTACACACCTTTCTGGAAGCAAGAAAGTTTAGCACTGGGATAATGGATATTATAGTTTTGTCTAGTGTTTATTTTGTGAATTACATTATTTGTTGCAAATAAGGCACGATTGCATACAAAGAATTTTAGAATCGAGAATATATGTTAAAGATTTCTTCGCTGTTAGAGAAGTGTGTTATTGTTAAGCTTTTTAAATAACTATGTGGACAGTGAATTTAAACAAATTTACCTAATGCAGTTATCTAAAAAGTCATGCACAGTTTCTACGGAACATTTCAGTGCTTTGAAGATGGTTGGTGAGGTTAAGGCATTCAAAACGTATCACTGATATTTCACATTCTTTTGTGCAATTTTTCATCCATTATTAGTAATGACGAGAGATGTAAATTAAATTAAAAAGTAACGAATCCAGTACGGGTAATCCAACGTCTTACAGATAATGCTGCCTCTTTTGTTATTATTAAAATGGACGGACAAATGAAGAGCGGCAAGTACGTGACAAAGTGACATCACTTCTTTTCCTTCACACAACAGGCTACCATGAACATGTGGTTTAGCGATTCTATTTGCTTAGGTACATTAAGTACATCAAACTATTGAATATCTGATTTCGCTACTGTAGGATGCTGTGTAAATCACACTGCTATTCAGGTAATAATATCCTTGCCAGTGTGTTACAGTTTTGGTGCCTCCGTCTTTGATGAATCTGTAACGGGGTATAGGATATATCCGGCTGCTTTACTGGTGAACTATAGCATCCTTCTCTAAGATTATGTGGGAATCCTGTAAGAACAGAAAAGAGAAGTTAAGTTCGATAGATACTAATAAGTGAACTAATTGAAATGAAGTATATTCCGGGCTTGTAGGCCGTGGTCTACTGGGCTCTTTCTTCTTCTTCTTCTTCTTCTTCTTCTTCTTCTTCTTCTTCTTCTTCTTCTTCTTCTTCTTCTTCTTCTTCTTCTTCTTCTTCTTCTTCTTCTTCTTCTTCTTCTTCTTCTTCTTCTTCTTCTTCTTCTTCTTCTTCTTCTTCTTCTTCTTCTTCTTCTTCTTCTTCTTCTTCTTCTTCTTCTTCTTCTTCTTCTTCTTCTTCTTCTTCTTCTTCTTCTTCTTCTTCTTCTTCTTCTTCTTCTTCTTCTTCTTCTTCTTCTTCTTCTTCTTCTTCTTCTTCTTCTTCTTCTTCTTCTTCTTCTTCTTCTTCTTCTTCTTCTTCTTCTTCTTCTTCTTCTTCTTCTTCTTCTTCTTCTTCTTCTTCTTCTTCTTGTTCTTCTTCTTCCCAGACGTTTCGTCTGCGACTACGGCAGACATCTTCAGTGGCAGTGGCGAGGTCGAAGTACTCTAGTGGGTATTTCAACAGGGACTGTGCTGTTTCCACCGTGGACCGCGGAATTTATACAAGGTGCAAACAGCACAGTCGCTGTTGAAATACCCACTAGAGTACTTCGACCTCGCCACTGCCACTGAAGATGTCTGCCGTAGTCGCAGACGAAACGTCTGGGAAGAAGAAGAAAGAGCCCAGTAGACCACGGCCTACAAGCCCGGAATATACTTCAACTAGTATAGACACTGGCCGTGAAAGCCTTAGAACCTTGATAATTGAGGTGAGTTGTCAACTGTTTGATTAGAAGATGTGGCACTAGAAGCTGTGACTATTGACGTATTATATGTGATAATTCTGAACTATCAATAACTTAACGGGTTGAAATGACGAGAAAAATATTTATAAACCATGTAGGTATTTTTTCAAAAGTTAATTTAGGATTTTCTCCCGCGCCGTGACGTAATGGGCTAAAGCGTTGTGTTCTGGTTCCCTTTCACGGAATTTGTCTGGGATCGATCCCACACTTCGGGCGGAGGTGCGGATTTTAAGTCACGAGTATAGGACCGGTGTCCACTCAGTATCGTGGAGCTATGCTAGTTAGTGGCTGCCTAAGCTAATTTTCCGGCTGGGGGTGTCACGATGCTGACCACATTTCCTCGTCGTATCGTTTGGATGATGATATATATATATATATATAAGGGCGCTCAACTACGGCGGTCATCAGCGCCCTTTAAAAAGTAGTTATGGCAAAAGCCAGATTAAAACTTTCTAAAAACTATACACATGTAACAAAACCTATTAAAAATACACGTACATAAAAAAATCAATCAAAACCTACTGAAAATTTCGTTCACCTTTTTCACCTTTTTTTTCACCTTTCCACCGACACGGGTCTCCACGCACGGCCTACACGTGGGTGGGCCTGTTGACCGTCTCCCTCAACCACGAAGAGGAGCCCACACGAGGGAGACTGTTGGCTCGGGACCCCGGGTGCGCCAAACCCGTACCTACCGAAGTAGACCCCTGGGGGGTATCGTTTGGATGGGATGATCGCCCATCCCTACCTTGCGTGTGCTATGTTATATTTTAATGTAATTTGCTTAACATAAGAAACTACAAATAATTAACTTAGTCATTTCTTTTTTGTTGCAGGTATGTACAGACCTAAAAAGGATCAATATTGCGATTGGAAGGGGCTTCAAGTTATAGCATCACACCCCATCCATCAAGGTACCCACGCTGTCACTGCCAAGAGGAGGTAGTAGTGGTTTGGATAGCTTCCCAGCCTTTCGGCCACTCTATATTGTGTCCTATCTACTTAATTGTAGTATTATATCTATATTATGCTGCAGGTATAATACAAATACATCCTTAAATTCTATATAAAGAACAGAGCAAAGACAAAACAAACTGTTCAAATATGCTCTAGTGATTTTGATTAACTCTGGTTTCATCCAAATAAAAGATGGGCCTAGGATCACCTCTACTCATAACGTTGTGCATTCAGTCTTGCAGTAAGAATATCACTTCTTTAATGCAGAAATTTGTGACCATTATTGGTTCTCATTTATTTCAACCCAAGAGATTTTAAAATGCCATACATAGAAGATACAGAACCCGTATTTTCTATTTTATCCCTCATTAAATTGGTCAGCCTTTTGGAAATTTGATATTCATCCTTGTTTTATAAATCATAAATTGTTCACACTTTTGAAAATCGTCTAAATTGGTAGCACGTTTTCTTACTGCTCCATATTTTCCAGAAGACTTAAATATGGGAACTTCTAGTATTGTGAATTGTTAGCCTCCTTTAACAATGTTCATCACATTGCGCCATTTATTCTCTATGCTGAGCGAAATTTGTATCTCCATAAACTTCTTTAAATGTTTAAAGAAGGAATACACAAAGAAGATATTATTTCTAGCGTGCCTAAGCTCTCTCGCAGTCACTACTAGGGACATTTCTATTAGACTTGCTAAGCGCCATATTTACTAAACAAGTTTGCACTCTAAAAAGATCAACACTTTACTGAATACAAGTTACAAAAGACATCAGAACATGTCTTTTTTTCTTCAATTACAGGTAGTGATTCTTTTGTTTCTGCTCAGGTGGCATTAACAATTAATAACATCTCTGTAATTAATATCTTTCTGGCGCAAAAAAAAGTAGCCGTAAGGTTCGACAAAGCGAGTCAGTACGTGTATTTAACTGTACAACGTCGCACTCACCTCACTGGCTAGTCAGCGATAGACCAGCCACGAGTTATGTTCGTTCCTCTTTTGCGATGACTCAAGTATATTACAGTGTAGTAATATGTAATAATAAATGTAAATATAATTGGATTAGGATTACTATGGAGGGATTCGGTCATCCAGGTAGGAAAGGATGAGACGAGAGAAGCCAGAGAGCGGTCGAAACAAGGAGCTACGACAGCACCGAGACACTCACCGACATTTCTACCCAGAAGATATGATATGAGGACTGTTCAGTAAAAAATGATCTTCAGTTTTTTACGGTCATAATTTTTTGCATTAAAATTCAATCTTATTATATTCTGTTAGCTTAATGTAAAACAAATACGCCGTAGTAGTTTCATTGTTGGTACTGCTGGCTCCCACCTGTGAGAACCAGGCAAGTTAAGACATGTTATGTATCGCCTACCCCTACAATGGAGGTAACACGCGAGGAACAATATGCGACTTTGAAATTCTGCTTTTGTCTCAACAAATCTTCAGTTGAGGCCTATACAATGTTACAGGAGGCCTATGGAGAGTCTGTTCTTCCTACAGCACAGCTCAAAGGTGGTTTAAAATGTTTAAAGAGGGGAGACAATCAATTTCAAAGTATGGTGGATGCGGTGCTCCAGTTACTGCTCTTACGGAAGAAAACATCAACACTGCTGCTGCCATTGTGAAACAGGATCGACGAATTACCTTAAGATCACTTTCTAAATTACTGAACATTTCATTGGCTCACACCCACACGTTCGTGACAGAAACATTACACATGAGACGTGTTTGTGCGCGATGGGTTCCAAGACTGTTGATTACCAAAAAAAAGGACATTCGCATGCAGGTCTGCATTCAGTTAAAGTTGATTTTAGAGGAAGATCCGGAGTTTCTTTCAAACGTAATGACGGCTGATGAAACTTGGCTACATCATTTTTATACTGAGAACAAACAAACCCCCCAACCCCCCAAAAAGCAAAAGTGGTTGCTTCTGCTGGGAAAGCTATGGTCATCTCATGCTTTGATTTTCATGGAATGGGTTATCAGCATGTTGTACCTGCACACACATCAGTAACTAGACAATATTACAGGGATGTGCTGAAAACATTGCAAGTCCATATCAGGCACAAAAGACTACATTTCCGTGAAGCAGGCTAGATGCTGCACCACGATAATGCGCGGCCGCATATTGCCAATGTTGCGTGAAGTGCATCCCTCTCCCTCCCTATAGTTCGGATTTAGCCCAATGTGACTTTTTTTCTATTCCCTAACTTGAAGAAACGCCTTCGTGGGAGGCAATACCTATCATCAGAAGCAGTGGTGAAGGCTGCGGAGGCGATTTCGAAGGATCTCTCCAAAAATGGTTTCCAGCATGTCTTTGAAGACTAACAGAAACGCTAGGACAAGTGCATCGCATTCAGGGGAGACTATTTTGAGGACCATCAAAATTATGAGGATGAGTAAAGGTACGTTGTCAAAGAAGAATTGAACAGCCCTCGTATGAAATTATAACGGAGATGAAATGGGAACAGGAGACTCGGCGGATGTAGCTAACCTACCGGGCATTCACCTGATGACCTGGGAAAACCCCGAAAAAGCTCTTGGTTCGGGTTGGTTGGCCACAGGAATCGAACCTGCACCTCTGGATTTCGGAGCACAGAAGCAACGCCTGAGGAATCACGTTCGGTTTTAAAATATAATTGACATTGTGGATTTTTGTAAATAAATGGCTATATATAAAGTTTTCCTGATATCGTTCGCTATAGACAGAAGAATGTCATTCCATTTCTATTAGGTCCGTAACGCGTCATGAGTTTTGCCTTGAACGCATCGCAAAGGGGGTCACACGCTGCTTTACTTTCTTCGTGATCATCTTCTGCTGCCATGTATCTGGGGCAAAGGCGCTGATGGCTTCCATTGTTTATTCAGTTGACCATTCTAAAACACGCAATTATATCGACCGTAGCTCTTGCGTGTTTGAAGGTTCCAACAACACACAAGTATCATTAGGCTCTCTTAACAGGTCATTAGCTTCCAAACAAACCTAAGCTATTTGCCAAATTGGCAAAACAATTCTTATCCTTAGTTTAACTGTTTTCCTTTAGCCTTTTCAATGCTTCGTGTTTTAAGTCTCATAAACGGTCTTTCAATAAATATACTTTTAACACAATTGCTGCATTTTTTTAATGTTTTTCAACGTGAAGTCATATCGGACGATGAATGAAATGATGTTCAAATGAGTACAGGGTACATAGAGCTTAGAGTTACCCGACATTCATCTTTCAGGATAAGAGAAAATCTCCAACGTGAAGTCATATCGGACGATGAATGAAATGATGACCAAATGAGTACAGGGTACATAGAGCTTGGAGTTACCAGACATTCATCTTTCAGGATAAGAGAAAACCTCCAATGTTAAGTCATATCGGACGATGAATGAAATGATGTTCAAATGAGTACAGGGTACATAGAGCTTAGAGTTACCAGACATTCATCTTTCAGGATAAGAGAAAACCTCCAATGTTAAGTCATATCGGACGATGAATGAAATGATGACCAAATGAGTACAGGGTACATAGAGCTTGGAGTTACCAGACATTCATCTTTCAGGATAAGAGAAAACCTCCAATGTTAAGTCATATCGGACGATGAATGAAATGATGTTCAAATGAGTACAGGGTACATAGAGCTTAGAGTTACCCGACATTCATCTTTCAGGATAAGAGAAAATCTCCAACGTGAAGTCATATCGGACGATGAATGAAATGATGACCAAATGAGTACAGGGTACATAGAGCTTGGAGTTACCAGACATTCATCTTTCAGGATAAGAGAAAACCTCCAATGTTAAGTCATATCGGACGATGAATGAAATGATGTTCAAATGAGTACAGGGTACATAGAGCTTAGAGTTACCCGACATTCATCTTTCAGGATAAGAGAAAATCTCCAACGTGAAGTCATATCGGACGATGAATGAAATGATGACCAAATGAGTACAGGGTACATAGAGCTTGGAGTTACCAGACATTCATCTTTCAGGATAAGAGAAAATCTCCAACGTTAAGTCATATCGGACGATGAATGAAATGATGTTCAAATGAGTACAGGGTACATAGAGCTTAGAGTTACCAGACATTCATCTTTCAGGATAAGAGAAAACCTCCAACGTTAAGTCATATCGGACGATGAATGAAATGATGTTGAAATGAGTACAAGGTACATAGAGCTTAGAGTTAGCAGACATTTATTTTTCAGGATAAGGGAAAACCTCCAACGTTAAGTCATATCGGACGATGAATGAAATGATGTTCAAATGAGTACAAGGTACATAGAGCTTAGAGTTAGCAGACATTCATCTTTCAGGATAAGAGAAAACCTCCAACGTTAAGTCATATCGGACGATGAATGAAATGATGTTGAAATGAGTACAAGGTACATAGAGCTTAGAGTTAGCAGACATTCATTTTTCAGGATAAGGGAAAACCTCCAACGTTAACTCATATCGGACGATGAATAAAATGATGTTCAAATGAGTACAGGGTACATAGAGCTTAGAGTTACCAGACATTCATCTTTCAGGATAAGAGAAAACCTCCAACGTTAAGTCATATCGGACGATGAATGAAATGATGTTTAAATGAGTACAGGGTACATAGAGCTTAGAGTTAGCAGACATTCATTTTTCAGGATAAGGGAAAACCTCCAACGTTAACTCATATCGGACGATGAATAAAATGATGTTCAAATGAGTACAGGGTACATAGAGCTTAGAGTTACCAGACATTCATCTTTCAGGATAAGAGAAAACCTCCAACGTTAAGTCATATCGGACGATGAATGAAATGATGTTTAAATGAGTACAGGGTACATAGAGCTAAGAGCTACCAGACATTCATCTTTCAGGATAAGAGAAAACCTCCAACGTTAAGTCATATCGGACGATGAATGAAATGATGTTCAAATGAGTACAGGGTACATAGAGCTTAGAGTTACCAGACATTCATCTTTCAGGATAAGAGGAAACCTCCAACGTTAAGTACTTTTTGATGCTGTAGTAGAGGTATGATTAGTGAAGAAGCCTGTATCAAAATTAATTTAATTTAAGTAAAATTCGATTATTTAGGTAGTGCTTTGAATAAGTTTATTCTAGAGTAATATATCTAAATGGTTTGTAATTGAGAGCACGCCACAAACACTCGTGGTACATTCTGAAGTTTGGTATTACCCACTTTCGTTTGACGTTCTCTCAGGTTCCGCTTCGCATTTGTGATTATTGCTTGATTAGCTTAGGAAAGTTTTGCTGCCTTAGGCTGTCTGAGGACTTGCTTACATTTAATTAAACGGCGTTAAATTTACTTTCCATTTCCAGCAGCTTCATTAGTGTGCTCTTCAAGTTGGTTACAAAAATATTATTTGTTGCTCTCACATGACATTCTCTTCTCAATCTTGTACAAAAACTAGCAGCTTATTTCTAATTCTCAAATCATGATAAAGTTTCTTAACCCATTTACACAGTTTCTTATATCTAGGTATAAGGTTAGATCAAGATCAGCGTTTCAGAAAGCTTTCACCAGAGAAAATGAATATCAGTTGTGTAAAACGAAACTTTTGGTCGCATTTTTCAGTCAACTATTCTTTAAATAGCTTATTCTTCTGTTCTTCTTTATGTTAATCAATAGAAATATCGATAGAAATTATTATATTCCGTGGAAGGGAAAAGGGGTACATGGAAGTACAGTCTGATTTTTATTCTGTTTTGGGGGTGGGGAAGCTCTAGGGTATAATGAGATAGCGCTCAATGCTTCGCAGAAACCAGCAGAGGTTCTAGCCAATCATTCCTGGACCCGTAGGTACAAAGACCCAGGCTTCCTTCAACCCGGGAGCGATATATACTCCGGGGCACTTTCCATAGGGCAATGGCAGATTTCATAAAAAGCCCCCCCCCCCCGCTGACAACAACTTCAAGACGGGATGGAAGTAGATACGCCACTTACGCGCGTCAATCCCGCAGGGAAGACTACCGAAAATCTCGGTGAGGCTGCCTGGTGATCTAGCACACCTACTACTAGCTCTGCAGTCTAGTACCCAGGACTTATCAGGCAACCCTCTACCGCATCCGGGCGTCCTTAGCCTGGCCAGAGGTACCCTATTTCCCTTTCCCTTGGGTGTCAGGAACACACTGCCCCTCGAGTCCAATCCAATCTGAACAGCTTCCCGATAGGAGGGGCTCGGCAGTTCGCCCCGAGGTTCCTCTAGTAACGTCAGAGGTACCACGAGTGCTAAGCGTCCGCAGCGCCCGCACCACGGCAGCTGAAGGGGACGGATCCCCTCCCCTACGGGAAACATGGAAATACAGTACACTTAACCGATAGTCAACTGCAGGGGAAGACAGGTAGTGGTGGCGTGACGTCAGCTCTGCCAGCTCTAACCGCCAAATATTCTCCCGAACGAAATGCACGTTAGCGTGTGACGTCACCGCACTGATTTCTACTGCCCAAGAGAAAGGAAACAGTTTGCTGTGTTGGGGTTCCGACAGTGTAGGAAATACAGGAAACGTATCGGGTATTAATAATATGTACAACTTACATCTTGGATGTTGTAATATTAATGCTGACTGCTTTAATTATACAATTGGTCACAGTTTATAAACAATTACATTTTGGCTCTGTGCTATGAGAAAATATATAAAACTTCAACTCGTAGTTTATCTGAAGGTCAGGCATCTTATAAAGTAAATAAAATAAAACAAAGTAATTTTCTCTGCAAATTAGACGAAAACCATTCACAACAAAATTAGGTGGACATTTTCCGACTCTTTCTGTTTCGTTTTTATTTAACTAGTTTATCAATGTCGGGACGTAATATCTGGGAAATTTATAATCGAAGGCTGCAATTAGATTGTGATCCGACGAGGTACTTCAAGGTTTGGACTTAGCGAATTTAATAATATATGTCGAGCCAAACATACACAATGTCCATACAACCTCGGAAAACTGGTTTGCGAGACATTCTTATAAAAATCAGCCAAGTCTTTCTTGTGTGTATATTTGTCCTTCAATAAATCGTCACATTGTAAATTTAACAGTTCCATTTGGTACCTGGCAGTTACATTGTTGTCATCGAATGTGCTACACCTGACTGAACCCTCAGATTCTGTACTCACAGCGCCGTTGATATAGGCAACTTGGAACAACACGACTCTTGCCTGACGTCACACGCACTGCAGACCTCGCTCCTGGCTGAAATACGTCACAGCTCTCAAAGCTGTCATCCTCTGGTCATATGTTTCAGAGTTGGTTGCTATGCAATGGCTTGCATGATAAATAGGGGGAAAAAGGAAACAAAAGAACAAGGAAAATGAAAAGACTTTTCATTAGTAATGTTTGGGGAGGGAAAAGAAAGGAAACGTGATTATATTATATACTGAAATGCTCTTAAAACATTCGACTTTGACTTAAGTCTGCTGTAATCCTTAGGGATAGGAAGTTGAAGACCTATAAATTGTCTAAAAAGAACCTTTAAAAAGATCTTAACGTATCCCCAAAAATACATAAAGATTGGAAGGAATGCATAGGAGTGATAGCTATAAATTAATAAATGAACTTTCTGTATCAATTATTTAATTCATTGTTTCTTCCGATTCAGCAAGCAACAATGGACAGTCTGTGAAAAGAAACTGAAATAGATATAATTAAATCATACTTGGCTTAACCATCCTTGGGTTACAAAATGCTTACTCTCAATTGTCATTACAAGTCATCTCCAAGTTTTTAGGTGTAAGCGATCGTCTGTTTTTTTTTTTTTTTTTTTTTTTTTTTTTTTTGGCAGCTCGTTGTGAAAACAATTGAAAGGGTCCTCTCACCTGTTACCTACCGTACACAGTCTTAGTAGTACGTATTAGGTGAAAGAAATTAGAATTTACGCTAGACTCTGTTGAACAGGGAAAAGATATTGAAAAGAACTAAAAGCTGAAAAAAGGGACTTTAAATAACAAAATAGCTAAAAAGGCAAAAATGAGAAATAAAACCCTGGCCTATAGTGGCTCATAATTAACATATATCGTAAAATCTGCCTAAAACGGATCCTTTATATGCCGGAAATCTGGAAAAATGGAAAATAATTTTCGGAACTGAGCTATTTCCCATGTAAAATTACACTCTAAGGCAGAGAACTGCCTAACACGGGAATGGAAATATTTTTACTTTATATGTAAAAAGCATTTTTGCTTAACTTCCTAGCCCTTGTAATGTCATATCTTCATTGTATTTACAAGAGAATACGTAATAAAAGAATTTTATAAGTGCATGTCCCAGTATAGATGGAAGGATAGGATTTGTAAGACTAGTTTGTCGATGAGTGAGTGGAGAAAGTCACGTGAGAGTAACATGACCCAGATCCGTTGTGTCACGCAAGTTATCGTTTGTAATATTCATAACTACAGTCACCCCTAACCTTACCTTAGCCAAGTTCATTTACCTGCGTGCCCGCCCTCTCTTGTCCATGTCCACACGTAAATAGCGTACAGTTTTATGTTATACCATTTTGTTTATCATGTCACGTAGCGTGTGACTCGAAGTCATGAGTTCGAACCCAGCGAACGACCTTCCACGGGATGCTAGCAAGGCACTCTTCATACCTGAATTTCTTGTACCTCTGTTTCACTTCGTCTTTCATCCACTCGATTGCTTCAGGTGGGAGGTCGATAGGTTTCAAAAAATACATTTTTTTAAAGTATAAACTTGAAAGAAGCGTAGGGACAGTGAAGCACAAATTAGTACAAAAGTGAATCGAGAATATATTGACACATTGCTTCACTCACACTGTTTATTCACAGGACATGTTTCAAGAGCTCTTGCTCCTATCCTCAGCTGATACTCGACTAGTGCAAGTTGTAGTGGTTTCTTCTTTCTCCGTATTGTCAATAGATGGCGTGATGTACTTGTCAAAGATGTCCAGTGGTGGAGTTTCAAAATTCATGACTCTATGACGATTTTTGTTAATGAAGATTTTTTCCCATACGGAAAGGTCTATGGGGTGATTAACGTATTTTATTAGAGATGTTTCCAAGTTGATGTCATGTCTAGTATTCAAAAAATGAAAAGCCACTGCTGATTTTTCTGTTTCACCATTTTTAATGTTTCTCATATGTTCTTTAGTTCTGATGTTAATATTTCTTTTTGTTTTTCCTGTATACATTTTAGGGCAAGTTTCACATTTGATCTCATAGATTCCTGGTTTTTCTTTGGTAGTGATTGAATTTTTGGGAGGGCCTTTTAACAAATTTCTGATATTAAACCTATTTTGAGGTGCAAGAGTTATGTTGTGTTTTGAGAAGATTTTTTGGAATTTGTTATAGGCTGATGGGTGGAAGGTGAATTTTTTAAAAAGTTTTTTTTTTCTTTTTCTTTTTTTTCTCTTTTTTTCTTAATGATACGCGCACTTTCTGAGAATGGTGCGTAATCTTTGATCGTGATTTCCCAAAACCTTGATTTTTCATACTTTAGGTGCATGTTTCTCAAAAACTATAAAATATATTGACACAAAATTTGTAGTGGTTATTTGTCAATGTTCCTTGAACACATTCGGATAACATTTATATTCATGTGATTTATAAAATGGATGAAAACAAATATACAGTCCTTGAAAATGTTATCTTTTTTTACTCAAAACTAACTAATTTTTCATGTGCATAGTATAAACTATATGTGATTTTCATTTAGCCGATATTATAAAACTGTATCTCAGGTTATTTAGGATGAAACTTGGCGCATGTAGCTTTAAATTCCTACAAGTAAAGTGCACCTGAAGTATAGGGTGCAATATTTTTTCCAGGACACACGGTGTGATTTATGCCACTTTTGCATGGACCTATGTCAACGTAATTTAAATATTATACCGTAGTTAAATGCACACATTCTTATACAGTAATCATACCGAATTTCAATTTCTGATAATGTTTGGTTTTCTATATATTCAAATTTTAATATTGGTAAAAATTAGCCTTGTCTGGGTAGCCCTTAACAGGTGTCCCGGTGGTGCATGACAGGGAGAAAGGATTCTACCAGCCCTTCCCCGGTTTCTGATTCTCCTAGTGAGAAGTGCAATTAAAGTAGCTATGAAATATGAATTAATATAAGGCGAGGTCGGGCGTGGCTGTTCTATCGCTACTAGCCGGTACGGTGCATGCGACGTTGTACAGTTAAGCACGCATACTGGCTTGCTTTGTGGAACCATATAGCTAGTTTCTTTGCACGTTCTAAAGATACTAATTACAGAATTATTTTGTTATTTCCATGTTACAGAGCTATTTGTTCTGAGGATTACTGTCCAAACCTCATGTTTGTAGTACATCTGGTTTCGGATATACGGAAAGATAAGATGCCTGACTAGAAACAAAAGAATCATATTAATTGTCATTGAAGAAAAGGACACGTGCTATGCTGCAGTTGCATTTTGTATCTTACATTCAGTAAAGTGGTGATCTTTTTGGAGTGCAGACGAGCTTTTCAAAGTTAGTAAATATATCACTTAGCAAGTCTAGTACTGGTATGCCTAGTAGTAACCGCGAAACAACTGATAAGATTTTACATAAGTAGGCTACAAATATTCTTGTTAATGTGTATTTATTTTTCTAACAGATGTCAATTAAAGACATTTTCGAAAGTACATATTTCGCTCAGAGTCAAGAATTAATGTTACAGTCCTGTCACGTAAGTGCTCATTCTGTGACGAACATTGTTAAAGAAGACAAACAGTTTACCAAGTTTTCATATTTAGATCTCCAGGGAAACATCGACCAGCTAAAAAGTATGCTACCAACTTATACAATTTTCAAAAGTGTGTTTTACATAGAATAATTTATGATTTATATGACAAGTGTGAATATCCAACTGCCAAAAGGCTGACCAATTTAATGAGAGGGAAAATAGAATATACGGTTTATGTATCTTCTATGTATAATATTTTGAAAATCTCTTGGGTTCCAATATAGAAGAACAAATGAAGGTCGCAAATTTCTGCTTGAAAAAAGCGATATTGTTGCAGTAAGACTAAAATTTCTGCACACAATGCTTAACATTAGCACAGTTTGTCCAATTTCTTAACAAATTTATCTCCAAGAAATGACCCTTTGCTTACCCATTCCGCTCAAGGACCCCCCCTCCCCAGTACAAAGCCATTAGTGAATAAAATAGAACTAAGCGATGTTAAGAATCTGGACAAACTGTACTCACTAATGGCTTTGTACCGGGGGGCGGGGTGTGGAGTGGAATGGGTAAGCAAAGGGTCATTTTTTGGAAATAAATTTGTTAAAAAATTGGACAAACTATACATAAGATTCATGGCGTAAAAAT
The DNA here is from genome assembly GCA_030765055.1 of Mantis religiosa. Classification (NCBI taxonomy): domain Eukaryota; kingdom Metazoa; phylum Arthropoda; class Insecta; order Mantodea; family Mantidae; genus Mantis; species Mantis religiosa. Next base: position 14,094,594 of record CM060951.1, read on the forward strand.
GCTTCATAAATAAACATTCATACCTTCCGAATTTATTAAGTATTATAATGAAACAAAAATTGGTTTAATGTTCATTACAGACAGTATACAAATATGACATCATTAAAATAGAAACTATATTCACAAATCGTTGAAATGTCACTATTTTGTTTCACTGTATCAAACACCTTATGTCGTAGAACGCATCTAATATGAATCATTTTGTTTTGTGTGTATAAGAACGATAGCTACGTAAGTCAACTGTTCTCCAGTTCAAGGTTTTAAGGTTCAGATTATGTGATAATCATTGTATATGTTCTCACAAACATGCTGAAATATTAAGCGAACTGCTCTGTCAGCATCTGTATGATACTTGCTAGGTTGAGACGAAGACAGATGTATATTCTATCTCTGTCGCCCTCTTGTCGTGGAACTGGCAACACCAAGATACTAAGATAACCGTATTGACTTAGCCTACGTTCTTTCTTAATTTGTAGCTACTTTAGAGGGGGGAGGGAAGTTCGTTGTAATAAATGCCTGGAGCCTGGACGTTGGGCAAAATGCAATTTTTAATAGGTGCCAATATATTAGTTATATAACTGTGTTTACAGCTATAGAATCAATTTTATTTCGTTTTTTTTAAAAACAAATAAAGCATTTATGTGTGATACCGAACTTAAGAATTGCAAAAAGTAAAGAATCGTGATGGATTTCAAAGGAATGTTGGATCTTTGTTACAACACGAACAGGTGCAGTTGGTTGAGACACGGCAAAAACAGAAATCTAAGGGATATCACTTGACTTTGTTTGAAAAGGGTATTCTTCGGACCCTTAATAATGGCAGGCCGAGAATAATAATCACAATTGACAAATAGTTACAAAGAGAATGTTTGTGTGAAAAGAGGGCTTCCAGAACTGAAAGTTACACACCCACGCGCAGCTGTGAGGACACTCAGTCCTCGGCGTGAAGCCGATTAGGGCAATCCTATTCTTCTGTCTTGGTCGAGGGCAGGCCAGAAGTGATGAGAGAAAATATTTGTCGGTTCATGTATACATGAAGATCGAATTAAGTATTATCGATTATTATTTCACATACAGTAACTCTAAACAGTGATATATTGGTAACCCTTGGCCGGCAACTTCAAGTTTAATGTAATGATAAAAGAAGCAGTCATTAAATCAGTTTGAAACGGGCATTCCAGTGTCATTAGAACCATCCTTCTCATACATACTCACGCATACCCTGACAGATACCTCATTGCTCAACCTTGAGCTACCCATATTATTCGTTACAAACTGTAGCGTCAACGTGGAACCCTTCGCGCGACCATTCTTTCCGCTTCATGTGTCATTGATTCAGGAAACCCTACAGGGTTACTAATGTAAGAGTTACGAGGTTTGGCGCAACACCTTGTTTTGTTTTTCGGTTTGACTATCAGCTAAAGAGATAGCGCGGTGGTAGCCTTTCTACCTCACGTTCAAGAGGTTCCAAGTTTAAAACAAGCGTTTCCCCACGCAGAGGGTCGCGGGTTCGAGTCCCGCCTTATGCATGGGTGTTATGTGTATAGTGAATATGTGTGAAACTAAGGAAAACAGACAAGAAAATAAACGGAAATAATGAAAAAACTGTGAAATAAGGAAAAAAAAAAGAAAAAGGAAATATATATATATATATATATATATATATATATATATATATAAATCCTTGGTTGGGGTCAATTATCTGAATAAAGTTTTTTTTCCTCCGAGGTTTTCCCTTATCCTAGAAGAGGAATATCTGTTATCATGGACCCTGGACTCATCTGAGCATTATTTCACCCATTTCATTTATCGTCCAGTATAAATAATTGTTTTTGTTCAACTCCTAAACTTCCTAGCCTACGACATTTTCACATACAACATTGCAATTCGTGCGTCTTGCATTCTATCTTGGTTTTGACATCGTTATCATTTGTTTATCAATCAGTAATCCCAATCTAAGTAAAGATATAGAAGTACCAGCAGTTTAAATGTCAAAGCACGTTCATTCAATAGGATATTGTTATTCTTGACGGTCCCCCATAGATCGATACAAGTGGCTGCAATATTGATGCCAAGGGCCAGCCTATACGGCGCTCCGTCCATTAGGTTTGACCCAAGGTCACTCACACCAATGTCAAGTTGCGTCATCAATCAATCTCCACCTTCTGGTAAGAATCGACCTTCGAGGACGACCCCTATGTGGCTTTGTTTAACTCACAATCCCTTGTATATGTCGACCTGAGTGGCTACTAATCTCAAGGTCTCGGGTTGAAACCTGGCCCGATGTCGATATAGATTTACTAGCGTACTGTGGGATGAAATTCCGGCACACAGCTGGCGATGCGGAAAACGTTGGAAAAGTCCAACAAAGATAAATTTTAAAGAGTTGAAATTACTTAATTGTTTTTCGAAATATTCTACTTTAATATCAAAACATGTTTGCAAATCAAGCCATTATACTGGGTCCCACAATAGAAAAAATAAAAACATTTGTATATTTTCTTCTTCTTTATTTCTCATAAATAATCTCCAGAAAGGCTAATACATTTGTCATATCGATGTTCAAACGTCCGTGTCAACAAGTATACCGAAACGCTGTGTGTGTACACTCCGGGAGATTTGTGGTGGACAACACGGCGCTGGGCCGGGTTTTCTCCGGGATCTCCGGTTTCCCCCGCCATCTCATTCCAACGGTGCTCCATCTTCATCTCATGTATCATCATTGTCACCGCCTGCGGTGCCGTATGTAGTAAAAGCAGGCGTTAAACACTACACACATGTACACTCCGGTACGGATACAAGTGTAAGTTGCGTTACAACACGCCATCCTTCTTATTGCTTTCCTTGCGGGAATTACAGAGAACAAACATTTACATTCGTAAATTGCCGGATATGAATTTTCTGCGCCTCTCACTGAAACAATATCAAAATATTGGGAGAAAGTACGCTCAACGCTACATGACGTTAATGATGCATATGAGTAGAACAAATAATTTTCGTTTGGTTGTCCGAGGTTTAGTTTATTTCTTATATTACTCAGCACTGAAAATCCAGTAATTTTTTGTAGAATAATGGACAACTCTTTTTTTTTTCGTTCAGTAGGTGGTGCATTCTCTATATTGTTAATTTTTCCAGACGCCTCTTCAACTGTTTTAGACAGCTCGAAAGTACATTCTTCAAGCTGTTTGATGGTTGTTCATAATACCCAAAACTTCTGTTTTATAAAATGGAGATTGTGCAATAATTGTTGTGAATGTAATGCTATTAACACAATATGTCAAACACCTTGCACTCCCTGGAAGGCAGATCTACCGGCGTGGCGAGCAGTAGTTGTCATGAAACCTAAGCTACGCGTGGCGAACCGGACTATCCCTGCGTGTTGTCCCCGGGACTGACGTCAGCAGCTAAATACTGCAAGTCTCGTAAACTTCATATCCCTTTAAAGGTGTACGGGATGCGATTCTGGTAATAAGCCATCTGAGATATTGAAGGTAGAGCTCCACATTCTTAACAGAAACAGTTTTTGGAAATTAATTGTTCTTTCACACTGGCCGTGTGTAGACTAAATTGTGGAAACGTAGAGTCAGACTGAAAAATTCAATGCCATAGCCGGGATTTGAACCACGGATCTTCTGGTTTCCGTCCAGCCGCACTACCATTGTGTTACTATGGCCAACGTGCCGATATGACCGAGTCAGTTGGAGAATTTAATGTCATATCGGCACGTTGGCCATAGTAGCACAGTGGTAGTGCGGCTAGATGGAAACCAGAAGATCCGTGGTTCAAATCCCGGCTATGGCATTGAATTTTTCAGTCTGACTCTACGTTTCCACAGAAACAGTTTTTCTTTACAACTTTTGATCAGGTGTTAACAAACGCGGCACACATCTTGCACAGACCTTGTGACCACTCAAAACATTACTTAAAATATTATCTGTACGCTATTTTGATATGTTGACAGCCTCTGCTATCTCAAACGGCTTTAATCTGCTGTCTTCCAATACTAAACTATGAATTTTTTCAATAATCTCTAGAGTTGTGACTTCCACATGTCGTCTAGAGTGGGGCTCATCACTAGTACCCGTACCTCCCATTTTGAACTCTACAACCCACCTTTTAATTATTGTATATGAAGGGACAGAGTCTTTCAATGATGTCTGTAGTTGTGACTTCCACATGTCGTCCAGAGCGAGGCTCATCACTAGTACTCATACGTCCCATTTTAAACTCTACAACCAACCGTTGAAGGGACAGAGTCTTTCAATGATGTCTGTAGTTGTGACTTCCACAGGACGTCCAGAGCGAGGCTCATCACTAGTGCTCGTACGTCCCATTTTAAACTCTACAACCAACCTTTTAATTATTGTATATGAAGGGACAGAGTCTTTCAATGATGTCTGTAGTTGTGACTTCCACATGTCGTCCAGAGCGAGGCTCATCACTAGTACTCATACGTCCCATTTTAAACTCTACAACCAACCGTTGAAGGGACAGAGTCTTTCAATGATGTCTGTAGTTGTGACTTCCACAGGACGTACAGAGCGAGGCACATCACTAGTACTCGGATGTCCCATTTTAAACTGTACAACCAAGCTTTTAATTATTATATATGAAGGGACAGAGTCTTTCAATGATCTCTGGAGTTGTGACTTTCACAGGACGTCCAGAGCGAGGCTCATCGCTAGTACTCATACGTCCCATTTTAAACTCTACAACCAACTTTTTAATTATTGTATATGAAGGGACAGAGTCTTTCAATGATGTCTGTAGTTGTGACTTCCATAGGACGTCCAGAGCGAGGCTTATCTCTAGTACTCTTACATCTCATTTTAAACTCTACAACCAAGCTTTTAATTATTGTATATGAAGGAGCAGAGTCTTTCAATGATCTCTGTGGTTGTGACTTCCACAGAACGTACAGAGCGAGGTTCATCACTAGTACTCTTACGTCCCATTTTAAACTCTACAACCAACCTTTTAATTATTGTATATGAAGGGACAGAGTCTTTCAATGATCTCTGGAGTTGTGACTTCTACAGGACGTCCAGAGTGAGGCTCATCACTAGTGCTCGTACGTCCCATTTTAAACTTTACAACCAACCTTTTAATTATTGTATATGAAGAGACAGAGTCTTTCAATGATCTCTGGAGTTGTGACTTCTACAGGACGTCCAGAGCGAGACTCATCACTAGTACTCGTACGTCCCATTTTAAACTCTACAACCAACCTTTTAATTATTGTATATGAAGGGACATAGTCTTTCAATGATCTGTCTAGTTGTGAATTCCACAGGACGTACAGAGCGAGGCTCATCACTAGTACTCGTACGTCCCATTTTAAACTCTACAACCAACCTTTTAATTATTGTATATGAAGAGACAGAGTCTTTCAATGATCTCTGGAGTTGTGACTTCTACAGGACGTCCAGAGTGAGGCTCATTACTAGGTCTCGTACGTCCCATTTTAAACTTTACAACCAACCTTTTAAGTATTGTATATGAAGGGACAGAGTCTTTCAATTATCTCTGTAGTTGTGACTTCTACATGTCGTCCAGAGCGAGGCTCATCACTAGTACTCGTACGTCCCATTTTAAACTCTACAGCCAACCTTTTAATTATTGTATATGAAGAGACAGAGTCTTTCAATGTACTGTCCATTTCCTCCTTGATTTCTTTAGGCGTTAAGTTCTTCAAAGTATATTGAAGAATAAGTATTTTTAAGAACTGTTTATACAAAATTAAGTAGAGAAAGTCGTGTGAGAGTAAGCTAGTCACAGGAAGTTGTCCTGTTTACGGCCATTAGAGCGCTAGGAACTAGTATAATTTAAAGACATAACTTGACGCGGTACAACCTCGACAAGGAAATAAACACAGCTTGGAAATTACCAGTTGGCTTTCAGTCTGCATACTTATTTCCGTCAGCTCAGATTATATTCCCGTCACGCTGCCATCATTATCTAGAAACAAAAAAACATCGACTTCATTTTTCCTAAATAGAAGTTTAGGTTTGTTCTAACTTACAAATAGATATCGATAAAATTAATAATTTATAAAACTGATAGGAATATACATAAATCATTATTGTTAAATAATTAAGGTGTAGTAAGGTTGATGAAAACGAGAGAAATAAGTACAATAATATATTCAAGATATTCTAGGGAAACAAGCGAGGTGTAAAGACGATTAGAAATCGACTTTTCGGGAGCGTACATCGCTCTCATCATCAGGATATTTATAAGAAATGTTATAATCAGAAAACTGAGATAACACAAAAATCAATGACGACAAAACACTAGCAATGCTCGCATTCCTGAACAAAAGACTGTTTCCAGTAAATGAAATGCCAGGTTACGAGATAGCCTGAGTGTAGAAAATTAATTAGGTCAAAGCAAATAAAGATGATCACTTCCAGAGTGAATATAGACATCCATAAATATTCACCATTACACAGAATTATGTATTTATATAATAAACTTCATTACTTCGATGTACATATTTTCATGTCTGTGACTAAATTCAAAAATGCCATGTTTACTAACTATTTATTCATAGATCAGCGAATTACTAAAATGACAACAGTATAATCACTGTAATGTGGCGCCGGGGTAGCGCGGTGGTTTCGTTCGCGGCTCCCGTTCTAAGGGTCCCGAGTTCGATTCCCGGCTCTGGGGTTGGCGATTTTAAGTCGGCCCTATCCACGCCTTCACCTCTGTCTAGCACACGTGAAGTATCCCCTATGCCCAACGTGGTTCGGAGTCCACGGTAAAAACTGTAGGTCCTCTCACCTCACCGCCATCTTCACTATCACCCTATCATCGGAGGTAATGGACACCGCCCTCTGGGTGCCTCCACCTGAGAAATGGGTCCGGTCATCACTTGGTGGGGTGAGGTTACCCCGAAGGCCAAGGTTGCCATGTGGGGAGTGTTAGTAACTAACTAACTAATCACTGTAATTAGTAAAAATAGTAAAATTACTTCCCATGCCAGCTTCATTTGTTTGCCCTTTTTTCTTATTTTATAATGGTTTCTATTCCTTATTTTCCCTCTCTGTATTACTTTGTGTTAATTTAATTGCGCTCATAAGCCTGTTATGTTCATAATAAATACATAAATAAATGAATAAATAAACGAATAAATAAATGAAGGAATTAATGAATAAATAAATGAATAAATAATTAACAAATAAACAAGCAAATAAATAAATAAAAGAGACGTAACTAATTAATTTGATGATCAAGCTGTATAGCTCTGTGCTTCTTAAATCAACGGATTTCTATTTTAAGGCCGGTTCCCAAGAGAAGTTGAACTGAACTCCAGCATCACGATTAAGCGTGCTCCTCTCGGAGGAAATGGCCAAAGCCTCCTTAACTCTCCGCTCCCAGTAACTGTTGCATTTTGCCAAGATGGTCGTCTCCCGAAAGTTGGCTCTATGGTCGTTATCAAAACAATGCTCTGCCAGTTCATAGCAATTGTTTCTTTTTCTAAGGCAAGGCCACACTGGAAATTTCAACTTCTATAATAATAAACCTGTCATTATGAACATTTAGGCACATAATTACAGTATCATTTTAAACTTACATGCAAATTGTCATGTTGCTACACAATATAGTTGATTAATTATTATTTTTTTTTTGTGAAAATACTGTAAATATTGCTCGTTATATAAAATGTTCTACGCGTCAAAAAATTTCGGTTTTTAAGTTGAATTTTTGTTTTCGGCTAGTACAAAGTAATTTTGAAAGACCCACATTCTTAGTTTTTGGAATATTCTTGTAGCATTTGTTCTTAAATATTTTGCATGTGTTAGCTATCAAAATGTTGAAAATATTAACTTTTTTCATCCCTTAACAACAGCATTAATAAAAAGGAGAGTGTGAAATTTCTTATTTACATATTATGGACCTATCCTGTAAGTTTCACCAAGTTAAATGAAAAACTTTGACGCGTGAGGCATTTTGTATACTGAAAACTGTTAGAAAAAAAGTTTCTCAGAAAATTAACTTCACAGTAATTATTGCTACTTTTAACGATTGTTAAAGTTTTTTTTTTAAATTTTCACGTGATGACTTAAGATGGTACAAATGATAAAAATAGCGTGCCATCTATTACTACACACCATAAGCTACCAAAAATGCCAAAAAAGAAAATTTCATGATTTTACACATTTTCGGTGAATTTTCAGTATAGCCTTGGCTTAAATCAAAGTCCTCCAAGGTTAGGTTACATCGGAAGATGAAGGAAATGGATGAAAAGATGCTGAAATGAGTCTAAGGTTCATAGATCTGACAATTACCAGACATTAGCCTTCTTTTTCTTCTTGCGATTCTTCAACTTCCCTAGTTTTAGCGCTGTCCTGGTGTTAGCGGATTCTTCTACGAACATAAACTCAGAATCAGGAAATTGCAGGAATGATGGGCGACTGTATCACAAATCTATTTATATATTTAGCAACCTTGAATGTTGTAGGTGCCGTCTGATGTTTCCAATGGAAAGTTTGACATTGTTGACATAATCTACTTCACACATTTTGTCAATAGAGCGTCATTTGTTTTGTTTACATTAACTTTAAAAGTGTGTCTCAACAAAACGAAATACGAAGAGGAAATTCTTCTAGAAGTGGAAATTCGTGAAATAAATTGAAATGTTTGTCGCTTAGAAGAATAGACGTGCTGAGCTGTTCTACAAGTAATACTGTCACTTGATGAATTAGTATTAGTTACCTGCTTGATGTTTAAAAACATATTTCGCCAAATTTCTGCTATTACAGAAACAGTGCAGGCCGATTTAGAAGGTATGACCCCACTTCTACTTTCATTACAAGAATCTTCACATCTACTCCCACTAAAAACAAGTGCCTACGAGCCGTCAAAGATTAGAAAAGCGGAGTAAACTGAACAGAAAACCTAGTTCTGTCGCAGATTGTTATTGAACGTTAGAGATTTATATAAATTACGTAACTATTATGTGTTCAAGGTTGAGTAGTCATTGGATATTGCGGTTGCGTCACTATAGTATACCTGTATCGCATTTTTATTAAGTCTTTTTTGCCATTCACGTCTAACCTTGTAGCTTAAATCAACAGGAGATATCTTCAGTTGTTACGTATCTCTCAACTCATTGCAGACTGACAGGAGAGTAGATTACTGTAAGACCTTCTCTGTGTAAGTACAACTACTGTATTCTACCCTAAATACATCTTTTGAGGCTACCTGGATTCGGAGAGATAGAGAGAGGGAGAGAGGTAGAGAGAGGAGGGCGGTAAGCAATAATTGATATATGGATATTTCAGATAAGTTAATATATTTTGCACTACAAATGTTACTCCCTATCTTCCTCACCGATGATGATGATGATGATGGTGGTGGTGATGATGATGTGCATAAGGGTGCTCAACTACGGCGGTCATCAGCACCCTTTAAAAAACTTGTCATGGCAAAAGCCAGATATAAACTTTCTAAAAACTATAGAACTGTAAATAAACCTATTAAAACTAAACGTACATTATATAAAAAGGAGGTAAAAAGAAATAGCAATGAAAACTTAATAAATATTTCAAACACTAAATCCTAAAGCCTAACCTAAAAAAGAATCTAAAAACCTTCTCCACTACTGTGTCATCGTCCGCTAGCATTTCTGCAAAGCTGACCGGCAGCTGCAGAGACGTCCTAAGGTCTGCTAGGTGAAAACACTCTAGCAGCACGTGTCGCACAGATAACGCTTCATTGCAAAACGGACACAGTGGAGCAGGCTCCTTTTTAAAAAGAACACTATGAGTAAAAAAGCAGTGCCCAATACGCAACCGAGCCAAACTCACCTCCTCGCGACGAGATGACCGACAGGAGGTAACCCAGGGAATCGGAAGTTCTTTCACAGATCTAAGTTTATTATTGCGGAGAGTGGACCACTCTTCCTGCCAGCAGGTTTGCACAGCTCTCCGCAATACGGCCCTAAAATCTTCCGATATCACACATGGTACTTGAACCCTGGGCGTCATGGTAGCCATCTTGGCTGCCGAATCCACCATTTCATTCCCCCACAAGCCTACGTGATCAGAGATCCATGCACACACCACGCTAACGCCAGAAGCGTGTAAAACGTGGAGGGCATCCTGGATACGCTGCACAATAGGGTGGTAGTTGTACAGCTGCTGTAGGCTTTGAAGTACACTGAGGGAATCACTCAGGATTAAGCAGTTCCCCAACTTTCGTCGACGTACGTGTAAAATGGCCCGGTATATTGCCTAAAGCTCTGCAGTAAAAATGGAAGTGCTAGTGTGGAATCCGAATGTATACGGTTCGGTTCCACACACGTAAGCACAACCAACACCATTTGAGTTCTTGGTGCCATCAGTATAAAATTACAAAATTGTCCTCATATCGCGATAAAAATTCTAAAAGATATGTGCGGATACTAGACATAGACATGGTAGATTTATCATCTTTAGTCATGCCCAGATCAACGTGGGACGCTCTGCACAACCAAGGAGGGTATGTCCTTTCCCCCCTAGGATACATCTTGGGCATTTAAATGTCAGTAAAACTGATAGGATGCATTTCACTTTTGGCCTCACGAAGAAACCATCGAACTAGACCGGGCTTGAACTTGCAACCTTGGGATTAGAATGCGAGCACCGAAGTCATCATGTTCAGCTTATATATTATTATTATTATTATTATTATTATTATTATTATTATTATTATTATTATTATTATTATTATTATTATTATTATTATTATTATTATTATTATTATTATTATTATTATTATTATTATTATTATTATTATTATTATTATTATTATTATTATTATTATTATTATTATTATTATTATTATTATTATTATTATTATTATTATTATTATTATTATTATTATTATTATTATTATTATTATTATTATTATTATTATTATTATTATTATTATTACTAATATTATTGTTGTTGCTCGGTAGAGTACTTAAAGGCAGGATTATACGTTATTACGTTCGTCACCTGCCTCCTGTGGTCGGTGGAGGAGTACGTTGTCAAGTGTTGATTAGCAGGGAAACCTGACCGCTGCTTTCACTAGGCTAAAGTAATCGAGCATAGACTTTTGTTCCCCTTGCCTCTAACCCACTCGTCCATCGGAAAACTTTTGAACTGTTGTGTACCAACATGGCAGGAGTGAAATATTTGTCTTCAAATACCAGATTTTGTACTAATGAAAAACGTTGTCAGAGCAACCTATTACAAGTTCCAGGTATGTCAGATGTATCCCTTTGCTGCCTGAGCCTCAAACATTCTGTTGTACCCAACTTATTGTGAAATCCCTGGAAACTAACCCGCTTTGTCATTCAAGAGTTAATTATTTAATACTGCTTGCTTTTAATTAGACACAGAGCACGAGAGGCACACGATGTCTAAATACTGCGATACTATATCAAACACCTGTTACAGAAGTTCCGTCTATCAAAGGGAATAGAACACAGTAAGTTTAACCGATATTCAAATGTTTTAGGAGCTGATCAGAAACAGAGAGAAAGGTCTCGAACCCTCACGTTACCACGGAGTTGTGGATGTGTTAAGTTCACGTTAGGTGAGGATTGCCTAACGTGTTACACGTAACCGTGGCACAAACAATCAGGATTTCCCAACAGTTTAGTTGTTATAGCGAGAGATCGTTTAGCGAAATTCCCAACGTGCAACTCTTTGTTGTGTAGACTCTAAACATTACGAAAAAATCGTCATATTGCTTTCTCTACACTTCTTAATCGAGACAAACTTTCATCACATATTCCCATTGCAGAGAGGAGGGTATTATGGAACGCCATTTACATTTTTAAAAATAACTTCAATTGTTTGTAAATAATAATCCTCAAACCATCATCAATACATGCTATAATTAATTGTGATCAGCTTTCACTTGTAAAAGAAACTGCTATTCATTTTATTGTTATAAAATAATGTATTACTATTGAATAGAAGGTTCAAAACATTGACAAATTAAGGGGAAATTTATTGCCAAAATAATGTTCCCTGATGTTTGTAGAAGCGAAAACGATATTTATTTTCCTGTCCCATAGTTTTAAAAGTCCTAAATAGACTCATTTTGAAAAGACTACACAGTGTGCCACGCCCCCTATTAGCCATTTGTAACTGTGTTCTCTCCTTGATTGTAACCTTATTGAAGAGTACACTCTTATTAGGAAATGAAGTCCTTGTATTCTCTATTAATATTAATCTGTACGTCTGATGTTAATTCTTCCATACTTTGTTTAGTATGTTTTGAATTACTAATGCTGTTTTCAAGATGGGAAGAAACAATAATTTTGGTGGAAGAAATCGGCATGGGAACCAGTATAAACAGTTTAAGTAATTCGGATTACATAATAAAAGAGTTACAACCCCTAAAATGGAAAAAGTGTAGTAACACATGACAATATATTGACTTCGTCAAACCTAACCTCAAACATTGGCGATGAATGTGAAGTGAAAATTAGTTCTTCAAGGAAAAAATTGTTTCTACATTGTGTAATGGCAATAATGACAATTTAACTAAAGTAAATAATGATATTAGATCAACAAGTTTTCAGTTAGTAGATGTAGAAACTTTGTACAGTGTAAATTTTGTGAAACACGAAATCGTTGTCATATCAGAGTACACCAAGAAACGAAATGAAGTATTAGCTACATTATCATTCAGTTGCCAAAAGTGTAATAAAGAATGTCCAGAACAATTGAAAGTGGTACAGAAGTAAATGTAAGGTTTGCTTATGACTTGAGAAGCATTGGCATGGGAATTGGAGCAGGTAATACATTGGCTGTTGTTCTCAATTTACCAGCACCCCCCGTCAAATTTAACAAAATAATTAATAATACCATAGAGCTAGTGTCCATAGAGTCTAGGAAGAGGAGAAGGAGTGAAAAACGAAAAATAAATGATGCTGATGATGAAAAAGCTGCAGAATATGGATCTGGGGAAATTCTGAGTTGTAGTTCCAACATAGCAAATTTTTGATGTAGTTTTTCTCAGTTTTATTCTTTTACTGTGGCTGTGCTCATCTATAAAACTGCTTCAGCTACAGGTCTACATTTTTTATGGAATTAAAGTAATACTTCAAATGTTTTCTAAAGGCACTTGTAGAATTTTATATGAAAATTTGAATGAAAAAAAAATCTTGAATATTTTTGGAAGTAAATATAAGACATTTATTTTAAAAACTCACATATTCTATATTAAAACTCCAAAATTATACCTATTATCTTTAATTAATTTTAGAAGTGCTGTAAAATAACAAGTAAAAATTTCAAATTGATGCGTTCAGCTCTTCTTAAGCTAAGGGAACCAGAAAACTCTCATTTTAACCTTGCTGAGATAGGCTGTTCCCCTTAATTTTCTTTCATAAAACATGGTTTAAAATATAGCAAACATTTATAGAAAATGTTTATAGGACTAGACCATAGACCAAGTATAGAATAACAGAGGAAACAGGTTTTATGTGCATTTCAGCGAATTCAGTTCTTTGAAAATATGGTTTAGATTTAAATTATTCTATATTTCTATTTTTATAGCTAATAGTAATTGTTTGGCTACTAATATTACACGCAAAACTCATTTTAACTTTATTTGCATTCAGTGTATTTTGTACGGTTACATGGAACATTATACTTTTACGTCGGGTATTAAGAAATATCTAGTCTTCTATAGTGCGAGGCATATAAAGCTGAACCACTTAAATAGACCATAACGTCTGAACCAATAATAGGACCCACGTGTAACTTTGGGAGAATATAATACACAATTGGGAGATTACATTACACTATTTACATCTCAGAGAAAATGCTGGAAGTCTCCTCCACCAGCATCTATACATGTTTGTACTAGTCTCACCATATTCTCTGAAGTTTTACTGAGAGTATCCTCGCCAATGTTACTTATTTCGGTTCGAATGGATTCATTGAGCTCATCAATTGTCCGTAGCCCATTCTTGTATACTCTATTTTTAGATACCACCACAATAAATCCAGTGTGGTTAGGTCATGGCATCTGGTGGACCACGTGTAGACACGTTGCTCCATCTTATTAGAAATAACCTCTCAATTCGATATCATCCAGCTGCTCCACAAATGCAACAATGGAAGCAAGGTGGAGTAACATGACATACATCTAAAGACACCATGGAACTTGTAACCAGTTTCTTTGATAATCGAATAATCTCAAAAGGTCTGTGACCCCCGCCCCAGACATATCATCTTGGACAATGAACCTTTAAAGTAATGGACAAAACAATGTCAATTAAAATGACCACAATATAACAAAGTTCCCATCGACCCGTCCTCTGCTTTAAATACGAGGTAGAGGAAGTTAAAAGACAAACAGTGTCGTCGGAAAATGACAAATTTAAAATCACAAATTTTCAAGAGGTGTGGCTACTATACAGAATAAATTTCAGAACGTTAGGATAGCTATTACGTTCATATTTCGTGAAATATTTTAAAGTTAAAATATTTATGGCTCTAATTTAGGGTTATCATAAATTAAGGAGAGAAACTTTTTCTGATAATGGTGAGCGGTGGAGAAGCTCCATGCTCTGGACACAGGAAGTTATCTATTTTGAAAACAGGATTTTCCAAGCGATTAACAAGTACAAAAGAAAGGATGTTGTCGCCCAGGGCTCCAATAACGGGAACCCAGGAGTTCCAAGTAAAGCATTTCCTTCATCTGATCGTGGCGTAGGTGTGTGTGTCCTATTTGCTTTGTTCTGCACGAGTACTTCACGTCGTTGTCTGTACTTTCTCATGTCCTCTGATCCGTGGAGGAACACCTATCTGTATATGGCAGCATCGTTTCAAATTTGTGTTAATGCGGATAAATTCTCTTCCTTTGTGTGTGCTTATCCGAACAAAAACGGATAATTACGTTTTTAAATGTGATTGGCTATATGGTGAATTTGAAATGCCTCAAACACACACACTGCCCCCCTGGGACCTTTTACTAAGAATATCTTTTATGATTCGAGGAGATCTTCGGCAATATGAATATCTCGGTGGATGCAGGTTCCATTGGTCAAAGAAACTTGTATCGCCTACAGCTGCAATGGAGGTAACACGCGAGGAACAATATGCGGCTTTGAAATTCTGCTTCCGTCTCAACAAATCTTCAGTTGAGGCCTATAAAATGTTACAGGAGGCCTATGGAGAGTCTGTTCTTCCCTACAGCACAGCTCGAAGGTGGTTTAAAATGTTTCAAGAGAGGAGACAATCAATTTCAAAGGAAAGTGGACCCGGTACTCCAGTTACTGCTCTTACGGAAGAAAACATCAACACTGCTGCTGCCATTGTGAGGGAGGATCGACAAATTACCTTATGATCACTTTCTGAAACACTGAACATTTCATTGGGTGCCACCCACACGTTGCTGACAGAAACATTACACATGAGACGTGTTTGTGCGCGATGGGTTCCAAGACTGTTGATTCCCGAACAAAATGACATTCGCATGCACCTCTGCATGCAGTTAAAGTTGATGTTAGAGGAAGATCCAGAGTTTCTTTCAAACGTAATCACTGCTGATGAAACTTGGCTACGTCATTTTGATCCTGAGAGCAAACAGCAAAGCTCAGTGTGAAAATCTCCTTCATCAGCAACCCCCAAAAAGGCAAAAGTGGTTGCTTCTGCTGGGAAAGTTATGCTCATCTCATTCTTTGATATTCATGGAATGGTTTATCAGCATGTTGTACCTGCACACACATCAGTAACTGGACAACACTACAGGGATGTCCTGAAAACATTGCAAGTCCATATCAGACGTAAAATACCACATTTTTGTGAAGCAGGCTGGATGCTGCACTACGATAATGCGCGGCCGCATATTGCCAATGTTGTTGCTGAATATCTTGCAAAAATCAACGTGAAGTACATACCTCACCCTCCCTATAGTCCGGATTTAGCCCCATGTGACGTTTTTCTATTCCCTAACTTGAAGAAACACCTTCGTGGGAGGCATTATCCATCATCAGAAGCAGTGGTGAAGGCTGTGGAGGCGATTTTGAAGGATCTCTCAAAAATGGTTTCCAGCATGTCTTTGAAGACTGACAGAAACGCTGGGACAAGTGCATCGCATTCAGGGGAGACTATTTCGAGAAGGACCATCAAAATTATGAGGATTAGTAAAGGTACATTGTCAAAAAAAAAATCGTGATTATTCTTTATTGTACAGCCGTCGTGTGTAGCGACCACTCACGTCACAAAGCATCACGCGACTACTCGAAGGTTAATGAAAGGAATCTGTCAACTCTTTATACATCATCCTATAGAATGGGACGTTGAGAAAGTAAGCAGTTAAACAGCGTGCATAAATGCAGTTCAATTTAATTCTTTATTCACCAATATGAGTTTTCGTTTTTGCATGCAGTTGTCTAAGTGGTTTCCAAGGATTGAACGAAGAACTGCATTATCTATGACTGGCAAACTTATCTGTAACTGTTAGGGTGAGGAAACTGGTAAGTTTTCCACTCGTGAGAGAGAAAAGTTTATTGTGTTATATTTTGCATCCAATATGAGCAGCGTGTTACAGGACAAATATCAAAACGGTGGCTCGTTTTTTTGCCACAACAAACAACAGTGCCAATACGGCCGTGATTGTAACTTCAACCCCGTTCTCCATAAACGCTGGAATCATGTTTCCATCTTTTGAAGTTTGGAAGAAATAAATGTTTGAAATCTGTTCTTTCTTTCTGAATAGACCTGCACTTTGTACTAACCTTCACATTGGACGTTCATTGCTCTATGTACCTTTACTTTAATGTAAGCAACATCCACAGAGCACAACTAAAATTAAGGAAATGCAGAACAAAGGTGATACTATATCCTTTGTTTGACTTTAACTTCTTCGTTAGTTCTTCTGCTGGGAACAGTTTCGCAGAGAACCTTCGTTTCTCATGTTGTATGCAAAAACACGAGGTTTTAATTATCATTGTTAACAATGCTTCCAACATATTTAAATTTGACTCTCAGCTTTCTTCACGTTTAGCTGAACAATAACAAGTAGCTGTGCGGGAGGAGACACTAACATATTCGGAGGATCATCTGTCTAACAGTAAATGTAATTTGTTTATATTTGATAGTCACTTTGTAAGGATTCGCGAGTTGACTGTCATTTAGTTCTATTAGTTATCTGAATTTAAGTTTTGTGTTGACAAAGAATTAATTTTACTAGATAACAGTTCAAAATACGTATTTTCTGTGAAATCTTGGAATTAAATGGCTGGAATATGATATATTCGCTAATTATTCTGCTTGCAGCGGGAGAATAAAGTAGATGTAAACAAAACCACGTGACCGTTGATCGTAGCGCGCCTTCTTCACAATTTCCATGATGCCTCCGCCGTGTAAATAGTCCCTTGAGAAATTACTGCTACTGAGATGTGGAGTCTTGAGTTGGTTTTGGTAAATTGTACAACAAGGGCGTACTAAGCATATTTCAACTACATGTAATGAACATATCGATAGTGTCAACATGAAAAATCCAATGGCATGTCCGGGATTTGAGCCACGGATCTCCTGGTTTCCGTCCAGTCGCTCTTACCCGTTTCAGCCACCATAGTTAACGTGCCATCCTGACATTAAATTCTCCATTTTATTCACGTATTTCCCCAGTAAACCACGTGGGGCTCTCGTATCCGAGATACACCGTTTGTGGCAACTTACTATTGTAAGTACTTGAGTCCTAGGCTTCATCATTTAAGGGTATGTATGACTGAAATTTTCAAATTATGAACTAATAATTCTAGCTTTTTCAAATTTACACCATAGATGTAGTATATTGTAAACATGTTACAACCTAAATTTAAACCATTTTTCTCCAGCAGTTTAGAAATTATGATAAATTTTGTATGTTTTTTGTTACGTCACTAAAAAAGTCCCTTGCGACAAACAATTTTGAATTTTGGTATAATATTTTAACCCTATGTTCATAATACACATACTTTTTGAAATTACTCTGGGTTTTTCTGTGTCTCCTTTAGTTTAGGTCACAAAAGTTTTTTAATTTACAAATATTCTTTTTTTGTCTAAAAAACTGTAAGTTTTGTGTTTGAAAATTAAAAATATATGCTTATATACATTTCACAATAAAACCTAGGGCAATTTCCATTCCTCATGATATTCTGCACCTGTGTAGTAAATTTCATGAATGTAGTACAAAAACTGCATCGCAAGGAGCATTTTACAGGAAGAAAAATGCTGAAAATATGAACATTGAGAAAACAGCGATTAAAGATTTGATTGCATAACTCACATTAAAATCCACCAGGCTGATAGGCTGGAGCCTCAGATTTCTTTTTCCTCTCCTCTGTTGCTGCTTTTTCCACCTTTTTCTTCTTTAGATGTTGCTTTTCTTCTGCACAACTTCGCTTCTTGCTTTGCAGGATACGAGTCTGATCTCTCTGCACTGAAGTTTTCCTTGCTGAGTCTTCTACACTTTCACCTCTGATATTTCGCTGCAGCTCCAATGACTTAAGACTACTCATGTTAAACTCACTGATGCTTTTAATAACAGCAAGATCCAATTTCTGTTTGGATATGAAAACTTCCTTTGGGCACTTATTCCATATGACATGATGCAAAGATTCATTGGCATTCTGTGTTTTTCCTGTTTTGCACCTCTCTAGTAATGTTGTAGAAGCCAGCCTCTGATATATTGGCAACATTTTAGGAACTATTTTGTCTGAAAGCCTTATTTTTCTTTTCTTGAATTGAAAATTTAAGAACGGAAAACAGACGAAGAACGTGGATGTAGGCAAATGAGGGCCTGACTCTGACAGGGCTTAAAGGCCACCGACATTTAAATAAGCATTTAAACATGGCGTTCGGAGGTAAATTATGCATTTTTCACATTCGGGAATGTCTAAATTATTTTATAGAATTAAAATAAAAAAGTCGTTATTTTCACGATTTTCATGAAATTTCAGTCATACATACCCTTAACTCTTATTAGTAAGTTGCCACAAACGACATATGTCGAATACGAGAGCCCCTAGTGGTTTACCGGGAAAATAAATGAGTCAAATGGAGAATTTAATGTCAGGAAGGCACGTTGGCCATGGTAGCTCAATGGGTTAGAGCGACTGGACGGAAACCAGGAGATCCGTGGCTCAAATCCCGGCCATGGCATTGAATTTTTCCTGTTGATTTCCTGTTGATCTCCTCCCGTAGGGGAGGGGATCCGTCCCCTTCAGCTGCCGTGGTGCGGGCGCTGCGGACCCTTAGCACTCGTGATACCTCTGACGTTACTAGAGGAACCTCGGGCCGAACATCTGAGCCCCTCCTCCGGAAGTTGTTCGGAATGGGTTGGTCTCGAAAGGGCAGTGTGTTCCCGACACCCGTGGGAATCGGATACGTCTTCGGACGGGGTTGAGGGAAGCTATTAATTCTCCCGGGTAATAGCCAGCATAGCTAGTAGAAGGTGTGCTAGATCACCAGGCGGCCCCACCGAGGTTTTCGGTAGCCTTCACCTTTGGTGTTGGCGCGCGTAAGTGGCGTATCCACTTCCATCCCGTCTTGTGTCCTTGGACCAGATGAGGGGGGGCTTGTTTGTAACCCAGGTCTTGCCCTATGGAAAGCCCCACGGAGGACGCCGAGTATGGGGGGGATCCGTCCCCTTCAGCTGTCGTGGTGCAGACGCTGCGGACCCCTAGCACTCGTGGTACCTCTGATGATACCAAGAGGAACCTCGGGCCGAACGTTCCAGCCCTTCCCGTGTGGGAGCAGTTCGGATTGGGTTGGACTCAGGGGACAGTGTGTTTCCGATACCCGCGGGAGATCGGGTACCTCCGGCCAGGCTTCGGCCGCCCGGAGGGGGTAGAGGGTTGCCTAATAAGTACCGGGTACTAGCCTGCAGAAGTAGTAGAACGTATCCTAGATCGCTGGCGGCCCCACCTAGGTCTTTCGGTAGTCTTCCATGCGGGGTTGACGCGCGTAAGTGGCATATCCACTACCACCTTGTGCAGCCACAGGGTAGGCATGACTGAAATGTATTGTCCTTTAAACAGACTGTGGAAGACTAATAGGAGGAAAATACATTCTGGTATTAATTATTAGGAACCAGGTTACATATTAAGAAGCCAGGACGGCTGTTGTTAATGTCGACTTTATTAGTCCAAAACCTTAGCCTATATGCGGCCAGTATAAAGAAATGATTAATTTCCATCAATTAACTTAAATAATGAATATACACTAATATATAGTTAATTTAGTTTGTAATTAAAGTAAATCATGCTGCACGCGCATATTGAAGCTGACAGGCGTATCCAGTTGTGAATCACGGCGGAACTGGCGAGTACTGTTAAATATGCACGCGGAAAGCCTTTACGAAATGGTGAAAAGATAATATTCAATGTATATGAAAAATGTCCAGAACTTGCTATCGATGAAGTGGTGAAGTTAACATCTGAGTTTACTGGTATGTCGGTTTCCAGCAGTTATAGTGCATACAAGGAAAAAGCTACATTTGGTGAAGTTTCATCTCCCGGCAAGAAGAGACCACGTGCCAGATCAGTGAAGAAATGAATGGTGACGTTTTCAAATCTTGGTTTGAAAAGTTCCTCCCCAAATTACAATGGAATGGCGTTGTTGTGATGTACAGTGCCCCCTATGTGTGAGGCTAGAACGCACACCAAACAAGTGACATCATAACATGGTTACAGAGTAAAAATTTCCAGCTCAGATTAGTGGAATGCAATCTACGTAAGAAGCAGTTAATTTTCATGGATATTAATAGTGTGCTGCGTGATACTTAGCTCGAAAAATGTGCCTTTAGTGTAAAAAATTTATATTAATATTATACTTAACGATGCGATAAAGCGGTTGGCTTGAATAAATACGTGTTTTTGTGTTGAAAATGCATATTCATATTATTAATACATATTAATATTATACTTAACGAAGCGATTAAGCGGTTGGCTTGAATAAATACGTGTTTTTGTGTTGAAAATGCATATTCATATTATTAATACATATTAATATTATACTTAACGAAGCGATAAAGCGGTTGGCTTAAATAAATACGTGTTTTTGTGTTGAAAATGCATATTCATATTATTAATACATATTAATATTATACTTAACGAAGCGATTAAGCGGTTGGCTTGAATAAATACGTGTTTTTGTGTTGAAAATGCATATTCATATTATTAATACATATTAATATTATACTTAACGAAGCGATTAAGCGGTTGGCTTGAATAAATACGTGTCTTTGTGTTGAAAATGCATATTCATATTATTAATACATATTAATATTATACTTAACGAAGCGATAAAGCGGTTGGCTTAAATAAATATGTGTTTTTGTGTTGAAAATGCATATTCATGTTATTAATACATATTAATATTATACTTAACGAAGCGATTAAGCGGTTGGCTTGAATAAATACGTGTTTTTGTGTTGAAAATGCATATTCATATTATTAATACATATTAATATTATACTTAACGAAGCGATTAAGCGGTTGGCTTGAATAAATACGTGTTTTTGTGTTGAAAATGCATATTCATATTATTAATACATATTAATATTATACTTAACGAAGCGATTAAGCGGTTGGCTTGAATAAATACGTGTTTTTGTGTTGAAAATGCATATTCATATTATTAATACATATTAATATTATACTTAACGAAGCGATTAAGCTGTTGGCTTGAATAAATACGTGTTTTTGTGTTGAAAATGCATATTCATATTATTAATACATATTAATATTATACTTAACGAAGCGATTAAGTGGTTGGCTTGAATAAATACGTGTTTTTGTGTTGAAAATGCATATTCATATTATTAATACATATTAATATTGTACTTAACGAAGCGATTAAGCGGTTGGCTTGAATAAATACGTGTTTTTGTGTTGAAAATGCATATTCATATTATTAATACATATTAATATTATACTTAACGAAGCGATTAAGCTGTTGGCTTGAATAAATACGTGTTTTGTGTTGAAAATGCATATTCATATTATTAATACATATTAATATTATACTTAACGAAGTAATTAAGCGGTTGGCTTGAATAAATACGTGTTTTTGTGTTGAAAATGCATATTCATATTATTAATACATATTAATATTATACTTAACGAAGCGATTAAGTGGTTGGCTTGAATAAATACGTGTTTTTGTGTTGAAAATGCATATTCATGTTATTAATACATATTAATATTATACTTAACGAAGCGATTAAGTGGTTGGCTTGAATAAATACGTGTTTTTGTGTTGAAAATGCATATTCATATTATTAATACATATTAATATTATACTTAACGAAGCGATTAAGCGGTTGGTTTGAATAAATACGTGTTTTAGTGTTGAAAATGCATATTCATATTATTAATACATATTAATATTATACTTAACGAAGCGATTAAGCGGTTGGTTTGAATAAATACGTGTTTTTGTGTTGAAAATGCATATTCATATTATTAATACATATTAATATTATACTTAACGAAGCGATTAAGCGGTTGGTTTGAATAAATACGTGTTTTTGTGTTGAAAATGCATATTCATATCATTAATACATATTAATATTATACTTAACGAAGCGATTAAGCGGTTGGCTTGAATAAATACGTGCTTTTGTGTTGAAAATGTATATTCATATTATTAATACATATTAATATTATACTTAACGAAGCGATCAAGCGGTTGGCTTGAATAAATACGTGTTTTTGTGTTGAAAATGCATATTCATATTATTAATACATATTAATATTATACTTAACGAAGCGATCAAGCGGTTGGCTTGAATAAATACGTGTTTTTGTGTTGAAAATGCATATTCATATTATTAATACATATTAATATTATACTTAACGAAGCGATTAAGCGGTTGGTTTGAATAAATACGTGTTTTAGTGTTGAAAATGCATATTCATATTATTAATACATATTAATATTATACTTAACGAAGCGATTAAGCGGTTGGTTTGAATAAATACGTGTTTTAGTGTTGAAAATGCATATTCATATTATTAATACATATTAATATTATACTTAACGAAGCGATTAAGCGGTTGGCTTGAATAAATACGTGTTTTTGTGTTGAAAATGCATATTCATATTATTAATACATATTAATATTATACTTAACGAAGCGTTTAAGCTGTTGGCTTGAATAAATACGTGTTTTTGTGTTGAAAATGCATATTCATGTTATTAATACATATTAATATTATACTTAACGAAGCGATTAAGCGGTTGGCTTGAATAAATACGTGTTTTTGTGTTAAAATGTATATTCATATTATTAATACATATTAATATTATACTTAACGAAGCGATTAAGCGGTTGGCTTGAATAAATACGTGTTTTTGTGTTGAAAATGTATATTCATATTATTAATACATATTAATATTATACTTAACGAAGCGTTTAAGCTGTTGGCTTGAATAAATACGTGTTTTTGTGTTGAAAATGCATATTCATGTTATTAATACATATTAATATTATACTTAACGAAGCGATTAAGTGGTTGGCTTGAATAAATACGTGTTTTTGTGTTGAAAATGCATATTCATGTTATTAATACATATTAATATTATACTTAACGAAGCGATTAAGTGGTTGGCTTGAATAAATACGTGTTTTTGTGTTGAAAATGCATATTCATATTATTAATACATATTAATATTATACTTAACGAAGCGATTAAGCGGTTGGTTTGAATAAATACGTGTTTTAGTGTTGAAAATGCATATTCATATTATTAATACATATTAATATTATACTTAACGAAGCGTTTAAGCTGTTGGCTTGAATAAATACGTGTTTTTGTGTTAAAATGTTTATTCATATTATTAATACATATTAATATTATACTTAACGAAGCGATTAAGCGGTTGGCTTGAATAAATACGTGTCTTTGTGTTGAAAATGTATATTCATATTATTAATACTTATTAATATTATACTTAACGAAGCGTTTAAGCTGTTGGCTTGAATCAATACGTGTTTTTGTGTTGAAAATGCATATTCATGTTATTAATACATATTAATATTATACTTAACGAAGCGATTAAGTGGTTGGCTTGAATAAATACGTGTTTTTGTGTTGAAAATGCATATTCATGTTATTAATACATATTAATATTATACTTAACGAAGCGATTAAGCGGTTGGCTTGAATAAATACGTGTTTTTGTGTTGAAAATGCATATTCATATTATTAATACATATTAATATTATACTTAACGAAGCGATTAAACGGTTGGCTTGAATAAATACGTGTTTTTGTGTTGAAAATGTATATTCATATTATTAATACATATTAATATTATACTTAACGAAGCGATTAAGCGGTTGGCTTGAATAAATACGTGTTTTTGTGTTGAAAATGCATATTCATATTATTAATACATATTAATATTATACTTAACGAAGCGATTAAACGGTTGGCTTGAATAAATACGTGCTTTTGTGTTGAAAATGTATATTCATATTATTAATACATATTAATATTATACTTAACGAAGCGATTAAACGGTTGGCTTGAATAAATACGTGTTTTTGTGTTGAAAATGCATATTCATATTATTAATACATATTAATATTATACTTAACGAAGCGTTTAAGCTGTTGGCTTGAATAAATACGTGTTTTTGTGTTAAAATGTATATTCATATTATTAATACATATTAATATTATACTTAACGAATCGATTAAACGGTTGGCTGGAATAAATACGTGTTTTTGTGTTGAAAATGCATATTCATATTATTAATACATATTAATATTATACTTAACGAAGCGTTTAAGCTGTTGGCTTGAATAAATACGTGTTTTTGTGTTGAAAATGCATATTCATATTATTAATACATATTAATATTATACTTAACGAAGCGTTTAAGCTGTTGGCTGGAATAAATACGTGTTTTTGTGTTGAAAATGCATATTCATATTATTAATACATATTAATATTATACTTAACGAAGCGATTAAGCGGTTGGCTTGAATAAATACGTGTTTATGTGTTGAAAATGTATATTCATATTATTAATACATATTAATATTATACTTAACGAAGCGATTAAACGGTTGGCTGTAATAAATACGTGTTTTTGTGTTGAAAATGCATATTCATATTATTAATACATATTAATATTATACTTAACGAAGCGTTTAAGCTGTTGGCTTGAATAAATACGTGTTTTTGTGTTGAAAATGCATATTCATGTTATTAATACATATTAATATTATACTTAACGAAGCGATTAAGCGGTTGGCTTGAATAAATACGTGTTTTTGTGTTAAAATGTATATTCATATTATTAATACGTATTAATATTATACTTAACGAAGCGATTAAGCGGTTGGCTTGAATAAATACGTGTTTTTGTGTTGAAAATGCATATTCATATTATTAATACATATTAATATTATACTTAACGAAGCGATTAAGCGGTTGGCTTGAATAAATACGTGTTTTTGTGTTGAAAATGTATATTCATGTTATTAATACATATTAATATTATACTTAACGAAGCGATTAAGTGGTTGGCTTGAATAAATACGTGTTTTTGTGTTGAAAATGCATATTCGTATTATTAATACATATTAATATTATACTTAACGAAGCGATTAAGCGGTTGGTTTGAATAAATACGTGTTTTTGTGTTGAAAATTCATATTCATATTATTAATACATATTAATATTGTACTTAACGAAGCGATTAAGCGGTTGGTTTGAATAAATACGTGTTTTTGTGTTGAAAATTCATATTCATATTATTAATACATATTAATATTGTACTTAACGAAGCGATTAAGCGGTTGGCTTGAATAAATACGTGTTTTTGTGTTGAAAATGCATATTCATGTTATTAATACATATTAATATTGTACTTAACGAAGCGATAAAGCGGTTGGCTTGAATAAATACGTGTTTTTGTGTTGAAAATGCATATTCATATTATTAATACATATTAATATTATACTTAACGAAGCGATTAAGCGGTTGGCTTGAATAAATACGTGCTTTTGTGTTGAAAAGGTATATTCATATTATTAATACATATTAATATTATACTTAACGAAGTGATTAAGTGGTTGGCTTGAATAAATACGTGCTTTTGTGTTGAAAATGCATATTCATATTATTAATACATATTAATATTATACTTAACGAAGTGATTAAGTGGTTGGCTTGAATAAATACGTGTTTTTGTGTTGTAAATGCATATTCATATTATCAATACATATTAATATTATACTTAACGAAGCGATTAAGCGCTTGGCTTGAATAAATACGTGTTTTTGTGTTGAAAATGCATATTCATATCATTAATACATATTAATATTATACTTAACGAAGCGATTAAGCTGTTGGCTTGAATAAATACGTGTTTTTGTGTTAAATTGTATATTCATATTATTAATACATATTAATATTATACTTAACGAAGCGATTAAGCGGTTGGTTTGAATAAATACGTGTTTTTGTGTTGAAAATTCATATTCATATTATTAATACATATTAATATTGTACTTAACGAAGCGATTAAGCGGTTGGTTTGAATAAATACGTGTTTTTGTGTTGAAAATGCATATTCATATTATTAATACATATTAATATTGTACTTAACGAAGCCATTAAGCAATTGGCTTGAAGAAATACGTGTTTTTGTGCTGAAAATGCATATTCCTTTTATTAATACATATTAATATTGTACTTAACGAAGCGATTAAGCGGTGGGTTTGATTAAATACGTGTTTTTTGTGTTAAAAATGCATATTCAGATTATTAATACATATTAAAATTGTACTTAACGAAGCGATTAAGCGGTGGGTTTGATTAAATACGTGTTTTTTGTGTTGCAAATGCATATTCATATTATTAATACATATTAATATTATACTTAACGAAGCGATTAAGCGGTTGGCTTGAATAAATACGTGTTTTTTGTGTTGAAAATGCAATTTCATATTATTAATACATATTAATATTATACTTAAGGAAACAATTAAGCAGTTGGCTTGAATAAATACGTGTTTTTGTGTTGAAAATGCATATTCATATTGTTATTACATATTAATATTATACTTTACGAAGCAATTAAGCGATTGGCTTGAATAAGTACGTGTTTTTTGTGTTGAAAATGCATATTCATATTATTAATACATATTAATATTATACTTAACAAAGTGATTAAGCGGTTGGCTTGAATAAATACGTGTTTTTGTGTTGAAAATGCATATTCATATTGTTATTACATATTAATATTATACTTTACGAAGCAATTAAGCGATTGGCTTGAATAAGTACGTGTTTTTTGTGTTGAAAATGCATATTCATATTATTAATACATATTAATATTATACTTAACAAAGTGATTAAGCGGTTGGCTTGAATAAATACGTGTTTTTGTGTTGAAAATGCATATTCATATTGTTAATACATATTAATATTATACTTTACGAAGCGATTAGGCGGTTGGCTTGAATAAATACGTGATTTTTGTGTTGAAAATGCATATTCATATTATTAATACATATTAATATTATACTTAACAAAGTGATTAAGCGGTTGGCTTGAATAAATACGTGTTTTTGTGTTGAAAATGCATATTCATATTATTAATACATATTTATATTATACTTAACGAAGCGGTAACAGTACTGTCATTCCGAAAGCATGTAGACGCGGAGTGATACAAAGCGGTGTTTTGTTTGCGTTACTTTATTCTCTCTTTGGACAGAGTATACTTTACGCTAGAGAAAGACTATAAAAGTAATTAAGGAAATAAACAGAAAACTCTTATTTTTATGTAACATTGTGTACAATATTTTATACGTATACGTTAAAATGTGTAAAATAAAACCTGAGTACAGTAATACCAATGTTTGAATTGATAGAGATTATGTTTATGTGTCCATGTGTAAGGGGATAGAACGTGTACCTAGTTATAGAAGAGTAGAAGCTCCATTCATTGCTGTATCTACAGCAGATCCTGTGAATACTTGACTGGTGCATCGACAGATCATTGCACTTTGTTCTACATAAAGGAGTGTGTTCACGAAGCATAACGGTCAATACACACCAAGAATGCAACTACACATGGGTTCATTTCAGCTCTCAAAATACCTCTTCAGTGTGAACACTTTCTCACAAGCATTCATAAATGTTCCTACTTATTCAAGAGTTCTATATACAATTTCTTTCAATGTTAGGGAACAATGTAAATAAAACTAAAAAAAATACTTTCTTTAAAAAATGCTCGAAGAAGTAAAATGACACATTTTGAAAGAACAATTTTACACGCAAACTATTACACGTGTTGTGACGTAATGGAAAATGTTGGTTACATCTTTTTTGGAAATTCGTCTTTGAGATGTAATTAGTTATCTAATTAGATGCTTGAAAACGTTCTTGTTTTCATATTATCACATTTGTGTTGGAGTGTCCTACTGAGGAATTACGTCGTCATTGTTGTCTGTTTTGGAGAGAAACAGTTGATTCGGGTACTTAGCCACCATCGGGAAAGAGCGTGAGTATAAAGAAATGATTAATTTCCATCAATTAACTCTACATCTTGTTGCAAATAATGCAGTTGTCACATTCATTGAAGTAAAGTTGGTAGCATAGCTTTACTGAATGAAATGGGACTATTAGATATAATACCAGAATTACTGTAACAGAGGGCTATGGGACAACGGTTCGTAAAGCGGAAAATATATTTAAAGAGGCTAAGTCAATAAAAAGAAGAAAGAGGAACCATATCCAAGTAGATGACACAGAGGACTTTGTCTCTGTAGGATTTTCAGACCTTCTGTACACAGTAAGTGGATTTGTTTTTTAATTTTATGTTTGAAAGCAATTTCTGAAAAAACTAAAATTTTCTGTACCTCAGATATTAATTGACACTAAGGCGCACTGGTATCGTCTCAGCAGTTGCCGAACCTTCTCGAGCTGTTCTGCAGTCAGGTGGTCGGCCGCCCTGTCCAGTAAGCCTTCCAGCCGGGGTCCCAAGTGTTGCGTCGGCACCGGCTCCTGTGTCTTGTCGATTGTTGTCACGCTGACCACGGGTTCGCATGTCCCCAACTCCGTCCCAGCCTTGATGTCGTTATCGGTGTCCGTCAGGTTGAGCAGCCTCACCGGCACCTCCTCTCGACAGGGCAACAATGTCCTGGCTACACATAGTCCATGTAGGGCGTCTTCTGGTCCAGCATCATGTTCTTCGTTCGCTGTCCTTCCAGTCGCGCCGTCACCACAACCTCCTTTCTCGCGGGGACCCAAGTCTTCCTTGAAAAATGTGTAGTGTTTAACGCCCGCTTTTACTACATACGGCACCGCAGGCGATGACATTGATGATACATGAGTTGAAGATGCAGCACCGGTGGAATGAGATGGCGGGGGAAACCGCAATTCCCGGAGAAAACCCGCCAGCACCGTGTTGTCCAGCACAAATCTCACTTTGTGGTCGCCTGGGATCGAACCCGGGCCGCCTTGGTGAGTCTTCCTTAAAATGCAGGACCTTCCTTCCGTCGTCGACAGTCGCCTCGAGGCTCCTGAGGGCATCCAGTCCCAGTATCACCTCTTCAGCCACCTCCGCGACGAACACCCATTACGCGCGTCACTCCGTCCCAAGGTCAACTTCAGCAGAGCCTCCTTCCCCACAGGCAAGGTGTCGCCCGATGCCGTCATAAGCTAGTATGGTCGGCTTGGTTTCCTCGTTGGGAAACCCCTGGCTATGGGTCTAATGACGATCATGGCTACCCCGTTGTCTACGAGCACGCGGCACGGCTTCCCTCTCACCCAACCGCCCGCGATGAGGCTCTCATCCATACGTCGGCTGACGGTGCGCAGTGTCACTCGAGGGGATGGTGGTGATGGTGCCGACGTGCTCCTCGCCACGCCGGTCCTTACTCGTTCCTCCGGCTACTCTTCCTGGTGTCGGTCATCGTCGCGCCCAAGTTGCTATTTGTAGCTCTCGTCTTCGTTGTTAATTCGGTCTTCATTTCTTCCATCTTCTCAGCGATGTTGCCGTCGTCCCACTTCTGACACCAATAGTGACTTTGTGGGTTCGTAGAATTAAAAGTCCGAGTTGGAGATATTCCAAATGTTCTTTATTGCCGTAGAATACACTGTTCAATTCTCACGTAACAACATTACGTCACATACACCACACAATCTACCAAGGTCGATGACCTAACAGCGTTCTGACTACATCACTTTACAACATCAGCTCTGGTTACATCTGTTTGGGACTGACTTTTGGCGAGTCTACGCCTTCTTAAATACCTCATTGATAAGTTCGAGACTGTTCTGTAACAATCACGAGATATTTCTGGAATAAACAAGACATTGAAATTTCTATAAATCACTCAAGACGTCACCAGAATGTTCCAATTACCTCACTTATCTGTGTCGGTAAGTCTTATCTCAGTGATACAAAATCCGACTGTTATCTTTATCTGCAGGCTCTTTGTGTACACAGGCCGCGCTTATCTCTTGGCACTGAACTTTCTGTGCTTTTCGCCGCTACAATATTGTTGAATATACCTTAAAAATGTAGCTCATTATATTACATAGTTGCTGAGATAATGTTTTTTTTTTGTAATTTTACGTCCTCCAACGTTAAGTCATATCGGACGGTGAATGAAAGGCGTGAAATGATGCTCAAATGTGTCCAGGATCCATGGAGCTTAGAGTTATCTGACATTCTATCAGGATAAGGGAAAACCCCGGAAAAAACCTTATCCAGGTAACTCACCCTGACCGAGATTCGAACTCGGGACCGCTTGAACGTGAGGCAGACATGGTACCATCTACGCTACCGAGGCGGGCGCTGAGATAGTGGGTCAGACATGAACATTGCCAAGATAGGACGTTTCGACTCCCCTTAAATAAGCTATGAACGAGGCATTGGTTGCACTAAAGGGCATTAATTGTCTGAAGCAGTAGCAGAAAGAAGTTAAAAAACTCTGAAGTGATACCCTCGCATGAATTTCTCTACTCACTTTTGTAAAAACTATTCTTATAAACATATATTGTTGTATCTACTTCATGTAGACATGAGTAGACTTTCGCAGAAATAATGTTATTGCAAAGTAGACGCAAAGGGAATGCTTTAAGGAATAGTCGAATGTTTCAACAGCCAGGTCACTATGTAATGAACTCTATTCTCTTCGCAAGGTCAAAACATAAGAAAACGAATAAGTTTCCTTTTTTTTCTCAAAAGAATACATATTTTAAAATTAAGAATCTAACAATAAACGTCATTAAAACATCCCAAACTCCTTAAAATCAATTTTCATTAACAATTTTGGAAAGTAATCCATGATTTGGGATGGGAAATCTAAGAAAACATGTATTTTCGATGAAAGCTCAGTATTTAAGCTTTAAATGGCTATAAAAGACACTAAATATGTCTCCCAAAGCACCTCAATACATGATGAAAGCTGCTAAATACAGCAAAAGTCAGTAAATACGTCGCTAAACCCACTAAAACGCCTCAGTAACCTCTAAATACAGCAAGAAGCCAGGAAATACGTTCCCAAAGCCCCTAAATACGTCTCCAAAACCTCTAAAGTACACCGAAAAGCAAGTAAATACGTTGCAAATATCTCTAAATATGCTCCAAAAACCCCTAAATACACCAAAAAAGTCTAAATACGCCTCACAAGGCTCTAAATACTTCTCCAAAACTTCTAAATTACACAAAAAGTCTCTAAATACGCTCCAAAAGCCGTTAAATACACCAAAAATACTCTAAATAAGCCCCAAGGCCCCCGCACACACCAAACAGACTCTGAATACGCTTCAAAAGTCTCTAAATACAGCAAAAAATATACTAAATAGGAGGATAAATCCTTTAAATACATAGATTGCGCACGGCCGCCATCTTGCCCATAAACTGCTGTTCTGAAACCGCCCATTTTAACCTATATGTTTTAAGTATGTATTTACTGGCCTTTGGCTGTATTTATGTTTCTTTTTTCTTTTTCAAAAGAATACATATTTTAAAATTGAAACAACTAACAAAAAATGTCACTAAAACATCGTAAACTCCTTAAAATCAATTTTCATTAATATTTTTGGAAAATGATCCACATGAAGGGTGGCTTGGGCTGGTAGATTACGATGGAATCTCAGTATTTAAGCTTTGAGGGGAATATTTCCTGTCCTTGCTATAGTTATGTAGTGAGTATAAATTGAAGCAGAGGTACAAGGGTATCATTGTCCCAAATGAATGGTACTTTACTTGCGCATTCAACTGTACCATGTACGTAACACTACGTATTACCTGTTTCCGTCAGTGTGTGACGTCTTAATAATCTGCCCTGTCATTTGGTACTTCGCGGTGTCTCTGTATCCACAGTCTGTTTTACATTGCCATTTTAATAAACTCTTGTACCAAATCACCAGAACGTTTCTAGAAGACCAGCTGCTCACCAAGCAGGCAAAAATAGTTACATTTTGTGATAACAAATCTTAAATTACTGGCTTAAAATACGCGAGTAGTTTAGTCCGTTGAATGTAGACTTCAGAAACGTATTAGGTTATGTCATAAAGACTTATTTCATTTTGTTGTTTTGGAAAACTTATTGAGTTTCTTTGGTTTGATAATGCTATTTAGAGGATGACATGGCTAGTGCTGTGTACACTGCGAGCATGTATCAGTCTTCAGTTGTTAATAAACAATCACAAAATGGAGATAACAAAGTTTTAACCTTACATTACTAGAAACAAGATTATAAAGTCACTGTCGCAGCTCGAAGAATATGTGAAGTGGAAGGGGAAGGTGTCGTTAGTGAGCGTGTGCCACAAAGATGGTTACAACGTTTCAATAATGGAGACGAAAACACTAAAGATTTACCACGTTCTAGAAGACCTAAGGTATGGAATATTGAGGATACATGACAAGTTTTGCGAGAAAATCTGCAAATAGGCAACCACAGGCTTTTAGAAAAACTTGTTACATCAAAAGATACCATACATCGCCACTTTAAGACACTTGGAAAATCATACAGAAACTGTACATCTGTACTTGATGAACTGACACCTCAACAGGCTGAACGTGTAGTGTGTATCTGTCGTCAGATTATCTGTAATCCCATGGAGGAAAGATTTGTCAGGAGAATTGTCTTTTGTGATGAAAAATGGGTATATTAGCAAAACCCTGATACCTCGAAACAGTTGCTTGATCCCCGCCAACCTGCCAAAGTCATCGTTAAAAGAAAGCAGTTCGGTCCCAAAGTAATTTGTGTGTCTGGTGGAATTTTGAGGTGTGATTCACCGGGAGAAAAGCAAAGAGGATAAATATATAGTAGGCAATGCAGACTTTAAAATGCAATGAAATAGTTGATTGTTAAGGGCTACAGTAAGAAAAAGCAATAGTTCCTAGAGGAGATGAAATGAGTGGAAGACTGGATATTGTCGCCAGGTCATTGTTGATTGGAGACAGCGCGGGTAACAAGATCGAAGAGACGGCAGTGCAGTGTGGAGACAAAAGCTTGCCAAGATGGTGTTATCTCTTTTTTTTTTTTTTTTTTTTTCACTGCCGTCTCTTCGATCTTGTTACCCGCGCTGTCTCCAATCAACAATGACCTGGCGACACTATTGTAGACGTAAGATGTCTACAGAGATAAGCATTTAGATATCATCTGCAAGTTTGCAGAAGCATTGCTGTGTATTATATAACGTTGATGAATGTATTTATTTCTTCAATGTTAAAAATAATTTTTTAAAAATAATTTATCTACAAATGAAATAACAATTTTAAGAGGAAAGGAGAATTGTCGTGGATTTGCTACAGGGTTAATGAGGTTTTACTGTTCATAGAAAATGTAGATTTTGTTCAAATACACATTTATCACCAAGACCCTTGTTTTGACCTTTATGAGTTAACCTTTTTAAGACATTCTTTGTTATTGATTTCAGTTTTCAAATATAATTAATTACTTTGCTCAAGTTGTTAGTTTATTTGTTGCTGTTCAAGCAAAGTGAATGGAATTTAAAAACCATCACATAACGACCCCCTCTTAAGAGATTTTAGTATCTAAATATATTTTACTATATTGTACTATGTGTAATGCATCTCATATTCTTATTAGATCTTCAAGAATATGCAATGAAACCCTTTGTAAAAATCTCTATCTCGATAAACCCTTGCTTGTTGTCTAGGGTCCTCATAGACCCTGAGGTTGCTTTAACTACGTAGAAACTGTTTTGATGTGAACGTAGACTGCTCATCTTGCAGATATGCGATTTGTGTACTTTTTATTATAAATGGTCAAAATATTTATGGTAATATGACGGTGGGTATCACAGAATATTGAATTCTTTTAATAGGGTCAAAAAATACCCCAGGTATACAATATGTGATTTTCCATGTTATATTACAAATTTAATACAATAACCAAAACTTGGCAACAATGCATCTTCTGAACCTTCATTTGTATATCCATTGTTGTTACAAATAAGTAGACAATACGAGGGCTATCCAGAAAGTAGATTACGTTTTGGAATAAAAAGTAAACAAAGTATAGGAAACAAATTTTATTATATACAGATGAAAGCCACACTCAAATACTACTTTTCGACATAGTCACCATTCAAATTAAGGCATTTATCGTAGCGATGTACGAGCTTGGAAATTCCTTCGTCGAAAAATTCGGCCGCCTGCGCCTTCAACCACTTCGTTACCTCTTCTTGCAGCTGTGCGTCGTCATCAAAACGCTGCATAGCCAGCCACTTCTTCATTGCTGGGAATAGGTGGAAGTCGCTCGGTGCCAGGTCGGGACTGTACGGCGGATGAGGAAACAACTCCCACTTAAAAGATTCAAGAACTTCACGAGTGACATTTGCCGTGTGGGGCCGGGCGTTGTCGTGAATCAACAAGATCTTAGAGCTCAACATTCCTCTGCGCTTGTTTTGAATGGCTCTTCTGAGTTTTTGGAGAGTTTGGCAATACCTTTGAGAGTTTATTGTAGTGTCTCTTTCCAGGAAGTCCACCAAAATCACACCTTTTCTGTCCCAAAAAACAGTCGCCATCATCTTCCTTGCCAACATTGTTTGCATGCATTTCTTGGGTTTTTGGGGAGAACTTGTGTGCCCCCACTGCATTGATTGCAATTTCGTTTCACAGTTCACGTGTTTCACCCATGTTTCGTCACCAGTAACGATGCGATCGAGTAAAGAGTCACCATCCTTATGGTAAACGTCCAAAAAGTTCAACGCTGCAGCCATTCGCTGATTTTTGTGGTCCTTGTCAAGATTTTTGGAATCCATCTTGCACAAAACTTGTGGTAACCAAGCTTTTCGCTGATGATTTCGTGCAACAAACTTCGCGAAATTTGTGGAAAACTCAAAGAAAATTCCGCTATTGTGAACCTTCGATTTTCACGGACTTTAGCATTGACTTTTTCGACAAGTTCGGCAGTCACTATGCTGGGTCTCCCACTTCGATCTTCGTCGTGAACATTGGTTCGGCCATTTTTAAATCTGATGACCCACTGACGCACTCCACCTTCAGTGATAATGTTGTCCCCATACACTTGACAAAGCTGCCGATAGATTTCTATCGGTTTACAGATTTTTGCAGTCAGAAACCTTATTACTGCACGCACCTCGCAGCTCGCGGGATTTTCAATTAACGCAGACATTTCAAACCGTCACAGTATCTGAACGGAGCACAGCACGAACCTCTCACTAGCACGGCTAGATGCCGACTGAGCTGCGCAACGCTCTGACCCCAAGATGGCCGCGCTAGCCCTGCCCCTAGCGGAAACAGACGAAAACGTAATCTACTTTCTGGATAGCCCTCGTACATACACGTGCATTGTTGTATAAAATTATTATAAAATACAAACACAGTTAGGAGTAGCGTTTTGTGGAAGTTAGACGTCAAAAAAAAAAAAAAAAAATGAAGAGATAATGTTGTACAACTCAACAAAGTCAGATGTTGATATTGTTGATAAGATGCTAGACACTATTCAGTTAAACATGGAACAAGAAGGAGGTCACTTGCTCTATTTCTTGATATACTTGACTTAGCATGTCTCAATACTTACGTCCTGTACTGTAAATGTTTACATAATATGAGAGGTAAAATGCTAGAGGAGAATTCCTCTCAGAACTGGGAAAAGAGGTAGTCAGACCTCAATTTGAGAGATGAATTCTTTCCCACCAGTACAGAACACAACTCATTGGTTCAGCAATAACTCAAGTTGGTTACAAGAATCTTCTAAATGACCAAAAAGACCAAGATGTAGATGTTCCAAATCTTAAACGAGAAAGACGTGATTCCTGCTCAAGGTCAAAGGACAAGAAAGTGAAGAAGCAATGTGACGAGTGTCACAAATTTATCTACGAAGAACATGCAAGAGCAAAAGTGTTCTGTAATGAGTGTTCATTATTTCAAGTGGAGAATGAGTAGAAGTTTATTTATAACAGAATTTTTATAAAGTTATAATGCACGTCATAATCAAATATACAGTATTGTTATATAGTGTGAGATAAATCAACATTTTGTGTTTTCATATTTCAGAAATGGCTTGTACATAACTTATATAGCTTATAACAATGGAGTTTTATTTTAAAAGATGTGTTTTGGTCTCAAAATAAAGTCATTATTATTTTTGTGGAAATATTTTACAGTTTATGGCCACATAGTTGTTAGAATCACTTTGAGGTAAAAAAAGACCCCAGACATATAATACGTTTTTCCTGAGCTGATACCATGCGAGGGTTAACATGTAGTAATACTTTGTGCAGGAGTCAATAGAGAAGTTCATGTGAGGCAGGACCTGAGATTGTTTTATATGGAATGCAACGCTTCCTCTACACACACACACACACACACACACACACACACACACACACACACACACACACACACACACACACACACACACACACACACACACACACACACACACACACACACTCTCACACACACACACTCACACACAGAGAGAGACAGAGACAGAGACAGAGAGAGAGAGACAGAGAGAGAGAGAGAGCGAGAGCGAGAGAGAGAGAGAGAGAGCGAGAGAGTAAACATTGGTAGTAAGGTGCATGCTCGGAGTAAATAGGGACAACGCCTACGGTAACTGACATGGATCGTGTCCGTTATACCTTGCTCTGAATGTTACACCTCGGTGACATCTTCTGTCATACGACGAGACACAACGGTAATTAGCCTCACGTTTCTTTATATTATCACTTAAAACCTGAGTTCAAACTTTCAGGACACTGCGAAGATAAAAATTGTGTCAACAACCACCAATTTGTACGAGGTCTATTCAATTTATAACAACCTGGACTGCGACCAGATAGGAACTTCTGGTATTTTATTTTTAAATACACGTCCACTTTTTGTAAATGCATGACAGAGACGGCAGCACTGTACAGTGCACAGAACTCTAGTGGCAGAGACGAGAGTCAGGATTCTTTTTGACACTTAAAATGGCGATGTTTTCATTGCAAGAACAGCGGTTTCTCCATTTGCGTGGTGTGACACCAATTCAAATTCATCGTCAGTTGAGTGAGGCATGTGGTGATGGTACCATGGATGTGTCTAATGTACGTTCCTGGGTGTGACAGTTCAATGAAGACAGAACATCGTGTGACAACAAACCAAGACAGTTTAGTGAGGCATGTGGTGATGGTACCATGGATGTGTCTAATGTACATTCCTGGGTGTGACAGTTCAATGAAGACAGAACATCGTGTGACAACAAACCAAGACAGTTTAGTGAGGCATGTGGTGATGGTAACATGGATGTGTCTAATGTACGTTCCTGGGTGTGGCAGTTCAATGAAGACAGAACATCGTATGACAACAAACCAAGACAGTTGAGTGAGGCATGTGGTGATGGTACCATGGATGTGTCTAATGTACGTTCCTGGGTGTGAAAGTTCAATGAAGACAGAACATCGTGTGACAACAAACCAAGACAGTTTAGTGAGACATGTGGTGATGGTACCATGAATGTGTCTAATGTATGTTCCTGGGTGCGACAGTTCAATGAAGACAGAACATCGTGTGACAACAAACCAAGACAGTTCAGTGAGGCATGTGGTGATGGTAACATGGATGTGTCTAATGTACGTTCCTGACTGTGACAGTTCAATGAAGACAGAACATCGTGTGACAACAAACCAAGACAGTTCAGTGAGGCATGTGGTGATGGTAACATGGATGTGTCTAATGTACGTTCCTGGGTGTGACAGTTCAATGAAGGCAGAACATCGTGTGACAACAAACTAAGACAGTCACGGCCTCGCACCAGCCGGTCTGACGACATGATCCAGCGAGTGTAGAACGTTGTTTTGGAGTGTCACCGACTGAGCATTTTCAGACCTTCATGCACGATTGTGTGCACAGATCCCACTAAATCCAATTTTGGAGGCAATATCTGCAACTGTTTTGGATTGTTTCATGTTCGTTTTTTCAGGTTTTTTTTTTTGTTTGTTTGTTTGATTCAGGTCACCTAATTCAAGTTCACTAACTAGTTTTATCTGGCCCTTTTCACTCTCCTTGAATACCCTTAGGACCTTTCTTTAGCCATGGAATATTTATTACACTCGAAACTGCTAACTAAATCCCAGATATTTTCAACAAAACGTGGCTCTAGTTGGGCTAATAAATAGTTAAATTTGGTTGTTTTCGATTTTATGCCAGCAATATGAAGCTCTGCTTCAACTTGACAGAACCAAAACGGTGGCAATTTCACACTAACCTTGTCAACTTCGGCTTTACTGGAGGCGGTAACATTTTCTTCATCGCCATCTATGGTATATGCTCTTTCTTTTCAAATATCACGTCGGGGTCACCTTTTTATTGGTGAATATGTTAATTTAGTTTATTTATTCAAATTCAGTTCGTTAATAACAACCAATTACAATATTGTTTTGACAATTGAACATCACAT
This sequence comes from Mantis religiosa, assembly GCA_030765055.1. Lineage (NCBI taxonomy): Eukaryota > Metazoa > Arthropoda > Insecta > Mantodea > Mantidae > Mantis > Mantis religiosa. The sequence continues at coordinate 14,133,504 of CM060951.1, forward strand.
TACGAATTAAGGAAAATATAACTGTCTAAACAGGTCTCTAGAACTTCGACCCAAGAAAGGTACGCGCCCTCTTGAATTCTTGGTTGCTTTTCGCTTATCGCACCATCGACTTCACGGAGTGGAACCAAGAATTCCGCAAGAGGCCGTCGCGGATAGGTACACCTAAAACGGGAAAGTCGGAGAAAATATCTCCACCATCACTGGAGCTTCGTTTAGGAATGCTGTGAGTGTGTAATACTTCCCTGGACTGCTCATATGATCAATTTTATATTTATATCCCGACAGTGGTCCGAGAAATGTCATTTTTTGTAGCTTCTATTTTTGCTTTGTCCTCCCAATATTCCGCAATTTTCTTAAGCATAAGACTAAATGACTACAACTGAGTTAGGTTACATTTAGTTCATTTTTGGTGCGTCTTTTCTCTCATACAATTTTATATAGCTCGACAGAGACAAATTAAAAAATTTAAACCCCAAAAATGCTCAAGCTGTATAAATTATGAGATAGCTATGTGTTTATACGCTCCTAAACTAACAAGGTATCAATTATTTATTGTTGCAGCAAGAAAACAATAATGAACATCATTTCATTCATTGTCCGATACGACTTAACGTTACAGGACGTTCATTACGTACACAAATTTTAAATTATGTATTTGCGGTTGTTGATAGAGATTTGAAAAGTAACCTATTGAATATCCACAGAGGAAATTTGCCCTCCACTGCAGATGCATCACTGTGTCCTAGACGCCCTTAGAATTGACATGTGTCAGTCACCAAAATATATCGTTAAGAATAGAATGCAAAAGAAGGTTAGAAATACATTTTAAAGGAAACAGAGAAAACTTGTAGAAATCTTATAAAGTTGACTACGAGGGTGGTCTGTAAAGTTTCCGACCTCAACATGAAGAAGGCAGTACTCGTAAATAAAAGTTAGTGAAATTAGTTGTTCATCTTTTGACAGTTACTCACCAAAGTTTCAGCCATTTTGGACACTCACTTGTTATGTAACAGTCCTTTGAGCGAGTTGATGTGAGTGTTTTTATGAAAATGACAAAATCGAGTATTGAGTCGTCATTAAACATTTTTTTGAAAGGCAATACGCCTACGTAAGTTAAAGATGAGTTGGTCTCTGTGTATGGGGACTCTGCACCATCATTTACCACAGCGAAATTTTGGGCAACTGAATTTAAACGTGACCGTAAGAGCTTGAGACACGATAAACGTTCGGGACTTCCAAAAACTGGAAGTACCGACGAAAACATCGCCAAAGTTCACCAAATTGTGCTAGACGACCGCCGAATTTAGTCGGAGTTTCTCGGAGTTTCTAAATATAGTACAAGGGCTGTTCAATAAAGAATGATCATTTTTTTACGGTCATAATTTTTCGCACTTAAATTCAATCTTATTATACTCTGTTAGCTTAATGTGAAACAAACACGTCGTAGTAGTTTCATTATTGCTACTCCTGGTTCCCGCCTGTGAGAATCAGGCAAGTTCAGACATGTTCAGTATCGCCTACCGCTGCAATGGAGGTAACATGCAGTTAAAGTTGATGTTAGAGGAAGATCCGCAGTTTCTTTCAAACGTAATCACGGCTGAAGAAACTTGGCTACATCATTTTGATCCTGAGAGCAAACAGTAAAGCGCAGTGTGCAAATCTCCTTCATCACCAATCCTCAAAAAAGCAAAAGTAGTTGCTTTTGCTGGGAAAGCTATGGTCATCTCATTCTTTGATATTTATATATTGGTTTCTCAGCATGTTGTACCTGCACACACATCAGTAACTGGACAATACTTCAAGGATGTCCTGAAAATATTGCAAGTCCATATCAGGCGGAAAAGACCACATTTTCGTGAAGCAGGCTGGATGCTGCACCACGATAATGCACGGCTGCATATTGCCAACATTGTTGCTGAATATCTTGCAAAAGTCAAAGTGAAGTGCATCTCTCACTCTTCCTATCGTCCGGATTTAGCCCCATGTGACTTTTTTCTGTTCCCTAAGTTGAAGAAACGCCTTCGTGGGAGGCATTATCCATCATCAGAAGCAGTGGTGAAGGCTGCGGAGGCGATTTTGAAGGATCTCTCAAAAATTGTTTCCAGCATGTCTTTGAAGACTGGCAGAAACACTGGGACAAGTGCATCGCATTCAGGGGAGACTATTTTGAGAAGGACCATCAAAATTATGAGGATGAGTGAAGGTACGTTGTCAGAAAAGTGTCTGGCCACTTTGCAACAATGTCCGTAGCATGTAAATTATGATCACTCACAGTTTGGCAATTGAGTGAAAAAATAACCTCTTCTGTTTCTCTAATGTTGCCATTTTCACCTCCAGGCGACTGAATCCATATGTGATTGCAATCTAAGGCTCCAAGTACTCCTGAAAAACCACTAATTGCACTAAAGTTTTCAATGACAGCCGTACATCAGCATTACTTGCAGGAAATTGTATGTAATTACGTCCAAGATTGGCTATTCTTGGTGACACACTGTTTATAATACACAACGCCGTGATTCGATGAGTATTTGACATGTCGCCGATTAGTTGCATAAAATCTCATCGTTGTTAACACTCAATTGTTAGTGATATCGGATTATATCTGTTTGTTGGGAATTCTAACCTGTCATACAATTTGTCCACAGGCAACCACACTAATTCCTTGGATAATCTGAATCTTTCTTGAAATTTCCTATCGTTCATATCTTCAAAAGGATTTTTTCTATTCTTTTATAAGGAGATGCGATTATTGTCACCACCATGAATGTATTACTCGTCCTCGAAATTGTCGCGTTCCATAACATAAGCCGCCATTTTACAATCACGAGCCAAGATAATCGAAGATAATCGGCCATTGAAGGCCGGTCACAGTTAAACGGCGATGAGAAACTGGATGAAGTTTACGCTGTCGATGCATAATTTTTTTTTGGCAACATATCTTTACTCATCCTCATAATTTTGTTGGTCCTTCTCAAAATAGTCTCCCCTGAATGTGATGCACTTGTCCCAGCGTTTCTGCCAGTCTTCAAAGACATGCTGGAAACCATTTTTTGAGCGATCCTTCAAAATCGCCTCCGCAGCCTTCACCACTGCTTCTTCCCGCCTCGGTAGCGTGGTGGTAGAGTGTCTGCCTCACTTTCGAATCTCGGTCAGGGTGAGTTACATGGATAAGGTTTTTTCCGGGGTTTTCACTTATTTTGAAAGACGAATGTCGGATAACTCTAAGCTCTATGGACCCTGGACTCATTTGAGCATCATTTCACCCATTCCATTCATCGTCCGATATGACTTAACGTTGGAGGACGTAAATTAAAAAAAAAAAAAAAAAAAAAACCAAACTGCTTCTGATGATGGATAGTGCCTCCCACGAAGGCGTTCCTTCAAGTCAGGGAATAGAAAAAAATCACATGGGGCTAAATCTGGACTATAGGGAGGATGAGGGTTGCACTTCACGTTGATTTTTGCAAGAAATTCAGCAACAACATTGGCAATATGCGGTCGCGCATTATCGTGGTGCAGCATCCAGCCTGCTTCATGGAAATGTGGTCTTTTGCACCTGATATGGACTTCCAATGTTTTCAGAACATCCCTGTAGTATTGTCCAGTTACTGATGTGTGTGCAGGTACAACAGGCTGAGAAACCATTCCATGAATATCAAAGAATGAGATGACCATAACTTACCCAGCAGAAGCAACCACTTTTGCTTTTTGGGGGGTTGGTAATGAAGGAGATTTCCACACTGAGCTTTGCTGTTTGCTCTCAGGATCAAAATGAGGTAGCCAAGTTTCATCAGCAGTGATTACGTTTTTAAGAAACTCCGGATCTTCCTCTAACATCAACTTTAACTGCATGCAGACCTGCATGCGAATGTCCTTTTGTTCAGGAATCAACAGTCTTGTAACCCATCGCACACAAACACGTCTCATGTGTAATGTTTCTGTCACCAACGTGTGGGTGGTACCCAATGAAATGTTCACTATTTCAGAAAGTGATGTTAAGGTAATTCGTCGATTCTCTCTCACAATGGCAGCAGCAGTGTTGATGTTTTCTTCCGTAAGAGCTGTAACTGGAGCACCGGGTCCACCTTCTTTTGAAATTGATTGTCTCCCCTCTTTAAAAATTTTAAACCACCTTCGAGCTGTGCTGTAGGGAGGAACAGACTCTCCATAGGCCTCCTGTAACATTGTATAGGCCTCAACTGAAGATTTGTTGAGACGAAAGCAGAATTTCAAAGCCGCATATTGTTCCTCGCGTGTTACCTCCATTACAGCGGTAGGCGATACTGAACATGTCTGAACTTGCCTGGTTCTCACAGGCAGGAACCAGGAGTACCAACACTAAAACTACTACGGCGTGGTTGTTTCACATTAAGCTAAAATAATATAATATTGAATTTTAGTGTGAAAGGCTATATAACCGTAAAAATGATGACCATTCTGTATTGAACAGCCCTCGTACCATGGTACTCGACCCTCGTACCTCGTACCTCGTACTCATGGCGGTAAAGTCAGTCTTTTACCTCGGTAAAACCTTGATCGAGATTGGTGTAAGATAATATTTATCTCTATTAACACGAAGTAGAAAAAGTGCAAGTGTTCTCACGAGTGTTTATTTGTCTTCTACTAAACTGTGTTGCGTAGGGACGGCTTTGTTTCTAGAGGAACTGACTGTGTGAACGAGTATTACATTATCTCGTGACCTAACGGGGAAAGTGACTGGGAGTCGTGACACAAAGACACGTCATGGCCGTGGCATATGATGCAGGCCATTACCATATTCCCAGACTATTCTGAGCCCACGATCACAGACCACTCAAGGTGTCAGCGATTTTTGACAATTCGTCTACGTTATTTGTAGTAGTTCACATACAGGATTTACTTCCCCAAGGACGTAACTAAAATGGGGTTTTTACTGTATTGCGTTCACATGGCTTTCTCTATCAATTTTCGTACAAAAACTTCTTTACTGTTAACACATATAACCTATGTTACAGGTATAGGAAGAGTACAGTAAACTAAAACAATTGCCAAATCATTTGAAACTCGCTGTGGCGGTTTTGATGTTCTGTTTTCCTTACATGAAAAATAAATAACTAAAAATAGCAATTTGAAGTTTAACACATGTAAAAATGATCTATAATTTTGATGTAGTAAGATTTTGTGTAAACTATAATAAAGTAGGAAAATTATTTGTAATTCTATTTTATGGAGTATAGGGTTATATAGACCAAGGCCGGCTGGCTAATACCTAATATGAGACAATCTATGTTGGCTAGTCGTTTCTATTGTTGGTATAACAACTTGTTCATACTAATTAAGAAAAATAATGTTTAATATAACTTTATTTAACGAAGAGGAGATACCTACACTAGAAAAAGTCTTCGAGGAAGCCAAGAATGTTTCATCCGTTTTGTTACCAAATCTAAATCTACATATGAGGGTGATCTAAAACGATTCTGACCTCAACATGAAGATGGCAGCACTCGTAAATATCAGCTACTGAATTTCGTTGTAAATCTGTTGACAGTTACCAAAGTTTCAGCCATTCTGGACGCTCTGTTGTTATATAACAGTCGCTTGAGTGAGTTGATGTGAGTGTTTTTATGTAAATGGACAAAATCGAGTATTGAGCTGTCATTAAATATTTCTTTTTGAAAGGCAATACACCTACACAAATCAAGGATGAGTTGGATTTTGTATAAGGGGACTCCACAGGCCGCGCCGTGGCTCAGTGGTTAGACCGCTTGGCTCTCACCAAGGCGGCCCGGGTTCGATCCCAGGCGACCCCAAAGTGAGACTTGTGGTGGACAACACGGCGCTGGGGCGGGTTTTCTCCGGGATGTCCGGTTTCCCCCGTCAACTCATTCCACCGGTGCTCCATCTTCATCTCATGTATCATCAGTGTCATCGCCTGCGGAGCCGTATGTATTAAAAGCGGGCGTTAAACACTACACATTTCATTTCATGGGGACTCTACACCATCATTTACCTCAGTGAAATTTTGGACAGCTGACTTTAAACGTGGCCGTAAGAGCATGGGAGACGATGAACGTTCGGGACGTCCAAAAACTGAAACTACCGACGAAAACATCGCTAAAGTTCACCAAATGGTGCTAGATGACTGCCGAATTTAAGTGATAGAGATAGCAGAGGCTATGAACATATCAAAAGAACGTGTTTCTCACATATTAAATCAACATTTAGACATTAGAAAGCTGTCAGCGCTTTGGGTGCCGTGTTTGCTCACGTTAGACCAAAAACGTGTTCAAATGAACATTTCCAACGCTCAGTTGGCGCAGTTTAGGCGCAATAAATCCGAGTTTTGGCGCCGATTATTTACTGTAGATGAAACCTGGATACACCATTATACGCTCGAAACAAAAGTACAGTCCAAACCGGGTACTGCAAAGGGGAAACGGCTCCAAATAAAAGCGAAAACTGGTTTCTTTTTTTTTTTTCTGTTTTAGGCTGGGAAAATGACGGTGACTGTTTTTTTTTTTTGGAATATTCATGGAGTTATTTTAATCGATTATCTTCAAAAAGGAAAAATCCATTATAGGAGCATACTACTTGACAAGCTGAAGGCAGAACTTGCGGAAAAACGGCCCCATTGGCAGAAAAAGAAAATCCTGTTTCACCGAGACAATGTGCGGTCTCACACTTCAGCGGTTTTAAAGGCGAAAATCCACGAATTACGGTTTTAACTGCTTGACTCACCAGATCTAGCCTCAAGCTACTTCTTTTTGCTCCCTCATTTGAAAATTGCGCTCGGAGGACAGAGATTTTCGTCAAATGAAGATGCAATCACCTTCGTGAACAGTTATTTTACAGAGAAAACGTCGAGTACTATTTGGACGGGGTACAGAGATAAGAGCTTCGCTGGGAGAAGTGTGTAGAGTTACAAGGAGACTATGTTGTAAAAGCGCCTAGTACTATTTGGACGTGTTACAGAGATGAGAGCATCGCTGGGAGAAGTGTGTAGAGTTACAAGGAGACTATGTTGAAAAACGTCGAGTACTATTTGGACGGGTTACAGAGATGGGAGCATCGCTGGGAGAAGTGTGTAGAGTTACAAGGAGACTATGTTGTAAAAGCGCCTAGTACTATTTGGACGGGTTACAGAGATGGGAGCATCGCTGGGAGAAGTGTGTAGAGTTACAAGGAGACTATGTTGTAAAAGCGCCTAGTACTATTTGGACGGGTTACAGAGATGGGAGCATCGCTGGGAGAAGTGTGTAGAGTTACAAGGAGACTATGTTGTAAAAGCGCCTAGTACTATTTGGACGGGTTACAGAGATGGGAGCATCGCTGGGAGAAGTGTGTAGAGTTACAAGGAGACTATGTTGTAAAAGCGCCTAGTACTATTTGGACGTGTTACAGAGATGGGAGCATCGCTGGGAGAAGTGTGTAGAGTTACAAGGAGACTATGTTGTAAAAGCGCCTAGTACTATTTGGACGTGTTACAGAGATGGGAGCATCGCTGGGAGAAGTGTGTAGAGTTACAAGGAGACTATGTTGTAAAAGCGCCTAGTACTATTTGGACGGGTTACAGAGATGGGAGCATCGCTGGGAGAAGTGTGTAGAGTTACAAGGAGACTATGTTGTAAAAGCGCCTAGTACTATTTGGACGGGTTACAGAGATGGGAGCATCGCTGGGAGAAGTGTGTAGAGTTACAAGGAGACTATGTTGTAAAAACGCCGAGTACTATTTGGACGGGTTACAGAGATGGGAGCATCGCTGGGAGAAGTGTGTAGAGTTACAATGAGACTATGTTGTAAGAGCGCCTAGTACTATTTGGACGGGTTACAGAGATGGGAGCATCGCTGGGAGAAGTGTGTAGAGTTACAATGAGACTATGTTGTAAAAGCGCCTAGTACTATTTGGACGAGTTACAGAGATGGGAGCATCGCTGGGAGAAGTGTGTAGAGTTACAAGGAGAATGTGTTGAAAAAAAAAGAAGAAAACTGTCTGAAAAAGTGTCTTGTATCTTTATTAAGTCGGCAACTTTTCAGAGCACCCTCGTATGCTGTGTTGTATGACTGGAAAAGATGTAAAGGCATCAGGTGTGTTACCAGTAGAACGTGAAAATATAGGGAAATATTTCTTAAATACTTAATGAATAGAAGTTGCTGCAGATTTTAATTTCATTATTGGATGTTAAAACAGCAATAAATATTTTACTAGAAATGTAGACCTAGTGATTGCATTTTATTCATGCAGTGGTTAAAGTAAAATTTGAGTATACTTAAAACTTGGAACAAAAAAATATATTGTTCCAATGTGGAGTGTAGAAAGAATTTGGGTGATGATGGACTTCTTCTTGTTTTAAATAAACGATTATTTATAATTTCCCCAACGAATCTACAAACTCTGAGATTTATTAAGAATCCAACTTTTTTCTAACATAAAACAACTGATATCAATATTCTCTGGTGCAATCCTTTTAACTGTTCACTAATAATCACTTCTCTGTTACACCAAGTAAAATATACTGATACATATATTCTTAAATACAAAAATTGAATTTGTACATGAGCGTTTATTTGCGGACTCACACGTCCTTTCACCATGGAAGTCAAATGAAGAAGAAGGAATCACCTCCATTCCAGGTGCTTACATAGCCTTTTTGCCGTTGCCATAACGACAAATCAACATCATTCAACTTTTGTACATTTCTTGATAAATTTTATATAATAATTTTTCATACCATTATTCAATATCCTAAATAATTCGTTGTACTTATTTAAATTATTAAATAAATTTAAATAATCGTTTAAATCGTTTCATACTATAGGGTTACTAACATAGGTTAAATTTTATTGTTAAAGTACAGCTTTACAAGTAAGTTTGGATAACTGCAGCATTAAATATTTGCGAGTTTAGAAACGCACTGCACAGTGTTTTGTTCAGCATTCTCTTGTGGTGTGGAGATCTTGGTGTAATGAAGAATTAATAGTCCATGATATGAAGCAGAGAGGACAAGCCCTACCTACTCGCCTTAACGAGTGATTTTACGAGCGACAGTCTTTTCTTTCGACTTTTGTCTGTCTCTTGTATTTCCTGTTCTTTCATCACAGCCAGACAGGAAATACAATGTGTTAGTTATACTGAACAGGTGAACACTTCACCTTCTTTATTTAACCAGCATCTTCCAAGTTTTGGACATAAAGATCTTTTAAGAAAATTCCCCACATCAAATTGTAGTTTATATACATTGTGGTGTAGCAGCATGAGAAACGGACTTCCATAAATACTCTTTTCCAATGCTGCAATAGACGTTTATTTAGCGTTTGTATTTTGTTCTGGTCAGTTAAAAACGCTGTTTTTAATATGTAGATTCAACACAGTTGAACTTAATTTTGTATAAATAAAATACAGGAACATTATCGTAGGTAACGTCAAGAGCGGTTTTAAAATTACCGGTAAGAAGACGAAGGAATTTATCTAAAGAATTTCAAAACTATGAGTTGCATTTGTGGAAACTATATCACAAATTTTTTTTCACAATAAAACAAGTTATTTGATTCCCTAAATCACATAGGTCTACATTAGCACTTGAATGAAACTTAACCTCACAGTTTTGTGATTTTATAATTCACGGAATTATGTGGATAATACACTGTCCACCTCCCGTCTTGAAACGTTCAAATCACTTGTCCTTCTTCGCATCTCGTTTTAAATTTACGTAATACTGACAAAGTTGTTTCGTGCTTCTAGTAGTGATACATGTACCTGAATTAAATTCGTTTCCAATATTTTCCCACGTGACATCTTCTCTTTTACATTCACCGCATCCGTCCTCTTATTTTCCACGATCTCCTTACACTTCGTCACCAATTCAATTAACAATACATTCTCCATCCATGAAAAATTTGTCGCAATGGCATCTCTTACGATTTTGTTCACTCGCCATTTTTTCAACTGTGTGCAGACGAAAATGACAACAAAAGCGCATCGCAGTACGTTCAGAAAATAGGACTCATCCATAGCCTTCTATAGCTGTAATATTTACAAGTTTCTTGGCGTTAACACGTGTTTGTTAACATTTTCAGAAAACAGGCTGGTGAAATGCAAGAAATTTAACAGCTTTGTTAGCGCTGTGACATTTGTTATGTTACATTTGTTAACGTTTGTTTACATATCCTCTGGGTAACGTCTGTTGTCCTCATTCAGAAAGCCCTGAATACGATTCTCATGACTGAACCTTTCCCGAATTTTCAGCAAGGCGTAGATAGAAGATTAAGCTGTTTATTTCTAGAAGACTGAAGTGAGAAAGCCATAGAAATATAAGACTACAAATCACTGCTGTCCTCTCCAGGAAGTTCCCATCACTATTTGTCCTTCGTGGGGCCCAATATCGAATGGCACACTTTGTTTGGCATTGATCCAGCTAAGTCAAGGCCGTTAAAAGATTACACCTTTGCAACTATTCGAGCAAATCAAAGCAGGTCTTCGAGTGAAAGCAAAAACGTTCCGGTTTCAAGAAACGTGGGCAACATTGGCAAGCCAAATTCTAAAGTTCTTGCGTACTCCATGGGAGTTCCAATTTTGAATTCTCAGGTGTAAGGCAATTCGTGTACTTATTAAATGTAAATCCATTAATCTGGGAGCCTTGGCACGATGTTACTTTCTCAGGTATGTTGTCAATAACAGCTCATAGGGCTCCATGAGCGAAATATGATATGCAGAACTAATGAAGATAGTGTTCTATGTATATGTTACTCTTTGCTATAAGTTCTATGTGTACGCTTTCTTTTGTTTTATTCTGTTTTTGTTGTTGAATAAATGCAGTGTGATTCATATAAATCTGAACCACTTTAATAAGTCATAACTTTTGAACCAATTATAGCACACACGTGTAACTTTGGGAGAATATAATACACAATTGGGAGATTACACTATTTACATCTCAGAGAAAATGTTGGAAGTGTCCTCCACCAGCATCTATGTATCGTTGGTCCATTTTCTTTGATACTACTGGAGATACTGAAGTTTATATGGGTATCTTCAAGACATTTGTGAAACAGCTGGATGATATTGAATTGAGAGAAGGTCATTTCCAGCAAGATGGAGCAACGTGTCATACATCTAGTGACACCATGCAACTTGTAACCAGTTTCTTTGATAATCGAATAATCTCAAAAGGTCTGTGGCCCCCAGATCCCCTGGCCTAACCACAATGTTTTTTTCTTGTGGGGATATATAAATAGAGTGTACAAGAATAGGCCACGGACAATTGATGTTCTCAAGGAATCTATTCGAACCTAAATACGAGGGCTGTTCCATAAAGAATGATCATAATTTTTTACGGTCATCATTTTTCGCATTAAAACTCAATCTTATTATATTCTCTTAGCTTAAGGTGAAACAAACACACCGCAGTAGTGTCATTGTTGGTACTCCTGGTTCCCACCTGTGAGAACCAGGCAAGTTTAGACATGTTCAGTATCGCCTACCGCTGCAATGGAGGTAACAGACGAGGAACAATATGCGGCTTTGAAATTCTGCTTTCGTCTCAACAAATCTTCAGTTGAGGCCTATACAATGTTACAGGAGGCCTATAGAGAGTCTGTTCTTCCCTACAGCACAGCTCGAAGGTGGTTTAAAATGTTTAAAGAGGGGATACAATTAATTTCAAAGGAAGGTGGACCCGGTGCTCCAGTTACTGCTCTTGCGGAAGATAACATCAACACTGCTGCTGTCAATTGTGAGAGAAGATCCACGAATTACCTTAAGATCACTTTCTGAAATACCGAACACTTCATTGGCTGCCACATTTTCGTGAAGCAGGTAGGATGCTGCACCACGATAATGCGTGGCCACATATTGCTAATGTTGTTGCTGAATATCTTGCAAAAATCAACGTGAAGTGCATCCCTCACCCTCCCTATAGTCGGGATTTAGCCACATTTGACTTTTTCTATTCCTTAATTTTAAGAAACGCCTTCGTGGGACGCATTATCCATCATCAGGAGCAGTGGTGAAGGCTGCGGAGGCGCTTTTGAAGGATCTCTCAAAAATGGTTTCCAGAATGTCTTTGAAGACTGGCAGAAACGCTGAGACAAGTACATCGCATTCAGGGGAGACTATTTTGAGAAGCACCATCAAAATTATGAGGATGAGTAAAGGTACGATGTCAAAAAAATTGTGATCATTCTTTATGGAACAGCCCTCGTTAAGTAACATTGGCGAGAATATGGTGAGACGAGTACAAACATGTATAGATGCTGGTGGAGGACACTTCCAACATTGTCTCTGAGATGTAAATAGTGTAATCTCCCAATTGTGTATTATATTCTCCCAAAGTTGTACGTGTGTCCTATTATTTGAAATGGTTCAGGTTTATTTGGATCACACTGTATAACTGTGACACGACGTTTCTTTTATGATGTGTGTATCACATTTTGGTGATACTTTTGTTAACATTACATATAAATAATATTAATAAATGACTGAAAATAACAAACTAATGAAATTATTATAAAAACTTTATAAAAGCTTTCATTACAGAAAAGGCCTTAAGCTATGAAAAGACGAGACTGTAAGAACAGGCAGATTAATACATGATTAGTATGTTAGTGCAATAAACATGAAACAAATACTTCTGAACAAAAGAATTCTATTGGTAATATACGAAACGAATTGATTACTGAAAAACAATACGGAAGGAAACGTTCTAAGCGTTCTCGCCGGCAGAACTGAGGACATATACAGTGCGATCCAAATGAACGTGAACCATTTCAGTAGGTCATAACTTTTGAACGAATAATACGCACACGTGCAACTTTGGGAGAATATAATACACAATTGGAATATTACATTACACTATTTACATCTCAGAGAAAATGTTGGAAGTGTCCTCCACCAGCATCTATACATGTTTGTACTCGTCTCACCATATTCTCTGAAGTTTTACGGAGAGTATCCTCGCCAATGTTTCTTATTTCTGTTCGAATAGATTCCTTGAGAATATCAATCCTTGTACACTGTAATTTTTGTATACCCACAGAATAATAAAATGCGGTAAGATTAGATCAGGGGTTCTCGGGGGCCACAGACTTTTGAGATTATTCGATTATCAAAGAAACTGGTTACAAGTTCCATCGTGTCATTAGATGTACCGCACGTTGCTCCATCTTGCTGGAAATAACCTTCTCTCAATTCGATTTCCTCCAGCTGTTCCACAAATGTCTTGAAGATACCCATATAAACTTCAGTGTCTACAGTCGTATCAAAGAAAATGGGACCAACGATCCTGGTAGCTGACATCCTGCACCATACTCCAACCTTTTCATCATGCAGTGAGGATTCGTGAATCACTTGGGGGTTTATAGCAACCCAATATCTGGTGTTTTGTGAGTTTATGTAGCGATACCTGATCTGTAAACCAGGTTATAGAGAGTATGTCTGGATGTGGAATAAGAGTACTCTGAAGCCATCGACAGTAACTGATTCGTTTATCATAATCTGCTTCTTTCAGTTATTGTACCATATGCACTCTGTAAGGTCGCAGCTCTTTGACATGTTCCATATGAATACCCTGATTCCTGACTCAAAAGACACAACGATTTGTTTGGTGAATTCAGTAGTCTTCTGCGAACATTTGTAACAGTCTCTGCATTCAATGGCGGTCGATCATCAACTTTTCACGGTTTAAGCCATCAAGGCTCGTTACAGTCTCATAAATTTTAAATTAAAAGTGTTGTATCCATCTTTTTCTTGGTCTACCAATACTTCTTCTGCCTAATGGTTTGTAATCTAAAACTAATTTTGGAATGCAGCTATCATTCATTCTGTCGACATGTTCCTTCCAGTTATCTGCCCGCCTCGGTAGCGTGGTGATAGCTTGTCTGCCTCACGTTCAAGACATTCCGAGTTCAAATCTCGGTCAAGGTGAGTTACCTGGATAAGGTTTTTTCCGGGGGTTTCCATTATCCTTACAGACGAATGTCGGGTAGCTCTAAGCTTCATGGACCCTGGACACATTTGAGCATCATTTCACCCATTTCATTCACCGTCCGATATGACTTAACGTTGGAGGACATAAAATTAAAAAAAAAAAACTTCCAGTTATTTTTATATTGTTTTATTCTATCTGTTAGCTTAAAAGTATTTAGTTCTTTTCGAATGTCCTCACTTCTTTGTTTGTCTAGCTGTTTCAGTCACTTGTTCTTCTTTGTTGAAGTCTAAAATTCACTACCATATAATAATATAGGAACTGTCATTACTTTATAAAACTTTAATTTAGTGTTTGTTCTCGTATTTTTAAGGTTCTCTTCATGGTGCCACATGTACTATTAAATTGGCTGATTTTATGTAGATGTCACTATTTTTAAAACAAGAGATATTGTAACCAAGATAATTAAAGCAGTTTACTTGTTGAAAAGGTTTTCCTTCTAATAATATTTTGGCAGTTGTGATATTGGATCACTTTCTTTTTGTTTACAGATATTGTTAAACTATATTGACAGACAGTGCTATTTAATATATGTAACACTTTTTGTAGGCAATTTTCTGAGCTATATATGAGAACTTGATCGCCTGCAAATAAAAAAGTATCTAAACATCTATTTGTAATTCTAAAATGCGAATCTAATTTTGTCAGTCAATCAGATATGGCATTGTCAATATAAATATTAAAAAGTGACGGTGAAAGTGGACACCCTTGTCTTACTCCTTGTTTATTGTTGTCATTAGATCTGTCTTCATTCCAATTTCCATCATGATCTTATTTTCTACATATAAACTTCTTATTGCTGTTATCAAGAATTAAAACGGTTGAAGAATTAAAATATAGTATCCGCGCACCTGGGTATTTTTGGGTCTCTTGATAAATGATAATGACTAAAGGGAAGTTACCTGATGGTGAAACAGATAATCGCATTTACTTTGATGGCACTGTGCTGGAAGACAGACTCAGGACTCCTTGGCTAAGCGTGTTAGGGTCGAAGTTACAAACGCTCGTGTAATTCGTTGCTGAGTGAAGTGTATCGCTCCACATTCTGGTATACGTCATCATACCAAGTTAATATGACGAGGGCTGGTTTGTAACTGTAAAAGTAGTGAGAGTTGGCGTACTAGCAGGAAATGGTATTGAGGTCACGGGGTCAGCCTCACACGCCGCTTGGATACTTTTTGACACTTCTTATAAACATGTTTTGTTTAAAAGGAAGAGTGAGGGGCAGATATGCAGATATCGTGTATATCCTCGGCTTTGTTATTTTAACTCTTGTTTACTTGAGAGTAGCAGGTGGACTTCGCACCCCAACCTGTTGATATTTTGTGTTGGTGCCTGTCGTAAGAGAGGAGTGAGGTGAGAGGTCACCGGAAGTAAGAGAGATACGATTGGGATTTCATTACGGAGGGGATTCGATACGTAGGCCACCATGCTGGGCCCATTGTTCCTATGTCCCCAAGTGGGGGCACCACTGGGAGAAAGGATGAGGCGAAGGAGACAGAGGGAGGCCGACCCAAGGAGTCACGACAGTACAGAGGGCAGGGTCCCTACAGTTTACTTGAATAGAGACTTCCCCCGACAGGCCAGGACAACGAACTCACTCCCCTACAGCGGGACGACAACGAGCCCAGCAGCCAAGCCCTAATTGTACCAAGGAGCCACGGCAGTACAGAGGGCAGGGTCCCTACAGTTTACTTGAATAGAGACTTCCCCCGACAGACCAGGACAACGAACTCGCTCCCCTACAGCGGGACGGTAACGAGCCCAGCAGCCGAGCCCTAATCGTACCAAGGAGCCACGGCAGTACAGAGGGCAGGGTCCCTACAGTTTACTTGAATAGAGGCTTCCCCCGACAGACCAGGACAATGAACTCGCTCCCCTACAGCGGGACGGTAACGAGCCCAGCAGCCGAGCCCTAATTGTACCAAGGAGCCACGACAGTACAGAGAGCAGGGTCCCTACTGTTTACTTGGATAAAGACTTCCCCCGACAGACCAGGACAACGAACTCGCTCCCCTACAGCGGGACGGTAACGAGCCCAGCAGCCGAGCCCTAATTGTACCAAGGAGCCACGACAGTACAGAGAGCAGGGTCCCTACTGTTTACTTGGATAAAGACTTCCCCCGACAGACCAGGACAACGAACTCGCTCCCCTACAGCGGGACGGTAACGAGCCCAGCAGCCGAGCCCTAATTGTACCAAGGAGCCACGGCAGTACAGAGGGCAGGGTCCCTACAGTTTACTTGAATAGAGGCTTCCCCCGACAGACCAGGACAACGAACTCGCTCCCATACAGCGGGACGGTAACGAGCCCAGCAGCCGAGCCCTAATTGTACCAAGGAGCCACGGCAGTACAGAGGGCAGGGTCCCTACAGTTTACTTGAATAGAGGCTTCCCCCAACAGACCAGGACAACGAACTCGCTCCCCTACAGCGGGACGACAGCGAGCCCAACAGCCTAGCTCTAATGGTACCAAGGAGCTACGACAGTACAGAGAGCAGGGTCCCTACAGTTTACTTGAATAGAGGCTTCCCCCGACAGACCAGGACAACGAACTCGCTCCCCTACAGCGGGACGGTAACGAGCCCAGCAGCCGAGCCCTAATGGTCTCAGGCAGGTGGTCCGAGCCCCAAAGGTCCCCTGCCTGGCGGTCCCGAAATGGTCCCAGCAGAGGAGCGGAGACCGGCAACCGACCTACTGGAGGAGGAAGTAGTTTTCTTCTTCTTCTTCTTCTTCTTCTTCTTCTTCTTCTTCTTCTTCTTCTTCTTCTTCTTCTTCTTCTTCTTCTTCTTCTTCTTCTTCTTCTTCTTCTTCTCCTTCTTCTTCTTCTTCTTCTTAACCCCATGGTTTGGGCATATCACCGGTTACGTCTTCATAGATCTCTCCAGCGTTTCCTGGATCGTCCTCCGTCTCTTCTTCCTTTTGGATTATAGTTTAACACTGCATTTGGATATCTTCCATCCTCCATTCTTAATATATTGTCACGGCAACAGGCATAAAAGTTTCGGCACAAATAAGTAAACAGTCGGCGGATAAAATTTCATGGTAATAATGAGCCTTGCTAAGCAGTTAACGATAGCGCCGATAAACAAGAGATGGATAGTTTATCACAGAGGTGAAAGACTTGCCGGCACCTATATAGTTACATTCTAGAACATTCGTGTTTTATCTGGTGACATTTTAGAGTAAAGTCGAGAACAATCTAGAATGATGGATTAGGTGTATAAAAAGAAGCCATGGCTAGTGATGAGTCAGTTAGTTGTGAAATGAGAGACAGCCAGCTGTGTTGTTGTAACGAGAGCTAATCTGCTGTCACTGTTGTTGTCATCTACCTTGGAAGACTGTGTATATCTGCTGTTGTTACGTAAGAATGTAATAGCGTATTGCTACGGAAATAAAGGGGATTTTTAATTTCTGCAACTCGGCCTTTTTATTCTACTAACCCACAAAGTTACAATATGTTCATGGCATTGTTGCCATCATTCTGATATTTTGTCGTGGATTGGTTCGATTCCTAATTCCTTTCTAATATCCTCATTTCTTATTTTGTCGAATATTGTACAACCTTTAACACTTCTTAAAACTTTCATTTCTGCAGTCTGTATTTTATTTAAATCCTTTTGTGTTCGCACCCAGGTTTCGCTTCCATATAGCGTTCGCTTCGAATTGAGCGTTGGACCGGTAATCCAACCTTGTAAAATTTCTACTACTCAGAAGCTTTATAGTTTTCAGCCGGACGGATATCTTGGAAGTAGTTTTCCTCATCCCGCCGTGCACCGCTGATACTCCCGCCGACACTTCTACCCTGAAAGAGACCACCAGATGAGAGATGATGTGAAATGATGATGGAGATGAAATGGAGGGACAGGGCATTTGGGGATATAATTAACCTACCCAGCTTTCGCCTAGCGACCCGGGAAACCCTCCGAAAAGCCCATGGGTCAGGTAGGTCGACCACGGGAATCGAACCCGCGCCTCCCGAATGCGGCCCGCCTGAGCCATCCCGCTAGGAGAGATGATAGCAGAGAGCAGGATCCGTACAGACAGAGACTCTCTGGTGCCAGCTCATGCAACCCTGCAGATTTACACATCCCGCTGGAGGGCTGGGGACTTCGACACCGCCTTCGATACGAAGAACGGAGGTTTGCAGTGCATCCTTTTCACCTGCTATGCAAAGCCGATACTCCCTTCTATACAGAGGAAAATCTACTAGGAAAATGAATAAGTTCCTTTCCTCATAGCTGTGCAGTGCTTCTGCCATATCTTTAAGACTGTCCACCTCAAACTATTGCCCTCTACTGGCAATACACCGGTCTCATTTTGGGAAAGCCAACTCTTGGATATTATATTAAATTTTGTGGAAGTAATCTGAGTTCTCTTGATTCTGAATGAATTTCGTAAAAGTTTTATTGATTTCAATGTTCTAATATATCTGATTCACTTGTTTCTCGGGATGTAATGGTGAGGGAGTGGAGTTTCCAAGGCCGTATGTCACCACAGCCGCCTCTATTCCTTTATTAACTATAACAAAGTTTATATATACCTATCCGTACTAACATGACGTACATTATTTGCAGAAGCTATATAAAATAAAATTTAATCAGAAGAGAAAGTCATGTAAAAGTAACGCATAAGACTTTTTGTTTTCGTGTGTAATAACTTCAGTACCTTGGAACGCCTGTCTAATGTCTTTGGTTCGAAGCCAGCTTGGCCTTTGCAGCTATCCGTTATGCACGTGTGACGTAATTTTGGTTGGGTGACTACGCCTTGACGTCAAGGCTAGAGGCGGTGCCTTATGCCTGGCATTGGCAGTACTGACAATATAGTCAATGTCTTTGTTATAAACCTGTCTAACTGGTGATCCATGTAACTTGCTCCTGCAATCAGAGCATTATTTCCACAAGCAGCAGTCAAAACTTTAAAATCGATGTTTCTCGATTTAAAATAATTTAAACTTGATGAAATCTAGATATCCAGGTAATTTATTACTCAAATTAAACCCCTTCTTTAGTTTAAATAATATATTAAAATAAATGAAATGTGTAGTGTTTAACGCCCGCTTTTACTACATACGGCACCGCAGGCGGTGACACTGATGATACATGAGATGAAGATGGAGCACCGGTGCAATGAGATGGCGGGGGAAACCGGAGGTCGCGGAGAAAACCCGCCCCAGCGCCGTGTTGTCCACCACAAATCTCACTTTGCGGTCGCCTGGGATCGAACCCGGACCACCTTGGTGAAAGCTAAGCGGTCTAACCACGGCGCGGCCACATATTAAAATAGACATTTCATAAAGGAGATATTTTTAATTGTTTTGTTAATTAGAATTACTTCTTTAATGTTTTAATTCACTTAGAGATAAAACGGTGAGGGAAAGAGCCGCATTAAAATTGAAAGTTAACGAAACAAATCTTATATACCTGGAGTTCATTTTTATTCGTTATTTCCCGCCCTCCAATTGAGCAAGAATGACGTCATAGTTGACTGGTGAGTCTGTCTTGAAATCATAGTGCCCTCTAAGGAGGAGAAGCGGTAGCTTTAGCGGAACAGTAAGCAAATTACAGCACTCTGAGTGTGGTTGTGCCTGTAACTAATACAAGCAGCTTCCCCTGGATATGAACACAGAGCACCGCGTCTTCGTAGTCGAATGCTGTTTTCGTACCGGCATTAAAATTTGTGCCACATATAAATATAATTTAAATCACTGTATACAGGAGTTTATGCAAAGCTATCCGGCATTCAGACAAGTTCCTCGGAGCGTAATGTTGTCAAAAGTGTCCAGGTAACGTCAAATTGACATACTTTTGTTTGTGACATAAACGTCTTATCTTTTATCAGTATACGATATAAATTTTGTCATTCTCACACTTGTCTATTAATGTTGGTACTTATGTCTTTTAAAACCAATAGGTGCATCAAACATTTCCAAGATACAGGATCAGTTACTCGCAAAAAGAGAGACACTGGACGCTATAAAGTGACTGGTCCCAATCTAGAAGCAATAAATAATGTTATGACAGAAAGACCTCAAGCATATCTTCTCGCAATACAGACAGTGTTTAAGGGGAAGAGAGAAAGGAGGTATAAGAAAATGGACACATAAGGCTATGTACTAGAGATATTTTCTTGTTTAGACTTGGATAAAAGCTTTGTACATATTGTAACACTAATTTATTTTTCATTCCTAGAACATGTTCTGCTCATTTTATGATTTGTAATGAAGTTACGTTGTGAGGAAACTGTGGGTGATAGAAAAGAATTGAGGTCAAATTGAAATATTTCTATTTTATGTGACAGGTTTACAATATGCATATATGTCTACTATAACAGAAAAACAGATGTTCATTGTAAAATAAGTGTTCATTGACTTATCATTTCGTATATTCTTCATGGTCTACTTTTGTGGCTGCATAATTAGCTTTGCTTTGCAATCCTTTGCATTGTAGTATATAGTTATTAAAAACAGTTATGGTATCTATGCACCAGGCGAAACTACGCACCTTTCTATTACGCGGGCAGGCCCATCTCTCAAATAGTATATTTACCTGCCGGTAGAGGGAGGTCTCAAAGCTGCTGTCAGCACATCAAATAAGATCGCAAACCGCTAGGGGAATCGTATATAAACTCGCTCCATCAGCGATGCTATTGATGACGTCAAATTTTGCGCAGTAAAATCACAGATGAAAATTATCACCGTGTAGACTCAAAAATGACAATTTTCAAGAAATTGCTAGCATTTCTCAGATGAAACTACTAAGTGTAATGGGCAATTTCCTAAGCAGGTACCAGAAGTGCTTGAATAACGGAGGAAAACTATTCTTTACGTTATGTACGGGAGTAATTTACTTTTATGTTTTAAAAATATCTTGGGACAAACCGTACTGCACTTACTGGGACTTCCAGTTACCCGTACCACCGATAAATCAACCAACTTAGCCGGCCGGCCGGCCACACGCCACGATACCAAGAAGAATTATTGACGCCGTATGAAAAGCTTCTGTATTTTATAAACAGTTTATAAAACTTAACGAGAAATTCTATAGAAAACAATCGTGATTGGAAACCTCCAAGGTCGTTCTTTTTAACCTTTGATTTTCATATCTTGCTCTAACACAAGAAGTTATTCAATGAGTCACTTCTTTTTATCGATGCAAACTAAAGCCATATTGATAAGGATTGATTCTCATAAGCCATTTAATGCTTGATAAGGTCCGAAAGTTATGAATCACGTCTAAAGGCAGGCTGGAATATCCATTCTACAAATTGGTTTCAGCCTTTATGTTCAAGTTGTGGTTGCATATTTCAATGACTAAGGGATTTTGATATAGACTTCTAAGATGCAGTGAATCGATTTTACCGGTATCTGAAGCTTTCATACAGTATATGTGTCTTTGCTTGTCCTCCATGGACATGGGACTGGTTACATCACCGTAAATATTTTTTGCATGCTCGTGTCATTTCTACGTCCTTCCGATGACATTTAAACAGAAGAACTACATGGCAAAGCGAGAAGGCGTATCAGGAAAAATTCGCAACACAGAGATGTTTACCTCAGCTTATCGCACATACACGGCGAGTCCAGTGTTCAGATATAATCATGTCTTTTGGACAGCAATGTGTCATATATCAGCAGGCGCGAGAAGACATATCATATAGACACACGCAGCTTCCAATCGCTCTATTTGTGTTTCGTAACTTACTGTACGTCAACTTACTAATATTTCACTCTTCTAATCGACCAGATAAGACCCGATAAGGAACTATCACAGCGCTGGTTACCTGAAGGTCAATACGCCTCAACGCTCTGTCGAGTAATAAATTTAAAATTCCAACACAAGATTTCATTACCAATGACACTCATGTGTCAATATAAATATAACTGTAATCACTAGGATGGGGAATACATCTCGCTGAATACGATGCCACCACGATAACCTACGACACGGTCCCGGGTTTAACAGGCCCATCTGACCATGGTCGGTAGAAGAACGTGACGTGATTTCATCTGTTATATTTCGTGTTCATTTCCCATCTACCCGTTGCCTTCTCATTTTCAAGTTTAGTTTCAGGTTTATGGTGTAAGGCGGTGTGGCAGAATGACGCGGATATCTTTTCTAAGGAAAGAGTATTCTCAGTGAATTCTAGACGGCTGTTCGTTTGAATGGGTCACTCGTTCTTCTTGGGATGACTCCATTTGTGGGACTATACTTACGTGTGCCCTTGTGAAGTTTCTGCCTATTATATGCTTCAAATGCGATGGTTTGTCCTTAAGCGCTACTAGGTCAGCAACCAATCAGAGACCTGCGGTGTTGTCGTACTGCATTTCCCCTAAGTGGCGTGTGACGAACGCCAACCTAATCAATCTCGAATAATATTCGCGCTAAGACAAAAATTCAGAATTTGCAAAAACTGATCCATGAAGGAGAGAGTAATGTATTTAACATAACTGTGAAAACCCCATATTTTTAGCTCAAATAGTTTTTCTAATACAAATAAATAAAATAGATACCATTATATAACAACAATTCATTGCGACGTAAGCACTGTAATGAATATCATTATTGGTTGACATGTATGCATGAACGTATATCTGAAATTACTCAGAACTGAAACGTAAACGTGTGATATGACGTGAAAAAAGAAATATGTACTTTGAATAACGCAAGGTGTTTGTTAAATTCGATGAGAGGAAACGATACCCTTCTTGCTAGTTTGGCAGAACGTGTCTGGTCACATTATATCTTTGTTTATGAATGGTTCGTAATCTCTATTTACTCTAGAGAGTTCAAAGCAGCATTATTCAGTTACTCTTCCATGAAAAAGTGTATCAGCTGTATCAATGAGATACGATCCCCCTTCCCCCTTACTACTGCCAGGACAATTCAATTGAGTTAATGTGGGCTCAAATTATGTTGCAAACAGAAATAATATTTCCAAACTGACTGACGATGAACGATTTATTCACGAAGAAATTGACAAGGAACACAACAAGACTGGGAAAACTGTGTAAGACATCAGATAAACTACAAGAAGACGACTTTTGGAAAGAAATAACACATAACGGGGTTTTGGAACCTATCATCATAAATTTGCAGTAATCAGACGTTGAAGACAATGAAAATGACGAATTATCTCAGCTATACGGATGCACCGCTGGTATTTTCGTTGGATTAGAAAAAGAAGTAATTCATAAACTATAATTAACTTTAAACTAAATATTTAAATCATTTGAGTAATATACGAATATCCATGTTGCTATTGTGATTTCAACAATTGCATTATTATAGAACAGTTTGCGTTTACGTCAAGAACACTTGTAAGTGTGTGTGTGTGAGAGAGAGAGAGAGAGAGAGAGAGAGAGAGAGAGAGAGAGAGAGAGAGAGAGAGAGAGAGAGAGAGAGAGAGAGAGAGAGAGAGGGGGGATATAATGAGTGGGGGTAACGAGGTGGCAACGGTGAAAGCTCTAACGCATCTGATTCGCTATAGGCAATAACTCTTCCCATTTGAAACACATAATAGAGTCTATAAACTTCTCATTTCATCCTTTCCTAACCCACTTCTGTGTCTGCCTCACGTTTAAGAGTTCCGAAATCGAATCTCCTTCAAAGATATCTGGAGGAGTTTTTTTTTTTCTCATGGTTTTCTCTTATCCTGAAAGATGAATTTCTGGTAACTCTAAGCTTTATGTACTCTGGACTCATTTGAACATAATTTCATTCATCGTCCGATATGACTTAACGTTGGAGGTTTTCCCTTATCCTGAAAGATGAATTTCTGGTAACTCTAAGCTCTATGTACTCTGTACTATTTTGAACTTCATTTCATTCATCGTCCGATATGACTTAACGTTGGAGGTTTTCCCTTATCCTGAAAGATGAATTTCTGGTAACTCTAAGCTCTATGTAGTCTGTACTCATTTGAACATCATTTCATTCATCGTCCGATATGACTTAACGTTGGAGGTTTTCCCTTATCCTGAAAATGAATTTCTGGTAACTCTAAGCTCTATGTACTCTGTACTCATTTGAACTTCATTTCATTCATCGTCCGATATGACTTAACGTTGGAGGTTTTCCCTTATCCTGAAAGATGAATTTCTGGTAACTCTAAGCTCTATGTACTCTGTACTCATTTGAACATCATTTCATTCATCGTCCGATATGACTTAACGTTGGAGGTTTTCCCTTATCCTGAAAGATGAATTTCTGGTAACTCTAAGCTCTATGTACTCTGTACTCATTTGAACTTCATTTCATTCATCGTCCGATATGACTTAACGTTGGAGGTTTTCCCTTATCCTGAAAGATGAATTTCTGGTAACTCTAAGCTCTATGTACTCTGTACTCATTTGAACATCATTTCATTCATCGTCCGATATGACTTAACGTTGGAGGTTTTCCCTTATCCTGAAAGATGAATTTCTGGTAACTCTAAGCTCTATGTGCCCTGTACTCACTTCAACATCATTTCACTGATCGTCCGATATGAATTTGAATATGAAAGCTTTAACGTAGAGCTTATGATTCCTTTGGTCCAGTTAGAGACTGGTATCGAGTCTCGGATACAGGTAGTGAAACTTTCCGCAGTAGTTCAGTTGTGCCTAATACAACTTACGTCAGAGGTAATTCCGTGTATAATAACCACTCAATACCAAGAAGCGCTTCTAAACATCTTAACTGGTTATTGAAGTTTTTACTGCTGTAGGTATATGTCAGTTATTTTCCTGCTAACTTATCATTACGTCACTAAAGTAATCAATACATAGGGAAAGAAGGTATTGCATTCGGTACAATATTTCAATAGAGATTCAATGGATATACATGATTTGGGAACCATAATTATAAAGTTACGTAGATACATATGCATCTACCACAAGTATTGCCTTAAACTGGGTTTAAAGACACGTTTTTCAAGAATACAAAATTTCCAAGAAAATAATTCCATCCCAAGCTACCTTACTTACAAACTAACTTACTACATGGCAAAGCGAGAAAGCGTATCGGAAAAAATTCGCAACACAGAGATGTTTACCTCAGCTTATCGCTCATACACGGCGAGTCCAGTGTTCAGATATAATCATGTCTTCTGGACAGTAATGTGCCATACATCGGCAGGCGCGAGAAAACATATATAGACACACGCGGCTTCCAATCGCTCTATTTGTGTTTCGTAACTTAATGTACGTCAACTTACTAATATTTCGCTCTTCTAATCGACCAGATAAGACTTGATAAGAGACGATCACAGCGCTGGTCACCTGAATGTCAATACGCCTCAATGATCTGTCGAGTAATGCATAGAGCATATTTAGAGAAAAGGAGTATTTTTAAATGGTTGTAACGACATTGATGAAAGTGCAATATGTAAACATATTTAACATGACAAAGGAATTACATATCTTGAATGTTATGGGATTTCCCTCTAAACTACTCGTCATTCGCAATCTCTTTTACATAGCTGAAAAATTAATACAGACTGTTACAGAATACAAACAGTTGAACAGTATTACGTCACCATTCCCTGTACCGTTCGGCAGTACAGCAGTGGAGTCTCTTACAGCGGACGGGTTCAAATAAAGTCAAAATGCAAATGAAAACATGAAATTTAGAAATAATAATTCGTTGAAGAGATGCACCTCTGTAACGAGCAGGCGGTTTAACTCTATGACACGCATTCGAGAGTTTCTTGATTCGAACCCCGCGGCTGATGGATCTTTTACAGGAGTTTCGTCGAGTCGCTAGCACGAATGCTGGGAAGGTTGTATATAACCCCAAAATGTCATATCTTGTCTCATTATACTTGGCTGTTTCATACACAAACATGTTCTATGATATATCTGCGCTGCAAGTTTTTATTATGCAGCCAGTTGTAGAGGTTGCGTCAGAGCAACATATTCACGTCACTGACCAAACAATATGCTATTGTATGGCTTTAGATTTGACCTACACAGATGACCGACCGCTTTTTGCATTTCCTCTACACACCGACCAACCGACCGGCCGGTCAGTACTTGTGCTCTAGGCAAAGCAACTTGTACGTAGCTCATCTGACGTTTCACGGTAAGCTACAGTAATGAATTAATTACTTTCAATTACTTCCATCACTCATTATCAAACTATCGTGCAATGAACTAAAACTATTTTATAGCGAATGCTCCGCATTACCTCTTATGGTTGGAATTTCGTACAAGTGAATATTCTAAATAACGTATGAAAAATCCCCTGATAGTGACACAAAACTATTTGAAACGTTAAGAGAACATCTTGAGTTCGTTTCCTCTTCCCGAGAAACTTCTTAATATGCTAATTTTGATTGGGGAATTAGTCTCAGTCAGAACCGTGAAGTCACTTCTTTTAACAAATTAATTTATTTTGTACTTTAACATATTAAATTTGTCATCTGCTTATACTTACGGACATGTAGAGGTACTGGCTCTATTGATATCCTCCATTTCTCTACCACTTTGCTCGCCACGGTAGCGTATATGGTAGCGTGTCTGCCTCACGTTCAAGTGGTCCCGAGTTCGAATCTCGGTCAGGATGAGTTACCTGGATAAGGTTTTTCCGGGGTTTTCCCTTATCCTGAAAGACGAATGTCGGGTAGCTCTAATTTCCATGACCCCGGACTCATTTGAGCATCATTTCATCCAATTCATTCATCGTGCGTAATGACTTACAGTTGGAGGACGTAAATTATGATGATGATGATGATTATTATTATTATTTTTATTATTATTATTATTATTATTATTATTATTATTATTATTATTATTATTATTATTATTATTATTATTATTATTATTATTATTATTATTATTATTATTATTATTATTATTATTATTATTATTATTATTATTATTATTATTATTATTATTATTATTATTATTATTATTATTATTATTATTATTATTATTATTATTATTATTATTATTATTATTATTATTATTATTATTATTATTATTATTATTATTATTATTATTATTATTTCTCTACCACTTAACTTCCTTGCCCTTTTAATCCATTTCTCTTGATTTTGTCTGCATTCTTCCCACTTCCCTTATTCTTTCCTCTCCTTTTAACACAAGCATTTTCATAGTTACTACACAAACCCCTTTATTATCCCAGATCTTATCCCATATTAATTTCCTCCAGCTTTTTATTTCTTTACATTCCATTACATAATGCCCTTTGCCTATTTTATTTCCACATAAATGCACTGATTTGGTGAAGCCCTCATGTCCTTAACCAAGCTAAATCCTACCTCTCATATCTAATTACATTGATCAATATATAGTCACCGTGTGGCATTGTTGTGCTGCTGCCACAGCCCGGAGCCGGGCAGGAGAGAAAGAGACAGAGAGAGGCTCCAAAATTTTGCGGCCACGAAATTTCTCGGAAAGTCTGTGACTTTCTAGAAACAATGGCTGGGGAGGTATAAATACCCCGCAAGGTGCACAGAACACATCACCCATGGCTATAACATCAATAAATCAACTGGTGCACTACTCCTCGATTTCGAACGGGCCTTTGACAAAGTTTGGCACAAAGGACTCCTACGCAAAATGATCTATAATTTCCCAGACTCAGCAATTAAACTAACTTCCAACTATCTCTCAGGACGATCCTTCAGATCAATGGTAAACGGCTCCCTGTCAAGCCTAAGACAAATCCGCGCCGGCGTTCCCCAGGGTAGCATCCTGGGACCACTCCTTTTCAACATATATATTAACGATATTCCTATGCCTAATTCAGTTAAAACATTCGTCTATGCTGATGACACAGCCATCATGGCCCAATCCTGGCAACCACGCCTAATTCACCGCCGTCTTCAAAACTACATTACGCAACTAGAATCTTGGCTCACTGACTGGCGAATAAAACCAAATCCCAATAAATGTCAAGCGATTCTCTTCACCAAACGCACAACCCATCGAACCCAAAACCTCCCTCCCCTACAACTCTTCGGCACTAATATAACCTGGTCGCCCACAGTAAAATACCTAGGTGTCACCATGGATAGAGGCCTCACATGGCGCACACACATCAGTCAAATCAGAGGCAAAGCATGCGGCCGACTCAGGGAACTCTATCCGCTATTAAACCACTCCAGCCTTCTTCCCATCGAAACTGCCTTGGTCCTCTACAAAACCCTCCTCAGACCACTAATTACCTACGCCGCCCCGGTCTGGGGATATGCAGCAAAAACGCACATCAAACGACTACAAACTTTCCAAAATAAAATCCTACGGCTGATATGCAAACTCCCGCGTACAACCCCAGCAGCACCTCTACATAAAGAACTAAGAATACATACTATTAACGAATTTATCCGCAAGCTCGCCTTTGACCTCTACAAAAATGCAGAACAAAATCCAAACCCACTCATCCAAAGCATTGGTAGCTATGACCCATTCACCAATAAACATAAAGGACCCCTATACCTCTTTCACCGATACTCGGACAACGACGTTAGCGAACATGACGTTCAAGACTTCCTAAATCATCTCATCCCTGTCTAGAACCCAACACAGCCCTCAAGACTACCATCACATCTGCCTACAGAATTCCCTCAGCATTCCAAACCACAACTAATATTATATGCATGCCTTGTACTACTAATCCCGTGTACTAACACCACCTCAGAGCTACTAATATACCATGAATAACACGCATGATCATAATGTAACACTAACCCTCCACTAAGCATGGACGCATGCACCGCAAAAGACTCTACACGCTTGCCCAAATAACACACTACACTACGCACCTAGCCATGTTTGCCACACTGGCCTCTTACACCACGCCGCCCAGCATGACTCATGCTGAGCATATCATACACGACACTCCCCAGAGTGCTTATTGCGGGATCTGCTAACACCACTAATCTCTCACGTAACCCCGCACCCCTGCATGTTAGTATTAACAGCATGCGGAAGGCGATGTAGAATGCTTGCCGGAGAATGACGGTTGATCGCCACCGGGCAGGCGGGGAGGGGCCTGTCTAAAAAAAAAAAAAAAAAGAAAAAAAGGAGCAGCATTTATTGCGACAGTCGACGATTGAAACGTACCGCAGTGATGTCCTTCATTACTTTTCGTGCAGCAAAACACCAAGTCAGCGTCGAAGACAGCTGATTGTCAATTCCATGTTTTTTTTTTACTGCAGCAAAAGTTGTCCTAAATTTATGCAAACTAGATCTCCGAATCTACGTAACCCACACAGTCACAATATGCTACAGCTTTTCTAAAAGAAAAGCTTTATACGTATCTTGGCCTGGTAGTTAACATGCTGACCTTCAAACTCGAAGTACCAATTCGATTACTAGCTAGAGGATGGGATTTCTTTTAGCCAGGGTATTCCTAATCCTCTCTAGTGTGTGCGTGCGTTTCAATAATAGTACTGACAGTAATACCAACCTAAAGATTGATATCAATCTAAGCGAGTCAACATCCTTGCTCTCGAAAACGTAAAAAACCATTAATGATTCTCAAATGCCATATAAATGGGATAAATGAAGTGCAAGCATAGCAGATGTAAAGAAAACATGCATTAGATAAGGGTTATTAGAAGGTTTTGACGTCTATAAACTAGAGTACGCACATCTATACAATCAAAATAAAGGTTAGTCAAAGTTTTTGTTAATGTTTCTTTACGTATCTATCTGCCATATTTGACAAATAAAAATTAAGCAAATATAACACAGGATTGATGGTCACTTTTTAAATTCTGCCACGAAGTCATGGACACAAACTATATTTGTGAAATATAGTTCAAAGGCCTCATGTTTGCCAAAAGATTGTGTTTTTCAGTGATGAAAATGGTTTTTTACATTGACAAAGACATTTTCTCACTTTTTAATATTAATACAAATCTATGTACCATAGAGGTAGTCCAGATAAAAGTAGTCTGGATAGAATAAATACAGAATACAACAATCTGAATAGAGAAAATAATGTAAATGCAATTTATCAATGTTCAAAGAAAAATATTCAACAAGCTTATTATTGTCTCAACATTATAATATATATTTATTCATTCAATGTGAACATTATGGGTTTCCCCAAATACAATGCTCTGTAAAGTTACAATATAAATAAAATGTATAAAAAACAACATAAAATTATTACAAAATACATGATAACAAAACAAAAACAAATACAAACAAGTTGGTAAAATTGGTTCACATGTACAGTAAGTCAGTCATTCTATTTTGTATTTAAATGTCTTACAGATATGGTTAATATAGTTAGATATTTTTTTACAAAATAAATAGCCAAAAGGTGTTCATGTAATTAGTAGTTTTAGGTTTGCAAGTGTTGTTAAAATATTAATATCTCATGTTTAGAAGTTGCTGAACTTAATACTATGAATTTAGCAATAACCAAGCAAATGAGGAAACACTCACACCTCCTCCAAAGGAGGTTACTGTCAGGCGGAACGGTTCAAGTGGGAAGTTGGAGGACGTAGTCTCTAGAGTAAACTGGGCACAAAAAGGCTTCCCTCTGGCGAACCGTGGAGAACTTGGCTCATCTGGCGAGAAGAGCTTTCCAATGCGTCAGCTGTCCAACACCGACGGACAAGATGACCATCTGAAACGGGAACTGGAAGCAAAACAGAAAATGAGGTGAAAGAGAATGTGGCACAAAACATTAAAAAAGTTTTCCTTTGCCCTAAGGAACAAACACAGGACGTTCAGAATGCGATTTTTGTTATTGAGTATGGTGTTCAAGACCTCGATATCAGGTTTATGGGAGGAATATCGAACCTTCTCTCCCTAATGAGTTCGTCTGGTTAATCTTGGAACATGGGAATTAAAGAGAGAGGGCATTGTTGACAGCCCTGTTCACACCGCCTTCCAATTTTCTGGAGTAACTTTTAGTGCTACAAAATCTCAGTTACATCTCGTTCTTTGAATGTCACATTATATTTCGTCACATACACTTTAATTTGTGTCCATATTAGCTCCATAACATTCATATCACAACACGGAGGTAAGATATGTCCATTTAATTGGGATATGTAATCTATTGTATACCGTTTGAACTTATCTTTGTTTCTGTTAATTATGTTGTATAACATCCGTGTTGTTGTCATATTTTATTGTCAATATAATGTAAATTTGTAATTTATTTCTCATCTTTCCTTTTACATCATCAAATGGAAATACAAAATCAAGATTACAATTATAAAATCCATACTGAAAAATGTCATATTCCTAAATCCTGGAAATCCTATCATGTTTCTTGCCATTGAATAATAATTCGGTCCCCATACACCTAACCCTAGGTTTTTGTGTTTTGGAGGCCCTCTACTCCTTTTTACACATTTTGCCATTTCACCTATCTTACTCTACATTTTTCTCTTAATTGTTCTTAGCCATCTCTCTTTAACTTTCCCTAAATAATTCCGTATATTTCTCCTGTTCTTTTGCCCTTTTACTGACACAATTTTTCTAATTACTACTTCACCCCCCAAATTGTCCCATTTATGTAGCTCTCTCCATATCTTTAATTATATCTTTAATATAATGTACTGTCTATAAATAAGCAAGTCTTGGAGCACCTGCCAAGACTAGGCAGTCACGGAAAGCAGTAAATTTGTCACCCCTGCTTTGTCACAGGGAGTGATAGTAGCTCATTTTTCAAGTTAAACCAGACGAATCTTAGGTTAGTTAAGGCCTGTACTTCGGCTAGGTGGCTTTTCCTACTATGTACCTTAAGGATACCTATGACTGAACATTTGAAATCCTGAACTAATAACGTTAGCTTTTTAAGATTTATACCACAGATGTAGCATAGTGCAAATAGGATACAACCAAATTTTGTCAAAATTTACTTTTATAGTATGGAAAATATGGTAAAATTTATTTATTTTCGGTTATGTCACCTAAAAAAATCCCTTGCGACAAAATAACTTAATTTTGGTCTAATATTTTAACAAAAGGTTCCCAGTACATCCACTTTTTGAATTTGCCCTAGGTTTCTTTGTGCCTTAACTTTAGGTTCCAGAAATTTTTAAAGCTATGAATATGGCTTTTTCGCCCAAAATTTGAAATGTTTGTATTTTGAAGTAAAGAAAGTATGCTTAAATACATCTTACAGCAAAACCTAGGACCATTTCTATTCACTGTATCTCTATAAACTTTCATTAGTCTAACACTAAAACTGCGATGCAAGGAACATCTTAAATGATAAAAAATGCTGAAATTTTTAATAGCAAGAAAACAAGTATAAAGAATTAGAATTCATATCTAACGCTAGCATTCACGTAACTTTCAAACTAGATTAGAGCATTTAAAAATGTCTTGCGGATGCTATTTAAACATTCTTTGGATTCAGGAAGGCTTAGACTATTTTGTAGACTAAAAAGAGGAAAAGGTAACTTTTTAAAAACATTCATTAAATTTGCCATACATATCCTTAATGGGATGTACTGCAAAGGAGGAGCGAAGTGATAGGAGACCCAAAATTGTAGAGCCTGCCTCGGTAGCGTAGATGCTAGCGTGTCTGCCTCACGTTCAAGAAGTCCCGAGTTCGAATCTCGGTTAGGATGAGTTACCTGGATAAGGTTTTCCGGGGTTTTCCCTTATCCTTCAAGACGAATGTCGGGTAACTCTAAGCTCCATGGACCCCGGACTCATTTGAGCATCATTTTCATTCATCGCCCAATATAACTTAACGATGGAGGACGTAACTTACAAAAAAAAAAAAAAAAAAAAAAAAATGTGTTGAGAAGAGTGTCACTACAGTTGCAGATTGAAAATCCCCAGTGGCATCCTTCTGTTCTTAAGACATGACATCCCCGGAACCGTGCCATGCAGCGCCAAGACAGATCAACCATGAAACATCCAAGTAAAAGGAAGATGAAGTGAAATTAGGCGAAAAGAAGGAACAAGAAATTCAGGGGAGGCAATGAAACCTACCAACATTTGCCTATCGACTGGGTAAGCTCCGAGAAAGTACTATCGTTCAAGAAGGCAGTTGTGATCAGGAATCCAACTCACAACTTCCCAAATACAATCCGCAGGCGTTACTGTCTGAGCCATTCTGCTAGATTCGCTATTAGAGGCGTGTCAGTAAAATAAGGTCTTCCGGCGCTGGAGCCGTGAGGAACGCTATTATTTGAGATCCGGTAACACTGGAGAGTAGCTTGGTTTCACCCCTTTAAATCTCCACCACAATGAACTCATTGCAACCATTAGTCTTGACTGGGCAGCCGTTTGCGATGGAGCTTCCTATCACTTCCGTCACCAAGTGCGAGTTGCGTGCAGTGATCCGTTTTTTGAGTGCCAAGGGCACCACCCCCCACTGAAATTTATCGTCAGTTATGCGAATTTTATGTGCCACAGTGTATGGACGTCAAAAACTTGCGAAAGTGGGTCAGAGAGTTCAAAGACGGACGTACAGACGTCCATGACGAACAGCGTTCTGGTTGGTCTTCGGTTTTAGCCGAAACAATTGCAAAAGTGGAGCAAGAAATGCTTAAAGATCGGCGTGTGACAGTTCGCGAGCTGTGCCAACTTATCCCTGAAGTCATTAGCACTCGTGGTACCTCTGACGTTACTAGAGGAACCTCGGGCCGAACAGCCGAGCCCCTCCTTCGGGAGTTCTTCGGATTGGGATGGTCTCGAGGGGGCAGTGTGTTCCCGATACCCGTGGGAGATTGGGTACGTCTTCGGACGGGGTTGAGGGAGCCAATAAGTTTCCGGGTACTAGCCTGCTTAGCTAGTAGAAGGTGTGCTAGATCACCAGGCGGCCCCACGGAGGTCATATCGGTAGTCTTCACCTTGAGTGTTGACGCGCGTAAGTGGCGTATCCACTTCCATCCCGTCTTGTGTCCCTAGGACCAGATGGGGGGGGGGCTTGTTAGGAAACTAGGTCTTGCCCTATGGAGAGCCCCACGGAGGGCGCCGGGCGCCCTTTAAGGGACAGCTCGGATACTCCCTGGTTGAAAGAGGCCCGGGTCTTGTTCCTACGGGTTCAAGGCTAATGGGAGTAGAACCTCTGGGCTCAACTATCCCTGAAGTCAGTAAGACTACGATTGACAAGATTTTGATTGAACATTTGCATTATAGCGAGGTGTGTGGGAGGTGGTTCTCCTGGTCCAGTTTGGATGGGACATCCTCACCCATCCCCCCTACAGTCCGGACTTAGCACCTAGTTATTATCATCTGTTTCCTGAGTTGAAGTCACACCTGGGAGGAACACATTTCCAGACCGACGAGGTTGAGCACTACCTGCGTAACTTGGCGGGAGAGTGCTATGACAAGGGTATACAAAAACTGTCACAGCGCATGCAAAAGTGCATCGATCGCAATGATGATTACGCTGAAAAATAGCTGTAAGTTCCGCCTTTGCATCAATGTAACATGCATTGATAATAAATATGTTTTCTATATTATATAAAATTGGAGACCTTATTTTCGGACACGCCGGGTCGTTAAGTGATGTTCTGGGCTCTCATTACTTTGTCTCCTCATTCTTGTACATCTGTTCTTACCAACGCCTGTCCTATCTTCTATCCAGGTAACTGACATTGTGTTATAAGACAACCTCGCGAATTTTGTCCCGCCCGTTGGAAGCTCATCCGACATCGAGTGGTTCCATGTTTTTAGCACACAGTAGTACCTTCAATTTTATTATCGTGGAGGGCTGGGTTCAGCTCATTTCCTGTAGCAATCAAATGGGCTAAGAGCAATCATAACGGTTTGTTAATGACTCATCAGCAACAGTGTTATCTAGAACGCTATCTCTCTTACAGATCGCCTATTGTGTTAACATCAATGGCAAATGCTTATCGGGAAAAGAGCAAAATATTTTATCGATCTATGACATTTAGCAGTACGTACTCACTTGTGTCATAGTTGGTACTGATTTCTACTATCTCGCTACGTACATACAATAAACAGATCAAAAGTTTGATACGAAGGTTTCATCTAAAATAAATGTTTTTACAATACCTCAATAATATTTTTATAAATCCTGTTTTCTCTCGTACCAATGATTCATTTGTGTTAAGGGTATGTATGACTGAAATTTTCAAATTCTGAACTAATAATGCTAGCTTTTTCAAATTTACACCATAGGTGTAATATAATGTAAACATGTTACAACCTAAATTTAAACCATTTTTCTCCAGCAGTTTAGAAATTATGATAAATTTTGTATGTTTTTTGTTACGTCACTAAAAAAGTCCCTTGCGACAAAATATTTTGAATTTTGGTCTAATATTTTAACCCTATGTTCATAATACACATACTTTTTGAAATTTCTCTGGGTTTTTCTGTGTCTCGTTTAGTTTAGGTCACAAAATTTTTTTAATTTACAAATATTCTTTTTTTGTCTAAAAAACTGTAAGTTTTGTGTTTGAAAATTAAAAATATATGCTTATATACATTTCACAATAAAACCTAGGGCAATTTCCATTCCTCATGATATTCTGAACCTGTGTAGTAAATTTCATGAATGTAGTACAAAAACTGCATCGCAAGGAGCATTTTACAGGAAGAAAAATGCTGAAAATATGAACATTGAGAAAACAGCGATTAAAGATTTGATTGCATAACTCACATTAAAATCCACCAGGCTGATAGGCTGGAGCCTCAGATTTCTTTTTCCTCTCCTCTGTTGCTGCTTTTTCCACCTTTTTCTTCTTTAGATGTTGCTGTTCTTCTGTACAACTTCGCTTCTTGCTTTGCAGGATACGAGTCTGATCTCGCTGCACTGAAGTTTTCCTTGCTGAGTCTACTACACTTTCACCTCTGATATTTTGCTGCAGCTCCAATGACTTAAGACTACCCATGTTAAACTCACTGATGCTTTTAATAACAGCAAGATCCAATTTTTGTTTTGATATGAAAACTTCCTTTGGGCACTTATTCCATATGACATGATGCAAAGATTCATTGGCATTCTGTGTTTTTCCTGTTTTGCACCTCTCTAGTAATGTTGTAGAAGCCAGCCTCTGATATATTGGCAACATTTTAGGAACTATTTTGTCTGAAAACTATAGTTTTCTTTTCTTGAATTGAAAATTTAAGAATGGAAAACAGACAAAGAATGTGGATGTAGGTAAAAGAGGGCGTGACTCTGACAGAGTTTAAAGGCCACCGACATTTAAATAAGCATTTAAAAATGACGTTCGGAGGCAAATTATGCATTTTTCACATTCGGGAATGTCTAAATTATTTTATAGAATTAAAATAAAAAAGTCGTTATTTTCACGATTTTCATAAAATTTCAGTCATACATACCCTTAAACTTCTTGCAAATAAAAGATACAAGAAATATGGTTAAGTGTTCAGCGCAGACTGCTGCATATTAAAATTATATCTTGTTTACTTCTCCTTTTAGTGAACAATTTTAACTTTATATCAAAACCCTCCAAACTTCTATAGTCTTTGCTAAAAATGTTAATGCAGTCTTTCATAACCCAAACCCTTCACACCTAATTACGAGGGTCGGCTGTTAAGTCCCGGGTCTCCAATAATAAAGCATTTATTTTTTCCCTTAATTCCTTAACATAATCTACAGAAAGACTAATACATTTGTCATATCGGTATTCTAATTTAATTAAACCATCTTTGTAGTGCTATTTATTATGGTCCTCAAAATAGCTGTTTGCCGCATCAATGACCTCCTCGTTGCTATACAATCTTCGTCCTCCAAGAAATTTTTTGAGGTTCGGGAGTAAGTTGTAGTCACTGGATGCTAGATCTGGCGAATAGAGTGATTCGAACTTACATTGCAATAACTGAACAATAGGCCGAAGTATTGTCGTTAAGAAACAAGATACTTCTCTTTACCAAATGAGGTAACTCAAATGTTGCAGTAAGCTTGCGTAGTAGTCACCAGTGATACTTTACACTTTTTGCAAGTAATGTATCCAAGTAATTCCCTGTGCATCCCAGAAAACACTCGCCGTAACCTTGTTAGCTGACAAAATTGACTTAGCCTTTTTTTGGAATTGGTTCACCTGGAGCAGTCATCTGTTTTGACTGTGTTTTACTTTCTGGAGTGTACTGATGTATCCTGTCCACCTCGATAGCGTAGATGGTAGCTTGTCTGCCTCACGTTCAAGAGGTCCCGAGTTCGAATCTCGGTCAGGGCGAGTTACCTGGATAAGGTTCCGGGGTTTTCCCTTATCCTTAAAGACGAATGTCGGGTAGCTCTTAGCTCTATGGATCCTGGACTCATTTGAGCATCATTTCACCCATTCCATTCACCGTCGATATGACTTAACGTTGGAGGATGTAAAATTACACCAAAAAATTCACACAATTTATATCAACAGTTTATTTTGCAGAGTTAACCACTTATTTTATATATTTCTTGTTATTTATTTGACATTTTAAATATTTTTTATATATTTTCTTGCAAATGGAAGGTTTTTGATAGTAAAGGTGATGATAGTTATTCAGAAATCGGTTACAGTTTTCGAAAATATTTCTGCATGAAATCTTAACTACCTTTACTGGTAAATGGGGCACACTGTTTTGCATAATTCTAATAACTCTTCCATTTTAATATCCGGAAATGAATACTCTGTGATTTGTAAACATGTCTACTGTTTCTACTTTTCTTAAATGCTCTACACAGATGGATTTAACTTGGACAACAACTCAGGAGCAGGAATTAAGTGTGCACATCAACCAGCAGGATACCACTGATGCAGAAGTAACAGCTATTCATATTTCAGCCCAACACCTTCTATACAGAATAGATAAATTAAAAAAATGCTGTCATACTTTCTGATTCTAAAGCAGCATTATGTGCAGTAAGTTCATATATTCCTAAATCCTGAAAATCCTATCATGTTGCCCACCATTGAAAAATAATTCGGTCCCCATACACCTAACCCTAGGTTTTTGTGTATTGGAGGCCCTCTACTTCTTTTTACACTTTCTGCCATTTCACCTATCCCACTCTACATTTTTCTTTTAATTTTTCTTAGCCATCTCTCTTTAACTTTCCCTAAATAATTCTCTATATTTCTGCTGTTCTTTTCCCCTTTTACTGACAACATTTTTCTAATTACTACTTCACCCCCCAAATTGTCCCATTTACGTAGCCAAGCTTGCTCTCTCCATATCTTTGTTTGACTACAATTTAATATACAATGGAAGTCTGCATTCTCTTCTCCACACAATGGACATTTATCTAGCTCCCTCTCTTGACCTATACCTTTCAAGTTTCTCACTCCTGTTCTCGCCCAAGCAAAACCTTCTCGCCCTAACTTACTACATATATCTATATATCCTTCCCTCCCCCAGGTTGTTTTTATTTCTCTATATAATCTCAGTGAGCTTTTGTCACTTGCATTGGCAAAAAAGTCTTGTCTGTCAATATCTTCTAATCTTAGCTTAACTTCTTTCCAGAAGCCTCTATACCCATACTCTGCATTTATGCAAGAATGACCCATACCTATTTGCTTCAACACGTCATTCATTTTATGTGCCCAAGATCCACCCCAGTTACTTCTCCTTTGAATATGAAAACATTCTTTGATTATATTGTCATCTTCCAAGTTAGTGATTCTGTATAAGTATTTCATTGCCCTTGACAAGATTTTAAATTTAGTAGAATGCCTGCCTAGTTCTAATTGTGCTGCCCCATTAGGTGATGCTATTGGTAATCCCAATATATATTTACAAAAGGATCTATG
Source organism: Mantis religiosa (assembly GCA_030765055.1). Classification (NCBI taxonomy): domain Eukaryota; kingdom Metazoa; phylum Arthropoda; class Insecta; order Mantodea; family Mantidae; genus Mantis; species Mantis religiosa. The sequence continues at coordinate 14,172,125 of CM060951.1, forward strand.
CACTCTATCAGTCTCTCTCCAAGCCTCATCTATTCCCCAAACCTCTGATCCATGTAACATTCTATTTTCTACTACTGCCGTATAGATCCTCTCCAACCATTTGACATTTATATCCGGCAGTTTACTGTAACATGATCTTATCACTCTCATGGCCATTTTATCTTTTGCCACAGACATCTTTTTTTGTTCTTTCCAGCTGACATCTGAACTCAACCTTGTACCCAAATAATCAAATCTCCTTACTACCTCTATTTCTCTTCTATTAACCTCCCATTTCTCATCCTTACGCAACCTGTATCCTTTTTTGAAGACCATAATCTTTGTTTTGTTTTCATTCACTTTCAAACCCCATTTATTGCAATAAGAATTGGCTGCCTCGATTGCTCTTCTCAGCCCTCCACTAATAAGTTCATATAAAATGAGGTCAATCCAAATTAAAGAATGTCACAAAACGATCCAACAATTTCAAAACTTACAGAAAAGAATTATATTACAGTGGATACCTGCACATTGTGGAATTGCTGGAAATGAATCAGCTGATTTTCTTGCCAAAAAAGGTGCAAATTTAATTCAGAACAAAAATAAAAATTTACATTTTACATCCATAAAAGGATTAATTAAAAACAAACGTAAAAACAAGCAAAGCCAATCAATATTGAACAAAGCCAAAGATAAAAAATGGAACATTTTAGTTAAAAATACAGAAATTATTCCAGAAATCCCACGTAAAGCTGCAGTAGCAAATTTTAGATTACTTACGGAACATGATTATTTGGCCAAACACTTACACAGAATAGGAATTTATACAAGTCCAAATTGTCCTGTGTGCAACAAAGAAGAGGAAATGATTGAAGAAGATGTTCTAACCTGTGAAGTCCTACCTGCCAGATCCACTACACAGAAATATTGGAGAGCAAGAGAGCTAATGGTTTCATTGCCAAAGCCTATCATTTGACAACAAAGAAGAGGAAATGACTGAAGAACGTCTTCTAACCTGTGAAGTCCTACCTGCCAGACCCACTACACAGAAATATTGGAGAGCAAGAGAGCTAATGGCTTTATTGCCAAAGCCTAGCATTTGACAACAAAGAAGAGGAAATGACTGAAGAACATCTTCTAACCTGTGAAGCCCTACCTGCCGGACCCACTACACAGAAATATTGGAGAACAAGAGAGCTAATGATTTCATTGCCAAAGCCTAGCATTTGACAACAAAGAAGAGGAAATGATTGAAGAAGATCTTCTAACCTGTGAAATCCTACCTGCCGGACACACTACACAGAAATATTGGAGAGCAAGAGAGCTAATGGTTTCATTGCCAAAGCCTAGCATTTGACAACAAAGAAGAGGAAATGACTGAAGAACATCTTCTAACCTGTGAAGTCCTACCTGCCGGACCCACTATACAGAAATATTGGAGAGCAAGAGAGCTAATGGCTTCATTGCCAAAGCCTAGCATTTGACAACAAAGAAGAGGAAATGATTGAAGAACATATTCTAACTTGTGAAGTCCTACCTGCCGGATCCACTACACAGAAATATTGGAGAGCAAGAGAGCTAATGGCTTCATTGCCAAAGCCTAGCATTTGACAACAAAGAAGAGGAAATGATTGAAGAACATCTCCTAACCTGTGAAGCCCTACCTGCCGGACCCACTACACAGAAATATTGGAGAGCAAGAGAGCTAATGGCTTCATTGCCAAAGCCTAGCATTTGACAACAAAGAAGAGGAAATGATTGAAGAACATCTTTTAACCTGTGAAGTCCTACCTGCCGGATCCACTACACAGAAATATTGGAGAGCAAGAGAGCTAATGGCTTCATTGCCAAAGCCTAAGCATTTGACAACAAAGAAGAGGAAATGATTGAAGAACATCTTTTAACCTGTGAAGTCCTACCTGCCGGATCCACTACACAGAAATATTGGAGAGCAAGAGAGCTAATGGCTTCATTGCCAAAGCCTAGCATTTGACAACAAAGAAGAGGAAATGACTGAAGAACATCTTCTAACCTGTGAAGTCCTACCTGCCGGATCCACTACACAGAAATATTGGAGAGCAAGAGAGCTAATGGCTTCATTGCCAAAGCCTAGCATTTGAAAACAATTTTTCTCAAATGCAAAGATGTTATTCACTCCCCCCCCCCCCTCCTTTTGTTTACCTTTATGTATTGCCTACAGGAGGTCTTAAGGGAATGCAGCACTGAAATTGGTTAAAAATATGGGAAAAATATTTTTTTGAGCTAATAAAATACTTTTAACCTTATAGTATCATAATCTAACTAAATTTATGAGTTTCAGGCATTTAAATACCTTCACATGACAGTTTAAATGCCCATGTGTACGTGAATATAACTGTTATATAGGTTATAGGTAACATATTTTTTGAAACAACAGACCTTTTGTTAACTGTGTACATAGGATCATGAATAGACTAAACGATATACGTATGAAGGGCAAAAGACACTCTAAACGTTTTAAACAGGGATCAGGCTTAGTAAATAAACGTTGAAAACCTTGTATGGATAATAGTGAATTCCATTGTACATATGCTACAACTGCTGAAACTGTGTGTGAACCTGCCCCTGAATGTGCAAATGAGCCAGGACCATCCATTTACCAGTCAAAAGAAGATCACTTCAGGTTGCTGTGACATCAGCCATCAGTAAATTCAATCTTGGTTGTTCTGTCTCACTCAAGCTGTAGTTAGACATAATGGACACTGAGATTTCACCAGCATCTCAAAAGTTAGCCAAGGGAAGGATTAATTTACACTTACTACATTCAGCAACTTCTGCGAAGGTAACTTCTAAAACATCCAGAACGAAACTAAAATTGAAGAAAACTGCTACAGAAGAGAGAAGGAAGAGGCAGCTGGGTCCTACTTACCTATCTGGAGGGTTTTAGTCTGCTTCAAGATATTTATCTATGAAGGAAAATGTTTTGGACTTTAAAATTTAATTTTCTCAGTTATAGTTTTTTCAACATCTTTTGTCATTCAAGATGTTCCACACGATGCAGTTTTGATTCAGTCCCTCTAAAATTTTCAACACATTTTCTTGGAAAGCAAATAAAGGTTTCTATCATATGAATTTTTAATATTCAGTATATTTTTAAAGTTATTGATATATAAAATCAAAGGTTAAATCATATTTTGCCTCTTTTGTTTGCTCCATACCTCATTTTTCTCCTCTGGAACTAAAGGCACTATGAGAAATGCATATGATAGATCTTTTATTCATAACCATTTTTATATTTTTAGAAATAGAAGAATTAAAATTCTGAAAATTTTCATCGTGTGAAGCGGTTTGAATTTTGCCCAAATTTTGAATTTCACAAATTAATTACTCAAAAACTATTAAAGATACAAAAACCAAATTTTGAATTCTGTGTGCACTATACATCAGGAACTAAATGGTAAACATTTCCTCAAGATCGGTTGAAAATTGCTGATTTGGGGCTTTCAGTGCTACATCCCCATAAGACCAACGTTAAGTTAACCTCCAACGTTAAATCAAATCGGACGATGAATGAAATGATGTTCAAATGAGTACAGGGTACATAGAGCTTAGAGCTACCAGACATTCATCTTTCAGGGTAAGGGAACACCTCCAACGTTAAGTCATATCGGACGATGAATGAAATGATGTTCAAATGAGTACAGGGTACATAGAGCTAAGAGTTACCAGACAATCACATTTCAGGATAAGGGAAAAGCTCTTACGTTAAGTCATATCAGACGATGAATGAAATGATGTTCAAATGAGTACAGGATACATAGAGCTTAGAGTTACCAGACATTCACATTTCAGGATAAGGGAAAAGCTCTTACGTTAAGTCATATCGGACGATGAATGAAATAATGTTCAAATGAGTACAGGGTACATAGAGCTTAGAGTTACCAGACATTTATCTTTCAGGATAAGGGAAAACCTCCTACGTTAAGTCATATCAGACAATGAATAAAATGATGTTCAAGTGAGTACAGGATACATAGAGCTTAGAGTTACCAGACATTCATCTTTCAGGATAAGGAAAAACCTCCAACGTTAAGTCATTGGATGATGAATGAAATGATGTTCAAATGAATACAGGGTACATAGAGCTTAGAGTTACCAGACATTCATCTTTCAGGGTAAGGGAACACGTCCAACGTTAAGTCATATCGGACGATGAATGAAATGATGTTCAAATGAATACAGGTTAATAGAGCTTAGAGTTACCAGACATTCATCTTTCAGGGTAAGGGAAAACCTCCAATGTTAAGGCATCGGATGATGAATGAAATGATTTTCAAATGAGTACAGGATACATAGCACTTAGAGTTACCAGACATTCACATTTCAGGATAAGGGAAATGCTCTTACGTTAAGTCATATCGGACGATGAATGAAATGATGTTCAAATGAGTACAGGGTACATAGAGCTTAGAGTTACTGACTTACACCTTTCAGGATAAGGAAAAACCTCCAATGTTAAGGCATTGGACGATGAGTGAAATGATGTTCAAATGAGTACAGGATACATAGAACTTAGAGTTACCAGACATTCACATTTCAGGATAAGGGAAAACACCGGAAAAACCTTATCGATGTAACTCACCCTGATTGAGATTAGAACTCCAAACTTCTGGAACGTGAGGCAGACACCCTGGCACCTACTCTAACAGAACTAGCTTTTTGGTTGTTGAACATTGATTTTGCTTGTTTTGAGTGATTTTATTGATTTTATAGTTTCTTAAGTGTTTAAAATATTTCTTGTTAGTAATACTTTAACAATGTTAACAAATAAAGTGGAGACTATTGGGGAAGTGGAACCGTCTAAAGACTGAAGAGATAAATTGATAAATTATAAGCGAGGTCGTTATTTGTATGTTGCGGGAACAGTTATACTTTCCTTAGTTGGTAATGTGATGTTCAGTTGTCAAACCATTATTGTAGTTAGTTGGTTGTTATAAATAACGAATTAAATTTGAATAAGTAAAATAAATGTATATCCTTACCGATAAAATGGTGACCCGGACGTGATGCTGACGTTTGGCTGCACTTTCTCCGCTTGGTCCTGTATCCGAGTGCCGTGTAGCCTTTTTCTTGTGTAACAAAGATGTTTCCAAGCATGAGATTTGGTAGTGTGGCTTGGACATTTCGTAGTAGGATATCCCTACAGATAACGAAGTTTATTTAATTTCTTGCTTGAGGTTTTGTATTTGCAGACAAAGAGACTAGCGTACTTGAACCTGTCACCAACGTCGTAATAGACGTACCCACATCCGACGTATCTCGTCTTTGCAGCAATCATATGAGTATACGGGTCAACCATTGCTCAGTCTTCATAGAGTTCATACACGAGTATTTTATTTACATCAAGATCTTGTTGGTATCATGCAATAATTAAAAGGTCGATATTCACTGTGCGCCCATCTGGAAATTTTTTTAATAGCAATGTTCTGACCAACTTTGGTACCTTGAAGTTCCTGCATTTATCGTCAACTTCTACACCTGGTAAGGCCCATCGTTGTGCAGTAATTACTATTTCTCTATTCCAGTCAAGCTCCATCATGTTTTCTGCACTTGGGGCTGTGGCCCAGGAGATCCTATGCTTCTCTTTCTCCCGCAGCTCCATTTCTGAATATGTTGTGAAGATTTACGACCTTAGTCTTTTGCTTGTTCTTAATCACTCTCTTTTTAGCCTTGGCAAATCGCTCCGAGCCATTTCTCGGGATAAAGACACAAGGTGTGTGGCCCATTCGTAAATTCCAAGTTATTATAGTCATTTGAGTATACGTGGTAACTTTAGAAATCAGTAAAGTAAAGCCCAGAGAAGCACTTCTTTCTTCCAAACTAAATTCAATTGCGTAGCCATGTTAACTTAGAATTTTCTGCTTCAGATTTAGAATTTCGTAGCTTTCGTTCTTACTGCTGAACATTTTTGTTTAATTTGGCTTGTGGAGTGTGTTTTGTTTTTGGTAGTTAGGTATCATGGCTATTGTTATGAGAAAAACAAAATATGTAATCCATCACGAATATATATGTTGCTGAGTTAATAAATATAGAAAATATTTTGGAATCAAATAGATTTATTCACAACATTCACTGTCGATACGGAACTTTAGCATTCAAACAGAAAAATGAAAAAGCTTCGCCATTGCAACTCCGCTATCTCGTGTACATTTCTCGATTTACAATGGATATGCATATTCATATTTATTGTAACTTAATACAATGTTTGAACACAATTAAGCCATGTCATTTGTAATGCATACTCTCTCTTAAAAGTAAACGATTAGAAATGTCAATGTATATATATACAAAACATAATTATTCCAAATCATCGAAGTTATCATCAAAGTATTTATCTATACTGTAATAGTCAGATTAGATTTAAAATTAGCAGCTGACGCAGTAATTTTTAGGCTTTACGGAAGCTTATTAAGTAGTTTTGGACCAAAGATTTGGGGCTTATGTTCAAAAAGTTTTAGCCTGTGACCTTTAACTAGATAGTTATTCTTTCCCTTTGTTTCATATGTGTGGACATCGGAATGTGTGGAGGTTATATTCCTGTTATGTACAAAAGTAATGTTCGCAGAATAAATATGCAGGGAAGAGTATGTTTATTTTTTTAAAATACGGCCTGCATGAACCCGTACGTGTTATTTTTGCGAGGTATCTGATAGCTCTTTTCTGTAGGAGAAAAATCCTGTTAAAGTTTAATTTGGAAGTGTGTCCCCACAGCTCGATGCCATAAGGAATGTGTGAATATACTAACTTACTAGTATCAGGCGAACCACATACATTGTTCTGGTCGAGGGAATGGAGTATCGTGCATCACAAACACCTACCCGGCCATTTAATAAAACTAATATGCAAAATCTTATTTTTTGTCAGAGGCTTTTATTTTAGTATGTCACTATTCCTAATTTGAGTAAATTGAATCACAATATGAGCTTAGTTTTTCTCCATCATGTACCAATTCTTCACAGTAGAAGAAATAGTACGAGGGATGTTCAATTAAGAATTATAATTTTTTTACGGTCATAATTTTTCGCACTAAAATTCAATCTTATTATATTCTGTTAGCTTAATGCGAAACAAACACGCCGTAGTACCTTCATTGTTGGTACTCCTGGTTCCCGCCTGTGAGAACCAGGCAAATTCAGACATGTTCAGTATCGCCTACCGCTGCAATGGAGGTAACATGCAGTTAAAGTTGATGTTAGAGGAAGATCCGGAGTTTCTTTCAAACGTAATCACTGCTGATGAAACTTGGCTACATCATTTTGATCCTGAGAGCAAACAGCAAGGCTCAGTGTGGAAATCTCCTTCATCACCAACCCCCCAAAAAGCAAAAGTGGTTGCTTCTGCTGGGAAAGTTATGGTCACCTCATTCTTTGATATTTATGGAATGGTTTATCAGTATGTTGTACCTGCACACACATCAGTAACTGGGCAATACTACAGGGATGTGCTGAAAACATTGCAAGTCCATCATGAAGCAGGCTGGATGCTGCACCACGATAATGCGTGGCTGCATATTGCCAATGTTGTTGCTGAATATGTTGCAAAAGTCAACGTGAAGTGCATCCCTCACCTTCCATATAGTCCGGATTTAGCCCCATGTGACGATTTCCTATTCCCTAACTTGAAGAAACGCCTTCGTGGGAGGCGTTAATAATGGTGAAGGCTGCAGAGGCGATTTTGAAGGATCTCTCAAAAAATGGTTTCCAGCATGTCTTTGAAGACTGGCAGAAGCGCTGCGACAAGTACATCACATTCAGGGGAGACTATTTTGAGAAGGACCATCAAAATTATGAGGATGAGTAAAGGTACGTTGCCAAAAAAAAAAAAAAAAAAAAAGTGATCATTCTTGATTGAACAAAAATATGAATTTTTATACTCTGCTCTATCGAATTTGCTGTTATTAAATAAAAGTTAATAAATCCATAACTGTCAACACAAAACTCTTCACAAACATTTGAACGTTACACCAACTTTTTTTTAACATTTTGCCTGGAAATGTAGGTTTTTCCATTTCCTTTATGTCCCAGTGAAATCATTCACCCTAGTGCTCACTGATACATCCAAGATGTTTTGAAAAAGCGTCCAAGTGAGAGTACAGTAAATGTACTTTTACACTCATATTGCAATCCAGCTTTCGAAATTTCTTAAGCATATGTTCTACTATATGTTTTTAATTTGTATCCTTGTAATTTCCAAGAAAGTTTTTAATGACACTCTTAAAACCAATCCACGCCTGTTTTTCACTATCTGTCATCGTTTCTGCAAATAAGGTATCATAAATCAAACTTCTAATTTGTGGCTCAACAAGCATTTCCTCTTTAACTTTAGCATCAGATATTTCAGGGAACTATTTGCAGATTTATTTGTAGCAAATGTGATTCTTATTTAAAATCTTAACAAATTGTTCCATTAAGTCTAATTGTATGTGTAAAGCTGACAAGAGAATATATTTTGGGTCCACAAAGACACTCGTGGATAACATTTTTCATTCCTGGCATGTGACTGTCTTTTTGCTTCCAATGTTTCTTCTCCAGTGCTAGAATAGGACTCACTATCCCACTCACAAATAAAACATGGCATTTCAATAGTCTCATTGTTGACCTAGTAATATGGCAGTAACTTTTAAATCTCCACATATCTGACACTTATGTTCTGTATATTTGACATTTTCTAGAAGTAATTTTAGGTTATGATGTGTTTCCTTGAGGTAAACTGAATGTGGTACTGTAACTGATGCATATTAGTGTCCATTATATAACAGTGCGCCTTTCAAACTAATTGTAGTATTGTTGTCTGTTACATTGGTGTCATTTTTGTGATACATATGAATTTCAACAAAGAAATTACTATTAGTTCTTAGTTCCATACAATATTTATGCTCAGAACTACGTTAAAACATTTTAAGTATAGTGGCTAATTTAAAAAAATGATATGTGGTAGAGAAAAACTGATGAAGGTTTTGGAATCAGCACATCAAATTTAGTGAAGTACACATATTTTGGAGCAAACCGCAGAATCATGCATATCGGTGTATCCATTGGGTATTGGATCTGTTTACGTAAGAAGGATGGATTTTATAGATTTTGAAAAAGCTTTTGATACAATAGTGAGAGAAGCACTATGGTGGAAATTACAAAAGAAAGGAGTCAGCAAGAAATTTATTATAGGGCTAGAATAAATTTATGAGGGAATAAAATTTGGAACAAGAGTAGATAAGAATGGGATAACGGAATTAGTGGAGCAGAAAATGGGATTAAGACAAGGCTGTAAACTTAGCCCTATATAATTCAACTTATTCATTGATGATATAATTGAGAGGGTTGAAAAAAGTAACACCCATTGCCCAATTATTAGGAATAATGTAATACCATGATTATTATTTGCAGATGATTTGGTAATAGCATCTATAACAGTGATAGGATTACAGAGAGCAATAAATGAAATTAGCAGCTACTGTAAAGAATGGGGGATAAGAATCAATATAAGCAAGTCAAAAATAGTAGTGTTTAAGAAGGGTGATAAGTTAAGAAAAGAGGAAAAGTGGTATCTAAATGACCAAAAAGTGGAGGTGGTAAAGGAGTTTGACTATTTAGGGATGAGAATGTGCTACAATGGAGGCTGAGAGGCAAACGGGAGAAAGATAAGAGTGAAAGGGAAGATGGCAATGTCTGGGGTAAGGAGCTATAAATATAAATTACCAGATGTGTCAGTAAAGTGGCATGAAAGAATCTGTGAAGCAACAGTAGAATAAAAAATGACTATGGTGTGGAGTTTTGGGGGGCCAATGAGATAAGAAATCATGTTGAACATACATATGAACAGTTGATACTAGATTTGAATAAGTAAACGCCAAATGGAGTAGATGGAGTGGAACTTGGAAGACCTTGTAGAAGTGGGGTAATTATAGAAAGATGTTTAAAATATTGGTATAGATGTATAAAAAGGATGATGATAATACATTAAAGATCTGTCTAGCACAACAAAAGAAGTCAACATATAAGGACAGCTGGTGGGTAGAGCTAGAGAGAACGCTGGTTAAAATAGGGATGGGGGATATCTGGCAAGAGAGTGAAAGAAATGTAAAAGGTTTTTGGACAATTAATAAGAATAGGATAGAAGACATTGACAGACAAGTGTCATGGGGAAATCTGATAAGTAAGAAATCACTAAATGTATACCTGAAAATAAAAACAGAATGGGGAAGGGAAATCAATCAAATCAAATCAAATATATTCACCATAAGATTTCCAATTACAGAAATATCGGCTTCGTCAATACAATTTTACATTACAGATTAACAGTAAACACATGATCGGATAAACAATACTTAAGTATGTTTCCTTATAGAACATTTTTTACTTTCTATTTTATTTTAGAAACTTAAACTAATTTGTTCAATATTTAAAGAAACAATATCAACATTTTGCAGTTACTAAAAAGATTAAAGATTGCAATATATATAATACATATGTCTAACAAAATTGATTCACTGTTCATCAAGGTATTCATTTACTGAATAAAAACATCTTTGTATTAGATACTTCTTTAATTTCCTTTTAAATATTGTTAAATTTGGTAATTCTTTGAAATATTGAGGAAGTTTGTTGTACAATTTAATACAGTTATAGTGTATACTTTTTTCATATAGGGTTCTCTTATGCCCTGTAACATGAAGATGTGATTTACCTCTAGTGTTGTGAATATGTATTTCAGCGTTTGTCACAAAAATATTTAACTGTTTATGAGCGATCACCAGCACCTCATAGAGATATATAGATGGAACTGACAGAATATTCAATGATCTGAAATAAGGTCTACAACTTGTGGTACTGGAAAGATTCATCATTAAACGTATGGCCCTTTTTTGTATTATAAATATTCTTTTCGTATAGCTCGTCTTTCCCCAGAATATTATGCCATAGGATAACTGCGAGTGAAAGTAGGCAAAATAGGCTATTTTAAGCACATCAAGATTGACTGATGATCTTAAAGTATATAGTGCAAAACAAGTTTGACATAGTTTTTTGGATAAAGCATCAATATGAGTTCCCCAATCTAGATTACTATCTACCCAAACTCCAAGAAATTTAATTTTATCTGTAGTAGTTACTGATTCATTCTCTAAGCATATATTAGGGAAACTTACATTTTTGTTGACTTTATGATGGAAACCTACAGCGATGCTTTTGCTCTTATTAATAATAAGTTTATTGTCTTTAAACCACTTTGAAACATAGTCTGTTACCCCATCAACGTTTGCTTTGAGTTCTTGTTTGTTTTTCCCAGAAATGAGAACACTGGTATCATCAGCAAACAGAGTAAATTTAGTATTAATGCATTGGTTGTTTTTGGCCAGGTCATTAATATACAATAAGGGACCCAATACCGAGCCCTGCGGAACTCCATATTTAATGTTTTTTACACTAGAGCGAGCAGCTTTAATCTCCTTCGAAACATACATAGACATATGTGATAGATATGAGAGGGAGGGTTTAGCTTGGTTAAGGATAGGAGCCATATTGAGAGGGGGTTCACCAAAGCAGTGCATTCTATGTGGAAAGAAAATAAGCTTAGAACATTATGTAGTGGAGTGTAAAGAAATTTAAAACTGGAGGAAATTAATATGGGATAAGAACTGGGATAATAAAGGGGCTTACATAGTAACAATGAAAATGCTTACGTTGAAAAGAGAGAAAAGAATAAGGGAGGTGGGGAAATTTGCTGAAAAAATCAAAGAGAAATGGTTGAGAAGGGCAAGGAAGTAAGAGGTAGAGAAATGAAAGACACAATCAGAACATTAGGTCAAGGTCGTATAAGGGCTAGGATAGAGGTAAACGGCCAGGGAGCCAACACCACTATCAGTCCGTAATATAAGCAGCGGACAAATTTGCACCTAGATTAGAATTGTAAAACTTGTAATTGAGATTGTAAGATATGGAAGTACAAATAAATATTATGTTATAAGAAGGATGGAATTATTAATATTTAGAGGAGTCATATTTATTACACATCTGCTTCACTTTCGTACCTATTTTGAGGACATGTTTCGCAAATCATCGTTTGCATCTTCTGCTCTTATGCGACTAAAGCTTGATCCAGTGGTGTGGGTAATTCTGGAGTTGCTGCTGCCATCTGTTGATTTAGTGATGAACTGAAATGTGGGATTCTCTTCTGGCGGGATTTCGAAGTTCATTAGTTGGTTTTTATGTTCTTCTATGTATATCCTCTCCCATATGACGAGTTCACTATGTTTTTGTACGTATTTTAGTAATTCTGTGCTATCTTCAATTTCATGATTTTCAGACCAGAAATGAGCTGCTATTGCGGACTTATCAATATTTTTGTATCTTAAGTGCCTGAAGTGTTCTTTCTTTCTAGTGCCTATATTTCTTTTTGTCCTCCCTATGTAAAGTTTTTCACAGTCTTTACACTTAATCTTGTAAATGCCTGACTTTTCCTCTGGTTTTATCTTATCAGTATTATTACTGTGAAGTAGGTTTTTAATGTTGTAATTGTTTTTTGGTACCAATGTTATATTGTATTTCTTGAATACTTTTTGGAACTTTTTTGTGGCCCACGGGTGGTAAGTAAATTTAGCAAATTACAGTTAAATTTCAATATATTAGCAAATCTAATTTCTTGTTTAATTGGTGAAAGAGCTGTGAATCTTTAAGGAAAAAGGATGTAATCTTCTCAAGGGCTGATAAAGGGAACAAAATAGTAATCTTAGATACAGCTACATACAAAGAAAAAATGTTAGAGTTACTACAACAAAAAGAATTCCAGGAAATAGATTCTAATCCACTCAACAGATGCATAAAAGATGTACAAAAAACCATCATTAATAGTAAAATTTTAACAACTGCAGAACAAAAAACTATCAAACCGGACAACCCTACCCTTGCAAGAATATATGGTTTGCCTAAAATACACAAACCCAACATACTCATGAGACCCATTGTAAATAATATAAACACTCCTACTTACCTTCTGGCAAAATGACTATCCAAAAAATTTCAGTCCTTTCCACAATTCCATACTCTGAGTATAAAAAACTCTTTAGACCTGGTAGAAAAAATTCAAAATCTTAAACTAAAACCTCATGACACTTTAGTATCCTTTGATGTCCGCTCCCTCTTCCCTAGCATTCCATTAGACAAACTTTTGATTCAACTGAAAAAATGGCTGAACTCTATAAACCTAGATGCCAATGCAATAGAAGAATATTTGGCAATGACTGAAATATGTATACATCAAGATTATTTTGTCTTAGATGGAAAATATTATAAACAAATTTCAGGACTAGCTATGGGAAGCCCGCTATCACCATTTTTGGCCAATCTATACATGAGCTTTTTTGAAACACATATAACTAAAGCCTTCCCTTATATTTTTAAAACATTGTACAGATTTGTAGACGACATCTTTGCAATAGTGCCCTACAAACAAATAGATGATGCTTTGAAACTACTCAACCTGCAAGAACCCAGCATACAATTCACAGTGGAAACTGAAGAGAACTGTACTCTACCTTTTTTGGACCTTAAAATCACAAAAAGCAATGAAAAACTAGAATTTGGTATCCATAGAAAAGCAACACACACAGATAATTACATCAAAGCAAATAGTTTCAACCCAATTCCACACAAACATGCCACCATCAACAGTCTCACACACAGATTAGTAAATCTACCCCTCAGCCAGCAAGAATATCAAAACGAATAGCATCAAATCTTAAAAATTTCAATTAAAAATGGATATGGAAAAAACCTTGTAGATAAAAAACTAAAATCATTCAAACTTCAAAAGAGATTAAAATAGATCACAGCTCTCACACCAATAAAACAAGAAATTAGATTTGCTAAATTTACTTACCACCCCTGGGCCACAAAAAAGTTCCACAAAATATTCAAGAAATACAATATAACATTGGCACCAAAAAACAATTACAACATTAAAAACCTACTTCACAGTAATAATACTGATAAGATAAAACCAGAGGAAAAGTCAGGCATTTACAAGATTAAGTGTAAAGACTGTGAAAAAATTTACATAGGGAGGACAAAAAGAAACATAGGCACTAGAAAGAAAGAACACTTCAGGCACTTAAGATACAAAAATATTGATAAGTCCGCAATAGCAGCTCAGTTCTGGTCTGAAAATCATGAAATTGAAGATAGCACAGAATTACTAAAATACGTACAAAAACATAGTGAACTCGTCATATGGGAGAGAGTATACATAGAAAAGCATAAAAACCAACTAATGAACTTTGAAATCCCGCCAGAAGAGAATCCCACATTTAAGTTCATCACTAAATCAACAGATGGCAGCAGCAACTCCAGAATTACCCACACCCACCACACCACTGGATCAAGCTTTAGTCGCATAAGAGCAGAAGAAGCAAACGATGATTTGCGAAACATGTCCTCAAAATAGGTACGAAAGTGAAGCAGATGTGTAATAAATACGACTCATCTAAATATTAATAATTATTTCGCTTCAGTGTGGTGTTCCGGTACAGTTAAATCTCGATATAGGATGGAATTAGTTTCTAGAACTAAAATATAAAGCAATGATAGATTGTTAAATTATTTTCAATGAATATTCAAGTTCTACAGCTATAACTAGGAGTGTTGGTGGCCATGCTTCACCGTGCAGCGAATGATCACCCAACACCAACTCCAATTCTCAGACCTTAATACGAGAATCGATAGTAGGAAACATGGTGGCTCCCGTAAGCCAGCTTGTTATGTTAGGTTATATCCACCAAGTGTTTGTTTACTTTGATTGAGTGTTTGCGCTCATGTGCAAAGGCAATTTTTGTGTGTAAGAATATATGTATCAGTATATTTTACTTGGTGTAACAGAGAACTGATTACTGGTGAATAGTTAACAGAATTGCACCAGAAAATATTGATATCGATTGATTTATGTTAAAAAACGTTTCATTCTTAATAAATCTCAGAGTTTGTAGATTCGTTGGGGAAATGATATATAATCTTTTATTTAAAACAGCATTATCCTTCCATATCTGCGACCACCCCTGAAAAGAAGAGTCCATGCAGATACCAGAGCAGTGAAGGAACGACTAGACCGAAGAAGAAGTCCATCATCACTCAAATTCTTTCTACACCCCACATTGGAACATATGTTTTTATGTTCCAGGGCAAATATTCCAAATTACACTATGATGACTTTCATTTGCATTTTGGGTCTTTCCTCTGGTACATCTTTCTAACAGTTCTCTTGAACACAATCTTTTATATAGGGGTATCATTTTCTCCACTACATTGACATTTAGAGGTGTATGGATCTCATTTTTGTGGCTCTCAGGCTGGTCACCTCTTGCAACAGCTGTTATAAAAGCACAAGGAGCTTACACCTATTTGACATTTGCACTGTTCAATGTATGCATTCCTAAACCCATAGAGAATATTTCCACAGCTGCATGTCCTCTTCCAAATTTAGGAAATGTTAATATAATTTTGAGTCGAATTAATACTCAGTGCTCCATTTATTGCTAGTATTTACCTAGAATGCGTTTTGTTAGGATCTTCCTAACATCATCAGTTGTCGACTAATGGACGATGGTTTGGTGAACTCAATGGGGGTGACTGGTGCGTCTCTGTTGGAAAGAAAATTAAACAATTTTCTTTCATTAATTTCAACACTGCCTTTGATGAAAACCCAAACTTCAAGTTCATCAAGATACCAACAGAGATGCACCTGTCGCCTCCAATGAGTTCACCAAACCAACGCCCATTAGTCGACAACAGCTGATGATGTTAGGAAGATCCTAACGAAACGCATTCTATGTAAATACTAGCAATAAGTGGAGCATTGAGTATTAGTTTGACTCAAAATTATATTAATTTTGTGCCTCATTATATCATAGTCCTTACACATTGGAATTAGAAAATGTTGTTACCATTTTGTTATTTATATCAGAAGCACCATTAGTTTTCTTTTCAGTGGTTGTACCTTTTCTTTTGCTTGAAAAAGTTTCATACAAAACATAACCACACACTTGGCACTTCACTACAATCTTCATAGAAAACCCATAGAACTCTCTAAAATTCAGTAACACATTTCTCTTTATTTATTTTTTATATTATTTATTTGTACAGTTTCCATTACAATTTCAATACAATAAATGTAACTTAGAACTGCTGTATTTTCGACACTGTACAAGTGCATGAAAATTGTTGACTCAAGATTTACTCGCTGACTCAGGTCCCCTGACTATAAAAGCCTTTGGTTTTCCTGAGCAGCTTGATATCATTTCTTCTTGATCTTTGCTTCTTTTATCCTAATCCACTTTTCTCTTATCCTATATAAGAAATCTCCTATACATCTAGTTTCCTACTCTCATCCATGCTATGTCTTCTCTTCCAGTTTTGTCACATTGATCTATATATTTTTCCCTACCCCATTCTGTCTTTAATTGCTTATAACATTTCAAAGATTTCTTTTCTTCTATACTTTCTAATTCTTTTTTTTTTTTTTTTTTTTTTTTTTTGTTCACTTCATTTCATTTATTTACTGCCCATAGACTAATACAAGTACAATACAATACAATGTTTATTAGCCACAGGAATTCATACAGAATTATAGGCATTGTCAATATAGTTACAGTATTTAACAACATTTACAGTTCATCAATGAGGTATTTACAATCTTAAGTTTCAAATAATTTACACAATTACACTTAATTTTAATGCTTTGGCCGGCTAAAATTCTTCATTGGTGAGTCTTCCAATCTCGGACACATGAAACAAGAATAGAAATAGAATACATTAGTATAATTATGCACAACAAACTGATTAATTTATGCTTTACCTGATTTGTATTCTAGGTATTCATTTACTGAGTAAAACTGATTTTTTTAAAAGAAATTGTGAAGCTCTGTCTTAAACTTTTTTTATAGAGGCTATGTTTTTTAATTGATTTGGCAAATGGTTGTATAGCTTTAAACCCATGTATCTGACGGAAGTCTCAAATAGTTTTGTTTTATGAATATAGGTGTGTAATTTGTTTTTATTACGTGTGTTATGGGTGTGTATTTTAACATTTGTGACATAGTTCGCAGTATTAGTCTTCATGTAGATCAGTAACTGTTTCATATATAAACTTGGTAGGGTCAAGATATTCAAATCTCTGAAGTGATTTCTGCAGCTTTCCATTTTTGGAATACCAATCATAATTCGTAATGCTTTCTTTTGTAGCTTAAATATCAACTTACTATTTGTAGTATTTCCCCACAATGGTAGTCCATATGATATTAGTGAATGAAAGTAAGTAAAGTAACAGGTTCTGAGTGTAGTAAATTCTACTCGAGGCTTCAGCTGATGTAAAACAAAACAAACACGGCTCAGCTTCTCTGCTAACTTTTCTATATGTTTGTCCCAACTTAAATTTTTGTCTACCCATAGTCCTAAGAATTTAGTTTGCTGTTCAAAATTTATCAATCTGGAGCCAATTCTGATGCAAGGGTTTTCCATTTTCCTACAAGCCTTATGCTGAAAATTTAGTGCTATTGTTTTTCCTTCATTTACAAGCAACTTATTGACTTTAAACCAATTTAAAACATTTACTATAGCTGGTGTTATATTTTGCTGAAGGCTATCATCATCCTTTCCTGCAATGAAGATACTTGTATCATCTGCAAAGAGTGTGATTTTAGCATCTAAGTTGTTCATTAGACATAATGGGAGGTCATTTATATACAGTAAAAATAACAGGGGGCCCAGAATAGATCCTTGCAGAACCCCTGATACTACTGGTCTTTTTTGTGATAACACGTTTTTGATTTCTTTTTGGCCTCTTTCTGTGAAAGTGATCTCAACAACCTGCTCTCTCATATCAAGGTAGGATTTAAACCAATTGAAGGCCACCCCTCTTACGCCATAATTATGTAGCTTATTTAACAGAATATTGTGATCTACCATGTCAAAAGCTTTGGATAGATCCAAAAGTATACCCATCCCAACTTCACTTCTGTCCAGTACATCATAGATACTGTCAACAAAATTGGTCACTGCCAGACTAGTAGATTTCTTACTTTGGAACCCATACTGACTGCTATTAATGATTTTAAATTTGTTGAGGAATGCCATGAGCCTCTTGAACATTACTTTTTCTAGTATTTTTGAAAAGGTTGAAAGTAGAGCTATTGGTCTATAGTTGTTTGGATCCTTTTCATCTCCTTTTTTGAATATTGGTTTTATTTTTGCTACTTTTAGTTCCAGGGGGAATGTAAGCATTGAGCAGTGTATTGAGCATTGTCAATATATAAAATACAATTTACAATATTAAAATTTACAGCATTATATAGCTTGCAAAAATTCATTTATATTATATACAGAATTCTTTAAAAGGTATTTTTTAACACATTGCTTAAATTTAACAGTGTTGTTTTCTCTTTTAACCTAGGCTGGAAGTCTATTGTACATTTGTAATCCTATTATACATGGATCTTTATTTACAGATTTTACATTATAACTACTATAGTGCAAGTCAGATTTACATCTAGTATCATTATTGTATACTTCACTATTTCATTTTGTTCTTCTATGGTTTATTAAATTAATAACTTTATATATGTATAAAGACACAGCTGTAAACATCTTTTCTTTTCTAAAAACTTCTCTGCATGATTCACGCATCTCCATTTTAAACATTGTTCTAATACATTTCTTTTGTAGTGCTAGAACCCTCTGAATATGAGAATTACCACCCCATAACTCAATACCATATTGGATCGAGATTCAACTGTATTGGAACACCACAGTGAAGCGAAAAATTATTAAATTTTAGATGAGTCGCATTTTTTACACATCTGCTTCACTTTCGTACCTATTTTGAGGACATGTTTTGCAAATCTTCGTTTGCATCTACGGCTCTTGTGCGACTGACGCTAGATCCAGCGGTGTGGGTAATTCTGGGGTTGTTGCTGCCATCTGTTGATTTAGTGATGAACTGAAATGTGGGATTCTCTTCTAGCGGGATTTCAAAGTTCATTAGTTGGTTTTTATGTTTTTCTATGTATATCCTCTCCCATATGACAAGTTCACTATGTTTTTGTACGTATTTTAGTAATTCTGTGCTATCTTCAATTTCATGATTTTCAGACCAGAAATGAGCTGCTATTGCGGACTTATCAATATTTTTGTATCTTAAGTGCCTGAAGTGTTCTTTCTTTCTAGTGCCTATGTTCCTTTTTGTCCTTCCTATGTAAATTTTTTCACAGTCTTTACACTTAATTTTGTAAATGCCTGACTTTTCCTCTGGTTTTATCTTATCAGTATTATTACTGTGAAGTAGGTTTTTAATGTTGTAATTGTTTTTTGGTGCCAATGTTATATTGTATTTCTTGAATATTTTTTGGAACTTTTTTGTGGCCCAGGGGTGGTAAGTAAATTTAGCAAATCTAGTTTCTTGTTTTATTGGTGTGAGAGCTGTGATCTGTTTTAATTTCTTTTGAAGTTTGAATAATTTTAGTTTTTTATCTACAAGGTTTTTTCCATATCCATTTTTAATTGCAGTTTTTAAGATTTGATGGTATTCGTTTTGATATTCTTGCTGGCTGAGAGGTAGATTTACTAATCTGTGTGTCAGACTGTTGATGGTTGCATGTTTGTGTGGAATTGGGTTGAAACTATTTGCTTTGATGTAATTATCTGTGTGTGTTGCTTTTCTATGAATGCCAAATTCTAGTTTTTCATTGCCTTTTTTGATTTTAAGGTCTAAAAAAGGTAGAGTACAGTCCTCTTCAGTTTCTACTGTGAATTGTATGCTGGGTTCTTGCAGGTTGAGTAGTTTCAAAGCATCATCTATTAGTTTGTAGGGCACTATTGCAAAGATGTCGTCTACGTATCTGTACCATGTTTTAAACATATGAGGGAAGGCTTTAGTAATATGTGTTTCGAAAAAGCTCATGTATAGATTGGCCAAAAATGGTGATAGCGGGCTTCCCATAGCTAGTCCTGAAACTTGTTTGTAATATTTTCCATCGAAGACAAAATAATTTTGATGTATACATAATTCAGTCATTGCCACATATTCTTCTATTGCATTGGCATCCAGGTTTATAGAATTTAGCCATTTTTTCAGTTGAATCAAAAGTTTCTCTAATGGAATGCTAGGGAAGAGGGAGCGGACATCAAAGGATACTAAAGTGTCATGAGGTTTTAGTTTAAGATTTTGAATTTTTTCTACCAGGTCTAAAGAGTTTTTTATACTCAGAGTATGGAATTGTGGAAAGGACTGAAATTTTTTGGTTAGCCATTTTGCCAGAAGGTAAGTAGGAGTGTTTATATTATTTACAATGGACTCCTACTTACCTTCTGGCAAAATGGCTAACCAAAAAATTTCAGTCCTTTCCACAATTCCATACTCTGAGTATAAAAAACTCTTTAGACCTGGTAGAAAAAATTCAAAATCTTAAACTAAAACCTCATGACACTTTAGTATCCTTTGATGTCCGCTCCCTCTTCCCTAGCATTCCATTAGACAAACTTTTGATTCAACTGAAAAAATGGCTAAATTCTATAAACCTGGATGCCAATGCAATAGAAGAATATGTGGCAATGACTGAATTATGTATACATCAAAATTATTTTGTCTTCGATGGAAAATATTACAAACAAGTTTCAGGACTAGCTATGGGAAGCCCGCTATCACCATTTTTGGCCAATCTATACATGAGCTTTTTCGAAACACATATTACTAAAGCCTTCCCTCATATGTTTAAAACATGGTACAGATACGTAGACGACATCTTTGCAATAGTGCTCTACAAACTAATAGATGATGCTTTGAAACTACTCAACCTGCAAGAACCCAGCATACAATTCACAGTAGAAACTGAAGAGGACTGTACTCTACCTTTTTAAGTCCTTAAAATCAAAAAAGGCAATGAAAAACTAGAATTTGGCATTCATAGAAAAGCAACACACACAGATAATTACATCAAAGCAAATAGTTTCAACCCAATTCCACACAAACATGCAACCATCAACAGTCTGACACACAGATTAGTAAATCTACCTCTCAGCCAGCAAGAATATCAAAACGAATACCATCAAATCTTAAAAACTGCAATTAAAAATGGATATGGAAAAAACCTTGTAGATAAAAAACTAAAATTATTCAAACTTCAAAAGAAATTAAAACAGATCACAGCTCTCACACCAATAAAACAAGAAACTAGATTTGCTAAATTTACTTACCACCCCTGGGCCACAAAAAAGTTCCAAAAAATATTCAAGAAATACAATATAACATTGGCACCAAAAAACAATTACAACATTAAAAACCTACTTCACAGTAATAATACTGATAAGATAAAACCAGAGGAAAAGTCAGGCATTTACAAAATTAAGTGTAAAGACTGTGAAAAAATTTATATAGGAAGGACAAAAAGGAACATAGGCACTAGAAAGAAAGAACACTTCAGGCACTTAAGATACAAAAATATTGATAAGTCCGCAATAGCAGCTCATTTCTGGTCTGAAAATCATGAAATTGAAGATAGCACAGAATTACTAAAATACGTACAAAAACATAGTGAACTCGTCATATGGGAGAGGATATACATAGAAAAACATAAAAACCAACTAATGAACTTTGAAATCCCGCTAGAAGAGAATCCCACATTTCAGTTCATCACTAAATCAACAGATGGCAGCAACAACCCCAGAATTACCCACACCGCTGGATCTAGCGTCAGTCGCACAAGAGCCGTAGATGCAAACGAAGATTTGCGAAACATGTCCTCAAAATAGGTACGAAAGTGAAGCAGATGTGTAAAAAATGCGACTCATCTAAAATTTAATAACCATATTGGATATTTGAATAAATTATTCCATAATATAGCATTTTTAGTACATCTACATTACAAGTTTTTACAAATTTCCTCACTAGGTACAAACCTTTACATATTTGTTTTACAGAGGTTATCAATATGATTATTCCAGGATATATGTTTATCAAGTTGCATTCCTAAAAAACTGTAAGAGTCACATTCTTGTATTATAATGTTATCAAATGTAATGTGAAACAATGTATCTTTTTTCTTACTATTTAGCTCAAATTTAATTAAATTTGTCTTGACAGGATTATTACTGAGGTTTAAAAATTTAAAAATGTATTTATTCTTATTGATTCCTTTCCTATCTATGTCTTGTACTCTAGTTCTCACTTCCTTCCAAAAACCGCTATGATTTGTCTCCTCTGTTCTCCATAAATCTCCCATGTCTATCTTCAATATCATTCTTTCCAATTCGGACCATCAACTAGTTGTATTTTTAATGCTTTTCTGTTGCTTCATGCACAGATTTAATAATTCCCCTTTCTGCCCTTTAATATACTTATACCAGAATTTCAGTATTCCCTCTATTACAATAGGCAACAATGAAAATGTTTTGGGCCTAAAAATAGAGAATTTACATGTATTTCCATCTGCTGAATTAAAAAATCACCATAAAATGATAGATTAGCTCTTGTTTTGAAGATAAAGTGACATTTCATTTTTTAGAGTGAAGATTTTAAATTTGGGGGAATTTTTTTGGGAGTTGGCACACCTGTCAAATAACATTAGAGAGAAATTTTAGAAATTAAGTGATGCAAAAGTTAAGGAAGGCATTTTTGTCAGACCACAAATAAAAGAACTTGTAAAGGATCCTGCATTTGACCAACTTTTGGAGGGGAATGAAAAGGAAGCTTGGGAAGCCTTCAAGGGTGTTGCTCATGGATTTTTAGGCGACAAAAGAGATGACAGCTACAAGCATTTGGTGACAGTGCCCCTGCAAAAATACTGTAACCTTGGATGCAACATGTCCCTTAAGATCCATTTTCTCCACTCCCACCTAGACTTCTTCCCTCCTAGTTGTGGAGCTGTTAGTGATGAACATGGGGAGAGATTCCATCAGGACATTTCTGTTATGGAACAAAGATATCAGGACCGTTGTAATGAAGTAATGCTTGCGGATTACTGTTGGTCTTTGTATAGGGATTCCGTGGAACTCCATCACAAGAGGCCAGCTAAAAGACGACGAAGTCAATAGGCCACCACATGATTCTCTTCAGACACGACTATCTGCAAAGTATTTTTCCAGCAATTTAGAACTCTTAGCATGCAATTACCAGTTAAAAAATCAAACGCACTTTCACTGTTGTTAGCATGTATGTAATTAAAATGTATCCTTTCTCTCAATCCGTTAATATGTAATACTTCTACCTTAAGTATATCATAGAAACTAGAGCTGATAAAAGTTTTTCATTATCATATTTGTTTTTCTCAACCCAAAATTAGTAGGAATTGCCTCATGAAGTGCACGAAACCTTCAAAAATTATTTTGTTGTTGCTCAGTGTTATTATTCCCCTCCTTTTTGTATTACGTAGCTTTAGTACATTTCTCTTTATACTCAATACACAATACTCTTGAAAACAAGTTCTTCAGCAATTACTGTCAACAAGAAGGTAGTCTGGCTCTGCAACTTCATCTTTACACAAGGGAGCAAATGTAACTTTTATCTGCTGTGGAATGTTTCCATCTTATTTCAGCTAAAAGCTTAGCTTTTCTTTTCTTTATTATCTTTTCACTACACACTTTTACATTTATATTTTTTAAAATGAAACAAGTATTACAGCAACTGAAATACACACATGTATGCTTAGCTACTTTATAAACAATATCATTTATTTATTCTATTTTTAATTTTCTGTCAACAGATAGTAACAATTGTGCAATAAGAAGAGCCAACATCTATATTTTAAAGATAAATATCTCATTAAAGTCTAAAACAGACTTACTCTAGCTGTTATTACTCAAATCTGACATATCTGCCACACCCACTTTTCACTGCAAGGGTCTAAATAAATTTGAAATACACCAACTTCCAGGTGAACTTGACACATAATATTTAATGGCCATATTCTAGACATATTGAAGACAACATTTCCGCGCCTGCCTCAGTAGCTTGGTGGTAGCATGTCTGTCTCACGTTCAAGAGGTCCCGAGTTCAAATCTCGGTCAGGGTGAGTTACCTGGATAAGGATTATTCTGGGGTTTTCCCTTATCCTGAAAGATGAATGTCGGGTAACTTTAAGGTCTGTGGACCCTGGGCTCATGTAAGCATCATTTCACCTATTCCATTCATTGTCCGATATGACTTAAAGTTGGAGGACGTAAATTACAAAAAACATTTCCGCAAAAAAAAAAAAAAAAAAAAAAAAAAAAAAAAGTTTTCTGAATAAAATTGAATTTTTGGCCATTTTGATACCTGAGTGTCCCCTTAAATATCCCCCTAATGCCCAATGTGACTGTAAAATAACGACCACTTTTAACTCTCTTTTGTTGTCCTATGATAAAAATTGTCCATTGTGGACATTAGTAACCTGAAAGTCACAACATGGACGCCTTGTATGTGGCTTGTTTAGTTATATAGTTCATAATGTACTCAACAGGTTGAAGCTAAAGCAACACACACAGCTACTTTGCATTTTGACGTTACTAGTGGCACTTTGAACAAATTTATTTGATATATCTCTGCAATATAATTTTAAAGAAAACTATCAGACACCACGGGTAAGAATAAAATTATAGTTTAAAGCACTAAACATGATATAGAAATGTATACCATTTATTATTTCAAACAAAATAGTTACGTTACCTGAAAATTACAGTGGACCACAGTAGTCACCATAGTAAGTTAGGTTATGGATGCACAATGGAGTAGAAGGAAAACTATTTGTCCAAAAATTCATACTAAAATTCAATATAGTTATACTTTCTTTTATATATAAAGCATAAATGTTGGAATTATATTTCTGATATACACCATATATTTGATAGCTACACTTCATGAACAAAATAAAGCTTTCAAAATCAATTTCATTTTAGGTCAAATATTATGGATCCTCATATTTTATGGCATGAAGATAAAAGCAATATAACTGCTTGTCCAATAAATGGATATGAGTCAGATGACTCAGTTCTTGCATCTGACAGTCATGAAGAAAAGGAGATTCAAGCTACTAGTGCCAACACAATTTTATCAGAAAGTGAGGATGAATCAGCTGATGAGCTATGTGTAAATGAAGCAGCATCTCTATCACTCCTGTCTGAGATGTAGAAGAAAGAGATGATGAAACAAACCACAATAATGTGATGTGGAGAACATCAAGAGACTGATTAGCTGAACCATGGAAAGGGTTGTTATTTGCAGATTCTGTTTTCCTACAGCCACCAATATTTTGAACAATTCACTGACAAAACTTGTCTTTCTTCAATTTCTTGTCAAACAAATCTGTACAGTGTTCAAAATAATCCAGTCAACAGCATAAATGTTACAATTGAGGAGATTATTCAGTTCATAGAATGTTGTTTCCTTATATCCATATGTCCCAGATCTAGAATGCATTGATATTCTTTTCATAAATGTAACAGCCTATACAGAATTGTAATTTTATGATTTAGTACATTGCTTGGAAATAAACATAGAGATGGACAGTAAAAAGCCAGTTGTGGAGTATAGCTTTTATTTTGATTTATCTGTATGTAAATCCTTAAGTAATTTTTGCTATAGCCTTTGTGGCTCATTCTGACTTCAAAGTAAGAAAATATTATTTTAATTAATATTACTTTTTTTAATTTGACAAATGCTTGTAAGAATCGTAATGCAACTTAAACAATAATACTGGGTAAAAACATTTTTAACATCGTAGCAAACAAACTTGGGCTGTAGAAGGATATTATACTATAAGCAGTATGTTCTTACCTGAAAAGGTAACTGTGTAAACAATATAAAAGAAACTTTATTGCTTGCTTCAGAGGATGATAAAGTTTGCTTTAGAATAGCTGGAGCTACGCTGTTCCAGTCAGGTTATATGTTCTCCAGATGTTTTGATATGGGCTGCAAACATTTCATATGCATATCCAGAAGCATATGAAATAACAAGACAAACTAACGTAATGACATTACCACATCCTGTGTATCTAAGGCAATTTTTAACAAAGATAGGACAAGCACCCCTGGCTTAGGATATTCACAAAAATAAATAGCCTTTACTTGTCAAAGAGAAGAAGTATGTGAAACTGCTGGCAAACATATTAATGAAAAATTACACAAAATGTTATATGAAAAAAGTGTCTAAACACTTATCCAAGAAAGTGCAAAACAGAGAAACCAGAAGAAAAGACACTGATGAACTTGGTGACAAGGTTAAGAGACGGGACGAGCTCAAACGTAGCAGTCTGTAATATTTGAGGTTAGCTTCTTCGTTTTATTTTTCTTTCTTTCTTTTCTTGTGCATGTGTTCTTAATTTTACCATTTTTGTTTTGTTCAAGAGTAAGTTAACTTTTGTTTCATTTAATTATGTTCTTCTCTATGTTTTTATAGTACAAAGTGTTAAATGCTTATGAGTTGTCATGCCTTATAAGTTACATTTTGATTGGAAATATAAGGTGGAAAATGCATAGTACTGGTCGTGCTACATTTTATTTATGTTATTATACGTTTTGGTTGAAAGTATAAAGTGATAAATGCTTAGGCGTTATCTTGCTGCTTCTTAAAATGGATTATATTATGTCCACTGTGTACTAGTTTCGTATTTTGCATAACCGGAGTCGATGAGCTTCGACGGTCGCCATCTTGGAATCTGTATTATGGTCTGAGTATTGGAGTTGGTGTTGGATCACTTCGCAACACTCACTGGCAGTTGGCGGCTAATTAAGCGTCAGCGCGTTGTGTGTCATGCGTGTACCTGTCCTAGAGGGACTTGACACTTAATGACTGAACTGCGGGGTTTTGTAGGGTGGCGGGTTTGATTTAGGTAGAAAGGAGGTAGCCGTAGCCCCTCAAAGGTTGCCGACTCGGGTGCACCGCTTATGTGAAAAGGTTTAGGGAGGGTTTAATTTAGAAAGATTT
Organism: Mantis religiosa; assembly: GCA_030765055.1. NCBI lineage: Eukaryota > Metazoa > Arthropoda > Insecta > Mantodea > Mantidae > Mantis > Mantis religiosa. The sequence continues at coordinate 14,199,075 of CM060951.1, forward strand.
CCAGTCTAATTCTCGGGTAGGTAGAATTTTGAAGTTGGAATGGCAACTTAAGTGTTACCGGATGCACACGCAGGTGTTTGGCATTTAGATCCCCAGCCGTAATGACATTGGGATGTAGGGCGAGGGTAGAGAGATAATCGTTAGCTACGAACTGTCTTCGGGTTTGGGTGATATGCATATACCATCAGGACTTCGGAACCGCCCAGGTTCACACAGGCGGCCGTGGCTTCAAGGGTTTGAAGAGGTTTGGGCAAGTTTGTAGACCACACCTCTCCTCACAAAGATCGCGATGCCACCGTCACGACGGCCCACACGGTCGACCGGTAATATGGAAGGTAATTTCGGGTCGGAGATGTGTTTCCGATACCAGGATGAGTTTCAAAGCAAATGATCTCGCAAACTGCAGGAGCTCATTGCGCTGGTTCACTATGCCACTCGCGTTCCAGAATGCGAACCTGAACGAGGTTTGAGACCTAGTTCGATCAGCCATTCTGGTTCGTCTGGCTTACGGTGGACAACAATGTATGGCGTTGACGGTGGTATCAAAGAATCTCACCATCAGTTCACAGAGTCGCTGGCTGTGGTTCTGTAGTAGTTGCTGCAACCAACCCAGCAAGTCTGAGGCCTGCTTCGTGCAGGGAGAAACTTCATTTGAAGTGAATGTTATTTTAGGGGCGGGGACGCTAGAAGAGCGCCTGGGCGGCGGTCTACCATTCGCGCGGTCGTCCCTCAGCTGACGAGTTGGCCTGGTAGTACCATGCCTGCTCGACGCCTCGGAGTCCGACCCCTGCTGCCTGCAGAACGACGTCTTTGCGTCCTACGAGACGAAGTGTTGGAAGGGGCTGCTTGTGTAGCCTTGGGTTGAGGTCTATGTTTTTCCCGTGATGTCACAGGCAAATTCACGGGCTTGCGCGCAACCTCCGCACCCAGCTGCAGCACGCATTTGTGGGAAAATCTAGGGAACTTGGGACATCAGGGAGGCAAGAGGGTAAGGTTGTACCCATGTGCAATACGTGCTCCCAGCACGATGAAGTGAAGGATGCGTTCCATTAGTTACGCAGATGTTTTCCATGCATTAAGAGTACATTATTGGTCGTACTCGATTTCTTACACTTATAATAATCCATTTTTATTTACATGGTCTTTTAAAATTTCTACAGTGTGATTTATAAACAGAAAAGAGCGTGCTGCAGCACTGCAACACGTAAGGACGAGCCACCCCTGGTAAAGGGTGGGCAAAGAAGTTAGAAAACAAGCAGGAAAAAGTATAGATAATGAATCAATGATGGAAATGTTGAAGAAATTTATGAGAAATATGGACATGTCGCATATGATTTTGCTACTGTCTTCCTGATTAAACTCGTGGAGTTTTGATAAATAATAACAATAATCGCATACATCACATTTTCCTTATCACTTTCTTATTCAGCAATCTATATTCAACTTTTTATACAAAGATGATATATATCACAGAGTAAAACAAAAGAAAAAACAGAAATTTATTATTCGCTGTGTTCCTCTTTTTAACTTATATCGTCCACTAGGGGAGCCTACAGAGGCTAAAATGGGAAATCTGGAAAAGAATTCAAATAGTCTGGAGGCTAAAATAGGAGATTTAAAAACAGAGTTCACACAAAATACTCAAAATATAGTTTGGAGGATAGATTAACTCAAAATATGAGTAACCTAAGAATAGAATTAAAGCAGGATTTTGAGGTAAATGTAATTAATTTGAAAGAAGGGTTAGGACAGTATACACAGAGAGTCAGTTTTCCGCCCAGAGAGGAATGGACTCGTGGCCCACGAGTTCCTTAATGTGTCAAGGGGCCCGTCTGGTACAGAAACGGCTCCAAGACCGACTCGGGGACCGGGGCTGGCATTTATGGGCCTAAGACGGGGCTATCGTACTCACTGGGAGTTTATCCTATAGCATTGCAGGCCGAAATATATGCTATTTTAGACTGTGTTTATCACATCTTAGGGATGCCCTGGCTGCTTGGTCAGATTAGTATCTATTTTGTCAGCCAGGCTGTCCTGAAAGCACTATGTGCCAGCACAACAAGGTCTAGATTGGTACGAGAGTGCCAAGAGACCTTGAATATTCTCTGCTGGGTTCCTGGGCATGCTGTGATCAGAGGAAATGAGCTAGCTGATAGGCTAGCCAGGGAGGGCCTGGCCAACACGTTTATTGGTCCAGAACCTGGCCTTGGTTTTACACCAAGATGGGCCAGATGTGAGATATTTGTTTGGGTATCACTTCAACATGCACTTCATGGCGTAATCTCACTACAGCTAAGCAGGCTCGGTCTATGATTGAGGGACGTAGCAAGAAGAACAACAGGTTTCTGCTAACTTTCAATCGGATACAACTTAGAAGTGTTGTTGGCCTGTTGACAGGGCACAACACCCTAAAGAGACACTGCGATGAAGCTTGGTGCAGACTCCACATGTAGGAAGTGCGGTGGAGAGGATGAGTCTTCTGTACATATTTTATGTGAATGTGAAGCACTTGCTGCACTTAGGCACCTTATTATGGGCTCAGACAAACTGAGATCAGATGATATAAGGTGTGCTCATCCAAGACTTATCCTGTCCTTGTAGGAGGCCACGGGACTTGAATAAGCACTTCAGCAAGAGGGGCACAATGGACCCAACATGTAGTCTATGTGGAAGGGACCGAAAGGGCTCAACCCATTTATTTTCATTCATTCACAGTATACACAGAATATAAGTGATTGCAATGCCAGTTTATCTCAGAAATTAGACGAGAGTTATGTAGTTTGAAACGTTGTTGTGCATGAAGTCTTGTAAAAGCATTTTACAAAGTAGAAAGACCAAGTAATGTTAACGTTAACAAGAAAGTAAATGTGTTCAATGTTGGAAAGATTGCTTTTTTAAAAACTTTTTCTACAAATTGAATTACAATTTCGAAAAGAAAAAGAGAATTATCGTTATTTTATTCGCACAGCATCTTGTTTTCTCTCTCATCAGCGACCATGCCCTGAGCAGCTGAGGAATTTCAGTAGATCTACGAGAACTTCAATTCCACCATACTACAACATCTACCGACAAGTAAAAAAACTGCTTCAGTTTCTATTGATCGACTTAAACCACTTATTTTATTCCTGTCGACAGAATGTAAGGACCCACAACAGCTGCCAGTTAAGGATGATACGAAATGTTTCCAAGTGCCCCACAAAAACACAAAATCAGCACGTATCGTGAGATTTCCAGGAAAAATTGCAAACATTATTAAATGAATCTATGTTATCACCTGTAGGTATGTACAGATGCTTGCTCAAATACTTCTTAAGGTGAGACGGTACGCCCTATCTTGCCTGTGTTAAAATATACAATTTGATGACCCATGCTTTCTGAAACTATTAACGGCACATACTTGAAAATTTTATAACATAGCATGTGATCCTTAGAGAAGCTACTGATCTACAATGGAGCCTGTATTTACATTTTCTAGCAATATATATTTCATGTTTCATTATTTTTTCTTGATTATTTAGCATTAAAACACCAGAATATGAAGCTTATTAATTTAGTTACTGTGTTTGTAGATCCACAGCATTTCTGAAGCTCCTTTTATAATCTGTAAAAGTTAGATGTACATATCTCCAATTGTTTAAAAGAAAATTGGGCAAATGTTTAAAAAACTTAATTTTGAGAAAGTTTCCAATATGAACCACAGCTTACAATTTACACTGACGTTGATTAGAACACCTTTATTATTTTCTTTTAGTAACACAGCTTCTTTGTCAGCAGCTGCTATGGAATTTTCTGCAGCTTTTTTCAGGCTGTTTCCTAACGTGTTGTACGAGGCGTGTCCGTAAAATAAGGTCTCCAATTTTATTTAATATAGAAAACATGTTTATTGTCAATGAATGTTACATTGAAGGAAAGGCGGAACTTACAGCTATTATTCAACGTAATCACCATTGCGATCGATGCACTTTAGCATGCGCTGTGGCAGTTTATGTATATCCTTGTCATAGCATTCTCCTGCCAAGTTAGGCAGGTAGCACTCAACCTAGTTTTTCAAATCATCGTCGGTCTGGAGATATGTTCCACCCAGGTTTGACTTCAACTCAGGAAACAGATGATAATTACTAAGTGCTAAGTCTGTACTGTAGGGGGGATGTGTGAGGATGTCCCATCCGAATTGTGCCACGAGATCAGCCGTTGCATGTGAAGTATGGGGACGAGTGTTGTCGTGATGAAACATCACTCCCTTCGTCAGCATTCCTCTCCAATTTTGAATGGCACGTCGCAATTTTTTAAAAGTCTTACAGTAGCTACCGGCGATTATTGTTGTGCCGATAGGCATAAACTCGCACAACAATACACCTTTTTATGTAAATTTATATTGAGGAATTAATCCTTAAAGAATTAATCCTTTTAAATACATTACTCCGGTATATGGGTGATTTTTTATTAATTAGAGCCAACTGAAAAATTCAATGCCATGGCCGGGATTTGAACCACGGATCTACTGGTTTCCGTCCAGTCGCTGTCAGGAAGGCACGTTGATCATGGTAGCTCAAGGGTCAGAGCGACTGGACGGAAACCAGTAGATCCGTGGTTCAAATCCCGGTCATGGCATTGAATTTTTCAGTTGGCTCTAATTAATCAAAAAACACCTTTTTTGTCCCATAAAACACTGGCCATCTCTTTGCCGGCAGAAAATGTGTGTTTGAACTTTCGCGTCTTCGGCGAATTCGAATGCCGCCACTGACGAGAACGTTCTTTAGTTTCTGGTGTTGTGTAGTCCACCCAGGTTTTATCGCCAGTGACAACTGAATCCAACAATTCCTCGCCCTGTTCTGCATAGCGCTCCAGGAATCGGTGGGCCGCTTCAACACGTTGCCGTTTATGGTCTTCGGTGAGCATTTTGGGGATCCACCTCGCACACATCTTGCGATAATGCAAATTTTCGGTCAAAATATTATCAATCGTAGTCTTACTGACTTCAGAGATAAGTTCGTACAGCTCGCGAACTGCCACACGCCGATCTTTAAGCATTTATTTCTCCAGTTTTGCAATTGTTTCGGCTGAAACCGAAGGTCGACCAGAACGCTGCTCGTCATGGACGTCTGCACGTCCGTCTTTGATCTCTCTGATCCACTTTCGCACGTTTTTGCCGTCCATACACTGTGGCCCATAGACTTCGCATAACTGACGATGACTTTCAGTGGGGGTAGTGACCTTGGCACTCAAAAAAACGGATCACTGCACGCAACTCGCACTTGGCGGCGGAAGTGATAGGAAGCTCCATCGCAAACGGCTGCCCAGCCCAGACTAATTATTGCAACGGGTTCGTTGTGGTGGGGATTTGAAGGGGTGAAGCCAAGCTACACGGCAGTGTTGCCAGATCTCGCGTAATAGCGTTCCTCATGGCTTCAGCGCCTTAGAGGCTTTATTTTATGGACACGTCTCGTATATTTGAAACACCTTGTAGGGGGATTTGTTAAGTTCATAACCCCACACAATATTTTACCAGCTCCAAGTCCCTTGCCAATGCATTTTAGTCCATAAACAAGTCTCACATTGTTTTCATAAAGGTCACTATTAGCACACTGATGTGAAGAACAAACTGACATTTCAGAACTACAGTTCAGACATACAATTTTCAATTTATTCCCTATAACAGTTCTTGTACTCTATTCTTCTCGTAACCTAACCTCACTACTACATATTCTTCATGACACAGTTTGTTCTAGAACTCGTTTTAAAATGTCTAAATCTATCACAGTATTAGATCGAGTACAGTCTTCAATAAAGTTTATATTTACATTTGTTTGTAACTTCCTTCTCGAAACACTTGGAGGAGTTGCACATGGTTGGGTATCATTCTCATTGACTTCTATAGGCAAAGGTACTGTCCCCTAGAATCTATTGCCCTTGTTCTTACATTTCTGAAAACTTCTTTAGGTTTTGTCACCTTACACTGCTACACTTTCAGTTAGATAAATACTAAAGAGACAATTGCTTACAAACAAAACTCTAGCCACAGCTACAGAATAACAAAACTAAGGACTCATTAGTTCTAAGGATAATAGAATAAATAAGATGATATTTATGCCCACATAGGCAGCAAAAATTACTCTAAAAACAAGTTATTTCGCAGGCTCCTAGATGAAACAGTGCTGTATTTATTCCCAATTTTGTAAATAGATGAACTGTAAGCTAATAAATTGACAGCTGTCAGCATATTCTTAAACCTCGTTTAAATACACTTACAGTTATAGTGCATGGCTAGATTCTATACCAAAATGTGCAGAAAAGTGTGAACTATTTAACTTCGGTAAAAATATTCAATTTTTTCTTAGCATCTCGCCTAAATATTACAGAATCTCCCATTGAGAGGGGAGTTATATGGGGACAGTTAGCCCAATAAGTATTCATACACCACCTAAATCAAGAAACAATGTGTGTTGTTGCAACATAAATTATCTATGACACGCAGTAAACTTGTAAAATTATATGGTTTGTGTATTTATTTACTTATTCCTATCATAATTTTGCTGGGAGTTTTCAAGAATCAGTAGGTTTCTACGGTAATATTGTATAATATCTTAAATTTGGCACAAAAAGTATTCGTACGCCAAAGTTATCTAGATTGAATACTGTGGTTATATTATAAGCTAGCTCCCCTTTTTGAACAGTCTGCATTCAGCTGTTTCACAGCAAGTTGTCTACACGCACCAGTCTGACATCGAACACAGTAGGTTGCAGAGGTAACGTAAAAGGGGCCGAATAGGGAAAGAAACTGCGCCAGAAGAGAGAAAAATAGTAATTAAACTACACAATGAATTTAGAAAATTTTCGGAGATATGTCAGATAGCGGGGAGACCACGGTCAACGATTCAATCCATCATTGACAGAGTAGGCGCCAGAAAATCTGTTCTAAATACACCCAGAAATGGTCGACCTAAAGTCCTCAAGGTTACAGATGAAAGTAACATTCTTCGCTGCATTAAAAGATGCACGAATGACAACTCTTCAGATTGTTGCTGAGTTGCAGAAGGCAGGAATTAATGTTTCAGCGAGCACTGTTGAGAGCTGTTTACAATAAGAAAGGCTACAATGGCAGAGTAGTGCGTAAGAAGTTCTATGTTAGCCCACATAACAGGAAAAACGCCTACAATTCGCTCTTAAGTACAGTGATAAGGGTGTGGACCCCTGGGAAAAAAGTTCTATGGACAGATGAGAGTTTGTTCAAGGTATTCTGTACGGATCGCAGTCACAAAGTATGGAGCAAAGCAATTATGGAACTGGAGTCAAAATTTCTTATTTCCACAGCAAAGCACGGTGGAGGATCCGTCCTTGTTTGGGATTATATAAGTGCATCAGGTGTCGGCAGTCTGCATGTTATGGAGGGAATAATGGATCACAGGAAGTACATGGGCATTCTTAAGTAAGAGTTGCATACCAGTGTGGAGTAAATTGGCCTGCAAGAAGATTCGATGTTTATGCAGGATAATGATTCAAAACATACTGCGCTTAGTACAGGACTGTGGACATTATATAATGTTCCAAAACAGTTTCATGCCCCTCCCCAATCTCCAGATATTAAACCTATCGAACAAGTATGAAGTATCCTCGGAAAACGCGTAAGAAAAAGTGCAATTTCCAACAAGAAAGCACTGGAAACTGCTCTTTCGGAAGAATGGAACTGAATACCAAACTTGTCCATTCCTTAACAAGGAGACAAGGGGCTTATATAATTGAAGCTGAGAGGTACCCAACGAAGTACTGAATAGCAGCATTTTTGTTTATTATGCATTTTTTGTGAGTGTACGAATACCTTTTGTGCCCGAAAAATTTGCAATTTAATTTAATTTTTATATAAGTGACATTGTTTGTACATTGTTGCTATTTTCGTATAAAATGTAAATTATTTTTCAGAATGGCCTCCTATGAGTCAGTAAGTTTCAATTTATCATTTAAATACTCACTATAATATTAATTTTCCTTAAAGTTGTAGTGGTGTACGAATACTTTCTGTTCCCTTAGTTGTTAAGGTGATGTTCAATTGTCAAAACAATATTGTAGTTGGTTGTTATAAACGAGTTGAATTTGAATAAATAACGTAAATTAACTTAGTCACCAATATATGTAATGCAGTTGTTTGTGCAACAGAAGTAGATAGAATAATAAGCTTTGAGTAGATAATGTCATTTTTTTATTAATCATTTTACAGTATGACACTAGCATACATTTGTTAATCTTAGAATTCTTAAGATTTTTGTGTTTGAGGATTACTGCATCAGCAACTATTTTCCCCTGTGGATCAACGTGGACCCAAGCCACAGGAAAGTGAAACATAATTCCAGTAGGATGCACACGGCTGAGCGGGAAGACCGTCTCGGCAGGTGGTTCCTAAACTTTCCCGGCTCCTTCTGCCACCCTGTTACGGGTGAACGCCATCACCAACTTACGTCCAAACGTTTTTTATATAACCAGTAGATTCTACCTCCCCCGATCTTAACTCGACTGTCAGCTGTCAGTCATGATGTTGTGTAAGTGCGCAAAAGGGAAGCACAACTTACGGAAAATATTGTACCTGAAGAGTAGTGACGCTTCACCAAGTCTTGACGGTATTAACCCCTGCTTTCTGCTCAAACTATCAGAAACTTACCTCAGGGTATGGGTGGGTGTGTATTATTTAATGAAAGGGTGGCACTGGTTTTGACTTCGAAACTTTTAATGAACCGTATAGAGCCAGACTGAAAAATTCAGTGCCATAGCCGGGATTTCATACGTGATATATTCAAAGTGTGTAATAAGTGTATAAGTGTGAAGGTATACCGGCTTTGAGAGTAATAAACTGGATACTTTACGATAAGCTTAGCCGATTCTTCTTCATACAGTCCATTTAGTTTGTGAGCTTTGATTTGACGGCCACAACTCACACCACGAAGGAACAGTCGTCCTCCATGTTCTTGGGGTAAGTCGCCAGTTCCACTCCGGGGGAGGGCGGTGGACTTATCCAGTCGTTCCTTTACATTAATCAGAGAATGGGAGAGACAATAGACGACCAATCCTTTACATGAGTATTATAAAATGCAAATCAATAATAGGATATTTCCCGAAATACTTTACATGAAAATTGTGTGTTTGAACGAGACTTTAATTGTTGTATGTAGTAGTACTTTGTTTATCTCTTACGATTTACAAGTTACACAAAAGTCATCCAGAATGAAGACGTGAGAGGCTATTCCCACAAAATTCAATATGTTAATTTAATCTGTGACGAAAATATCTTAATGAAATGGTTCTTTAATCACAATGCTTAAGAGCCTGTTTTGGACAAATCAAACTTTCGAAAACATTTTCATTTAAAGATATGTACGACTGAAATTTCATTAACAATTTCAAAAAATCACCTTTTCCTCTTTTTAGTCTATGAACTAGTGTAAGTCTTCCTAAATCCAAAGAATACTTAGATAACATCCGAAAGTCATTTTTAAATGCTCTAATCTAGTTTGAAAGTTACGTGAATGCTAGTGTTAAGATATGTGTTCTTATTCTTTATCCTTGTTTTCTCGCTATTGCAAATTTCTGCATTTTTCATAATTTAAGATGTTCCTTACGTCACAGTTTTAGAGTTACACTAATGAAACTTGCTAACACGTTCATAGAGATACAGTGAATAGAAATTGCCCTGGGTTTTATTGTGAGATACATTTAAGCACGCTTTCTTTACTTCAAAACACAAACATTTCAAATTTGGTGTAAAAAGCCATATTCATAGCTTTAAAAATTTCTGCAGCCATAAGTTATTGAGACACAGAGAAACTTTGGGGAGATTAAAAAAATGGTAGTATTGGGAACCTTTTGTTAAAGTATTAGACCAAAATTTAAGTTGCTTTATCGCAAGGGACTTTTTAGGTGACGTAAGCAAAAATAAATAAAGTTGACCATATTTTCCAAACTATCAAAGTGAAATTGACAAAATTTGGGCTGTATCATATTTGCACTGTTACATCTGTGGTATAAATCTTAAAAGCTAGCCTTATTAGTTCAGAATTTCAAATTTTCAGTCATAGGTATCCTTAAAGAATAGTTTGGAATGGAGTTTTGTTTTTAAAATTTTGTGTCGCAATCTTAGCAAGCTTGGAGAGTTTCAGCACACAGATTTATTGTGAAATTTACTAATAAATTGTTGGTTGGAGTAGAGTACTTACCCTCTTTAGTGTATGGATAGCAAACATCGAATCCAAAGACGCAATCTCTAGGTAAACAATATGAATAATTCACAGCCTTATACTACGCAGGTTTACAAAAGTAGTTTGAAATTACTTTGCAGAGAAGACAATATGAAAGCTTAATTCGTGTAATAGTCTGCGTAGGTCTAGTATAATGCTTGAGAATTTTAAACAGAAGTCATGTAGATTAGCTGCATCCTACAACAGTTGCAAAGACTTTGTAGTACCCACGCTGTCTACGACTTGCTTTGTCCACGCCCTTTCTGTCATCAAACAAAACAGCAGAGGCTGGAGTCTCCTTATCTGGCCTTTTACTTTACTAGACTTTAAGTTGGGAAAGTATGTATTCCACCCATAATTATGTAATATAAAATATGTAGCGTGTAATAGCTTCGTAAATACTCTCAAATAATTTTTGGAAAACGACTTGGTTCTATGCATAACTCAAATTGAAATGGGAAGTTTAACAAGAAAAGGGCTGGTAGTGGAAAGAGCATTGAAATACTGGTATAGAATTACATCATATAATTATCACATTGATAATGACATAAAAAATAAAACTTTTAATCCTTTTTCACATAAATTTACTGTTTTTAATAGTTTGATTTATAGATTAATAAATATACCCACGAATAAAGAGGAATTTAATAAAGAATATAAATACATTATTCATACTGCTTTAATTAATGGTTTTAATAAATACTTTATACACAAAAAGATTGAAAAATTTAAATATAAAAAACTGTTAATGACACTTCTATCCTTAAAAATAAAAGCGGATTATAATTTTAAAAAGTGTAGTTACCATCCTTGGGTTTTTGTATTTTATTTATTTCTCATCTTTCTTCTACATACAATTTCATTGATACATTGACATTTGTAACATTTCTTTCACACAATAAAAAATGACTTATTCACATTTAACATACCTTTTCTACCTGATTGCCTCGAGTCTCGGTCTCAATACACATAACCCTGGTTTTCCGTGTATTGATGACCCTTCTCTCCCTTGTATCCCTCGTTCTAGTTTTCCAGCCCTTAATTGTTATTTATTCTCCATCAATCTTAACCATTTCTCTGCAACTTTCCCCAGATATTCACCTATATTTGTTACATTCTTTTCTCCTTTTACCAATAACATTTTCTTTATTATATTTACCTCCCCCCATCCCTAAAACTGTCCCACTTTTGTTGCCAAATTTCTTCTCTCCATATCTTTGTTTGTTTGCAATAAAGTATACTATACCAATCTGTATCCTCTTCTCCACACATTGGGCATTTCCCTGTATCCTTTTCATATCTAATACCTTTTAAATTTTTAACTCCAGTCCTTGCCCAGGCAAATCCTTCTCGCCCTGACTTATTACACACATCTATGTACCTGTCCCTCCCCCACACTGTCTTTATTTCCCCATATATCCTTAAGGATCTTTTCTCCCTTACACTGGTAAATATAACTTGGCTATCTAAATCTTCCAGCCTTAATTCTACCTCTTTCCCTATAATAATACTCCTCGTTTCCCCAAATATGTCCCATACCTATCTGTTCCATCAGTTTCCTTACTTTTTGCGCCCAAGATTCTCCCCATTTGCTTCTCATCTGCAAAAGAAAACATTCCTTGATAATATTTCTTTCCTCCAAATTGGCAACTCTGTATAGTGAGTGAGTGTGTGGTGTTTTAGGGCCCGTCGACAACAAGGTCATTTGGGCCCGAAGTCAATACTAAAACCTAAAAACAACACAAATTAAGCTAAAAAGGTAAAATAAAATAAAAACACTCAACTATTAAAAGTACATAAAAAAACCCATCCCAAGACTAACAATCTAAAATCTCTAAAATTAACAAATATAAAATTCAAGTCAGACTTGTTTATAAAAACCGATTTCGGCAACAAACCGCAGTGCCTTAACCACGGCCACTGGGTCGTCCCCTAAAACCACCAGCAAGTTAGTCCCCAAGCCTATTGACTGGCGAACAGGAGCATACTGCGGGCAATCGAGCAATACATGCCACACAGTGAGGCGTACTGCACATGGAGCACACACAGGGGCCGGTTCCCCTCTTAACAGATGACCATGAGTCGCTCGTGTGTGCCCAATTCTCAGCCGGGTGAGTATCACCTCGGCCCGCCGGTTATCCCTGCAGGAAGTTAGCCAGGGTTGTACGCTCTCCTTTATTGCCCGGAGTTGTGTGCCTTCCAAAGCTGTCCAGGAGTGCTGCCAAGCAGATAGGAGTTGGCGACGGAAAAAGCGTTGCACATCCTGGTATGGCACCGTAGTTGTTAAACTCCGGGGCAAACGGCAAGCGGACTTAGCAGCCGCGTCCGCCTCCTCGTTCCCGGAAATGTCCACATGGCCTGGGGTCCAAGTAAAAACAAAATGGTATCCGCGACTAAGCATTTGCGAGATCTGGGCCTGTATTTTTAAAACAAGGGTGTGAGCGGCAGTGTGCTGTTGCAAGGCCTGAAGAGCACTTAGAGAGTCAGTGGAGACAATAAAAGAGCCAGGAAGTAACTTGCAAATAAAAAGGAGCAAATACAAGATGGCATACAGCTCTGCGGAGAAAACTGAAGTGGAGTCCAGAAGGCGAAATTTATGAGCCTCACCGTTAATGAAGAACGCGCAACCCGTAGTGCTACCTAACTGAGAACCGTCTGTAAAGACCGGAACATAGTTAGGGTAACGGCCCAGTAGTTCGGCAAAAAGTTGTTGGAACACCGAATGTGGAGTAGCGAGTCTAGAGTTGCTTGAAAGAGCGAGATCGAACCGCGCACGATTGAGCTGCCATGCAGGATAAGGGCTGATGGAAGACCTCTCCACGCGAGGCATTCGGAGGCCATCTCTTCCCATGCTTCATCCACTACCCATATCTCTGCCCCATGCAACATCTTATTTTCCACTATGGCAGTATAGATCCTTTCCAGCCATATTCATGGGTTAATAAAAATTAAATTTATTTTTAAAGAGTGTGGTATAACTTAAGTTCCTCAAAATGAATACAGCATTAAAAAGTTACTATATTTCTCTAAAAATATAAAATTCCTAATAATAAAATATCTGGTATTTATCAATTTAAATGTTTCGATTGTAATAAAGTTTATATTGGAAAGACAAAACGTAATTTAGAAATCAGAACGAAAGAACATTTTCATAACATTAAGTATAAACTAAGTGACAAATCGGCCGTAGCAGATAATTTTTGGTCATTTAACCAGGAAATAAATCCAGAAGTTAAGCTGCTAAAACAATTAAATGGTCCGATAGATTTAATGGTTTGGGAAAAAAATTATTTATTTTAAACAATAAACATCGCATAATGAATTTTGAAATACTGGCAAAAACGAAATGACCCCTAGCGATAGTAACGTTTACAGGGAAGTTGTTTGGTGGTTGAAGATGTAAACAATGGTTTACGAAGTCGATCTCAGCAATTAATAAGAAACATGTCCATTATTTTCTTTTAAGATAAGTGAAGTTACTGTTACAAATGGTTATATTTATGTAGTATTTGTTGCTTTACAGTTGTTTTGTAATTTTACGTCCTCCAACGTTAACTCATGTTCGGACGGTGAATGATGTAACTAAAATGTTTAGGGGTGCACACAATTCCACGTTGTGACGCCAATTTGATGCAAATAATTTAATGGCGAGCAAATCGTATATGTAACTTTCACTCTCAAAACTCCTTTTCAACCAAAGTCCCTTTGTGACTGTTTTGTCGCCATTGTAAATGATCCAAAGAATTCCCTATTCATACAAGTCAAGTGAGCCCCTTTAGAAAACTGCTAAGGACACTGTTTCTTACATTGCTTTTGTTATAACAACTTTCCCCCAACTCAACTGGCCTTGCCCTTGTCGTAACAAAGAACCAACATTCCTCTGACATTCATCATGATTCTTTACTTCTGGCAAACCTTAATTTCGGTATCAATGAAATGGGTGAAATGATGCTCAAGAGTGTCTAAGGTCCATGGAGCTTAGAGCTACCTGACATTCGTCTTTAAGGATAAGGGAAAACCCCGGAAAAGCCTTATCCAGGTAGCTCACCGTGATCGAGATTCGAACTCGGGACCTCTTGAACGTGAGGCAGACATGCTACCATCTACGCTACCGAGGCGGGTACTTTACAGTAGCTAGCTTCATTTTTTACGTAATAGTATTATGTACTTAGATGATGACAACTTATTTGAAACAACGCCTAAAATATCAGGAAACAAGCTTGCAAGGTTTAGGATGGGCAAGTACCTCACACATTAACTTCCTAGGTGCAATTTAGAGGAGAAAAGAAATAAATTTTACAGGTTTCTGTAAGGAGACTAGAAAAAGATTTGAAGATATAGGGATTCAAAATTTTTTCCGCCAGTTATCAGAGGAGAGGTCACATGTGTTCTATGTTTCAATAAAAACTATCTGGGAGAGAGAGAGAGGGAGAGAAAGAGAGAAATATATAGATTATACTAGTAGAGAAGAAAGGAAGGGGATAGCATGGTTGAGAGCAGGAGTCTGGAGGCTGAAAGGACGTACAGAGCGAATGTGCATTTTGTAAAGGAAATGAAGATACAGAGCACCTATTTTTTTAATGCAAGGAAACAGAAATTTAGAGAAAAGAATATATTTAGACAAATATTGAGTAGAAATGATATAATCCAAATTATAAATAAAAATTGTAAGAAGAGAGAAAGTAAAAAATAGAGATGGACTGTTATAAGAGGAAGGAAGCATAGTATGTGAACTTAGATGTAAGAATTTACAATGGACTGCTCGCTGCAATAGTGGCCTGAGCCAAATGCAGGTGTAATATCTTAGCACTTAATAAATTATCAAATCATGTAATATAAAGTTCTGCATCTTCCAATTGGCAATGAGATTAAAATCGGATGTGTTGCACTTTTTCTGTCCACCTCCTCTTTGTCACAGAATTGCGTAAGTCACATAATTGTAAATGGTTCAGCAATAATAATTTAATTGTAAACTTGGATAAGACACATGTAATC
This sequence comes from Mantis religiosa, assembly GCA_030765055.1. NCBI lineage: Eukaryota > Metazoa > Arthropoda > Insecta > Mantodea > Mantidae > Mantis > Mantis religiosa. The sequence goes on from CM060951.1 coordinate 14,214,290, forward strand.
CATTTTCAGTTTTCTCAGAATAAGTCTCCTGTACAATCACAATTAATATGTAATAATCAAGTAATTAAGTATGTAAATACAACTAAATTTCTTGGTCTTTGGATACAGAGTAACCTAAAGTGGGAGACACATGTTGATCATCTAATTAAAAAACTGAGTACAATTTGTTATAATTTCAGACAACTGGTACACATAGTTCACATAAAATCTCTCAGAAGCGTGTATTTTGCGTGTGCTCACTCCATTTTAAAATATGGCATAACATTATGGGGTAACTCAACACATTGTAGATCATTATTCATAATGCAAAAACGGATTCTAAGAATACTTGGAGGAGTTAAATCAACATCTACGTGCAGACCATTATTTAAAAAATTTAAAATCTTACCTCTCCCATGTACTTTCATTTTTGAAATTTTAAAATGTACAAAGACAAATTTAATGAAAGGAAATGGCCACTGTGCCTTTAATGACACAGTTCATAATCATAATACTAGACTGAGAATGGATATTCATGTGAATAGAAGTAACACAAGAGCACATCAAAACAGTGTAATAAACCTAGGAATCACTTTTTTTAATAAACTGCCTATAGCCAATAAAACCACTTGCAATTTTTCAGCATTTCAAAGGTCAGTTTTGGCATACTTGCTAGACCACTGTTTTTATTCTGTTAGTGAATTTATGGAAAGTTTATAATATTGTTACATTTCTGAATTAATTGTGTATATTATAAAATTTCTTGAGATATCTTTATAAACCATTATTTTGTACAAACACTGACTTGTCCTTATGGGATGTGGCTTGTTAATTTACAAGTATAGTTAATTGCACTGTAAATTCACAATTTGACGTGTCTTATATCATAGTACTCATGTACAATGTATGATTTACAAGATGTATAAATTATCTATCTATTAACAATGCATTTCATTTACAGGTGGTGGCGAAATGAGACAATGGCGACATAGAAACATGAGTAATACCAGACACAGTATGTCACCATGGTGATGGGGAGCATTCTACCAATCGGTAAGTTCACCTCTTGAGTAAACAAAGAATCAAGAAATAGCTATAGAAGTACAAGTGAATTTATTTATTTTAATACTTCTACATTTTGTGACGAAGCTTCACCTTTAAACTTGTGTATTTGTCACTAAATGTTGGCTCACTGCTAACGTACAATCAGCCATTCTTTTACACCACTACAACACTTCGACACGTCTCTACAATGTCTCTGTAGCACGCACTCTTTGTGCTGCACTTACACACAGGTCTACCTCTAACACGGAACTACACAACACATCTCTAATATTCACACGTGAACTGTTTCGACAAATCTGCGATTCCTCACCCAGTGCGAAACTGACTTCTGCCCGTTTCAAGACCTGCTGACCCCTTGCAATGTACCACACTCAGATAGAGGCACCACAAAGTTCTCACTGACTGATTCACTGACTACTGCTGGCGTTGCATCGCCTTTTTAAGGTATATCTGCCGGTCGTGGTAGATCTTTCTGGAATTCAAAGCTCTAGAATGGCCGTCGCGATAGATCTTTTTGTTTAGTAATAATACTAGTCACAAAATACACTTACGTCAGCTGTTCTTGACGCGTGTTTATTTTTCACGGCAACTTGCTCTGTGTTAGGGGACGTCAGCCAGTGTCAGATTTTGAGCGCGTGTTACTTTCTTACGGCAGACTTGCCGATCATCGATGAGACAATATCTAACTTATCGGGCGTCACACAGTTAACTTATTAATGCCCGATTTCACCAACAGATGTTAAAATCTACGTTAACAAATGTAACGTAACAATTATCACAGCGCTAAAACTAATGTTAAATTTCTTGCATTTCACCAACCTGTTTTCTTAAAATGTTAAAAAAAACCTGTGTTAACGCCAAGAAACTTGTAAATATCACAGTTATAGAAGGCTATGGATGATTTTCTGAACGTACTCCGATGCGTTTTTGTTTTCATTTTCGTCTGCACAAATGGCGGATGAACAAAATCATAAATAAAGCCGTGAGACACATTTCTCATCGACGGAGAAAGAATTGTTAATTGAAATGGTGACGAAGTGTAAGGATATCGTCGAAAATAAGAGGACGGATGCAGTGAATGTAAAAGAGAAAGATGTCGCGGGGAAAATATTCGAAACGAATTTAATTCAAATACATGTGTCACTACTACAAGCACCAAACAACTTGTTAGTATTACGCAAATGTAAAACGAGGTGCAAAGAACAAGTGCCTTAAACGTTTCAAGACGGGAGGTGAACGATGTATTATCCATATAATTCAGAGAATTATAACATCGCAAGTTTACTAATACTTGAAGCAAAGGCGAGATCGCCATATTCCTTTTGATGCATATTCTAACTCAGTATTACGTAAATTTAAAACGAGGTGCGAAGAAGGACAAGTGCCTTAAACATTTCCAGACGGGAGGTGGACAGTGTATTATCCACATAATTCAGTGAATTATAAAATCGCAAAGTTATTAATACTTGAAGCAAAGGCGAGATCGGCATATTCCTTTCGATGTTTGTTCTAGCTCAGTATTACGTAAATTTAAAACGAGGAGCGAAGAAGGACAAGTGACTTGAACGTTTCAAGACGGGAGATGGACAATGTATTATCCATATAATTCAGTGAATTATAACATCGCAAGTTTACTAATACTTGAAGCAAAGGCGAGATCGCCATATTCCTTTTGATGCATGTTCTAACCTCTCTTGTACTTCCGCAGTAACCTTCATAGTAACTTGTTTCGACAGTCTACACCTCCGTAACACAATTTTCTTCTGATAGCTCCTCAAAATCATTTCTCCTCATTGGCCGTACTCTGTTTTGAATGCCATTTAGACGGTCTTAAATATAGCAAATCGACATCAACAGATGAGTTCATGCTCGCCATCTTGACTATTTACAATTGTTAAGGACTTAACATTAGAAATTCGGCTTGTTAGTTTAACATGAGATTTAACAAGAGTGTTACACTAACACTTGTTGGTGAAATGCAATTTTTGTTTTAACTATTGCTAAACTCGTGTTAAGTCATAACATTTGTTGGCGTAAGGCCAGTAAGCAATTAGTTAACTTCATTTACATTACGAATAAAACTAAGCCGAAGGTTTTTCTTCCTAAAACTTTCACGTTACATACTAATGAGTAAAAGTATTAAATATGTAGTAGTGCCCTCGTTATGACACGACACAGTAGAGAAAATAACAATGGCGCTTTTAAAGACAGTTTTACTATGTGTTGGCTTTAACACTCCATGCTTTTTGAATAACCTTTAGGATAGAAACATGTAGATTACGACTTCTCATTTGACAAAAGCATAAATGTTTGAAAATTCAAAGCAATAACAAGGAAAGGCTTAGAAGTAATGAATGCTATGATAAATCTTTGTGTTTTAAATTGTTTGGGTTAAAGAGATCACGAGTTTTGTCTGTACCTTACTCTTGAATAGGAATTCAAAGGACATTCCTAGAAAATTGAAGATATACATTTCACTTGTAAATATCTTAAAATTATTATATTTTAATCCTAAGTACTAAGTTTTGAGTTTAACTGACCTTTTTGTGCATTCTGGGGATTTAAAAAGCGTACTGTGGTTAAATTTCTGATATGAATTTTTGGATACAATACAATAATTTCTTTGCTTAATATATAGAGAAAGTAAAGTGAGTTTTTTTTGTCTAATTCTTTCTTTTGCGTAAGTAAATATATTTAACCCTTAGAAAGGAACATCTTTTTTTACTCCTTTATCAGGAAAATCCATCTGAGAGATGGACACATTTTTTATACTTATATAAGGATCATCCGTCTGTGAGTTGGTTATATTTGTTTAAATGCTTTACACACTAACCTACTGCAATACATGTAAGCTATATATATATATATATATATATATATATATATATATATATATATATATACACACACACACACACACACACACACACACACACACACACACACACACACACACACACACACACACAAAATTCCCATTATGCCTATAAGCAAATAAGAAATAAAATAGTTTCCCAAAGTATGAGTCAATTGGAGAATTTAATGTCATGACGGCACGTTGACCATGGTAGCTCAATGGGTAAGAGCGACTGGATGGAAACCAGGAGACCCGTAGTTCAAATCTCGGCCATGGTATTGAATTTTTCATGTTAAGTCTATCAAAAACCTTAGCCTACATATGGCTAGTGTGAAGAAATGATTAATTTCCATCAATTAAATTTCCCAAACATTTATCTCGATTAATTAGAAGTTAATATGAGAATAAGGCTACAGCAATCCGTATGGTTCCTTCAACTTTGTTACGTTGTATTAGAAGCAAGTGATGCGGACGAAAGGACAGACACAGTCTGCATATGGTGGACGCACTCGTCCAAACAGCAATCATGTGGAACAGCTCCACTGGATTGGAAAGATAATTGTATTCTTCCTGGTTTTCTTCGTTGCGTATCTTGTGTCCACCTGAAATCCAGTATTAGAGTTCGAGGCACCCACACTGCACTGCAACTGGGACAAATGACATCACACTGTAAGTACTCTGTTGTTTTGTAATCAGCGACATACGCACTGAACAATAATTGCTTTATATGGTTTACCAGAGGAATACTGAACATTTTTAGAAAGTCAAACAAGTTTTAATTTTAAAACCATAAATGAAACCGGAACTTTTGCCAGTGATGCTACTCTTCCTGAAATACTTCACGATGCTCAACTATTTCATTATATTTTATATTTAATTTTTAGAAACAACACAAAAGTTCATGAGGCTAGGTCAGAGCTATCTGATGAAGGGTCCATAAGGGCATTGAGATATTCAGTTGTTATGCTGTGCAACTTCATGACGTAAACTAGTTTTTCCCCACTTTTTTAAATTAACAGCAAGAAATATTTGTGTATCACTTCTCAGTAAAGGTAGTCTCTTATAAAATATCTCACCAAGGCGGCCCGGGTTCGATCCCAGGCGACCGCAAAGTGAACTTTGTGGTGGACAACACGGCGCTGGGGCGGGTTTTCTCCGGGACCTCCGGTTTCCCTCGCCATCTCATTCCACCGGTGCTCCAACTTCATCTCATGTATCATCAGTGTCACCGCCTGCGGTGCCGTATGTAGTAAAAGCGGGCGTTAAACACTACACATTTCTTATAAAATATAAACCTGAACCATTTCCAGAGACCAAACTTTTGAACAAATAATAGGACACAGGTACAACTTTGGGAGAATATAATACACAATTGGGAGATTACATTACACTATTTACATCTCAGAGACAATGTTGGAAGTGGCCTCCACCAGCATCTATGTATCGTTGGTTCCATTTTCTTTGATACGACTGTAGACAGCGAAGTTTATATGTGTATCTTCAAGACATTTGTGGAGCAGCTGGATGATATCGAATTGAGAGAAGGTAATTTCCAGCAAGATGGAGCAACGTGCGATACATCTAATGACACCATGGAACTTGTTAGCAGTTTCTTTGATAATCGAATAACCTCAAGAGGTCTGTGGCTGCCCAGATCCCCTGACCTAACCTCACCGGATTTGTTCTTGTTGGGGTATCTAAAAATAAGAGTGTACAAGAATAGGCCATGGACAATTGGTATTCTCAGGAAGCCATTCGAACCAAAATAAGTAATATTGGCGAGTATACTCTCCGTAAAACTTCATAACCGCGCCGTGGCTCAGTGGTTAGACCGCTTGGCTCTCAGCAAGGCGGCCCGGGTTCGATCCCAGGCGACCGCAAAGTGAGATTTGTGGTGGACAACACGGCGCTGGGGCGGGTTTTCTCCGGGATCTCCGATTTCCCCCGCCATCTCATTCCATCTTCATCTTCATCGCATGTATCATCAGTGTCATCGCCTGCGGTGGCGTATGTAGTAAAAGCGGGCGTTAAACACTACATATTTCATTTTCATTTCCGTAAACCTTCAGAGAATATGGTGAGACGAGTACAAACATATATAGATGCTGGTGAAGGACACTTCCAACATTTTCTCTGAGATGTAAATAGTGTAATGTAATCTCCCAATTGTGTATTATATTCTGCCAAAGTTACACGTGTGTTCTATTACTTTTTCAAAAGTTATTGCCTATAGAAATGGTTCAGATTTATATGGATCGCACTGTACTACAACAGAAATATTCCATCTTAAAAGAAAAACACGAAAAAGAAATCTAACAACGTCTTGTTACCAGCTCTGCGATTTCGTCGAAATATACGGTTAGGTTCTGTCCGAAAGTCTATTGAATGGATTACTTTTTTCCAGAATCATACAATAAATTTAAAATGCATTACTGATAATTATATTACAAATAGAATTTCAAGTTTCACCTTGAAAATTTTTCAGAACTTTTCTGTAACAACCATGCGGTTTCTTGAAAACACAAATCGGGAGTCATTTATGTCAAATCCATTGACTAAAGTTGTTGATATCGCAATCGTAGCAATGTCCAATGTGGTCATATCTATGTAGCGTAGCTGGTACCGTATCTGCCTCCCGTTCAAGAGATACAAGTTTGAATCTCGTTCAGGTTTAGATATCTGGATAAGTTTAGCCCTACGGTACAGAGGCGTAGGTGGTATCGTGTCTACCTCGCGTTTAAGAGGTCCCGAATTTGATTTTCGGTCAGTGTGAGTTAGCCCGCCTTTGTAGTGAATGACCTAACCGGTAAAAGGGCCTTAATTAAAAAGTTCCACTGACATAAAGCCACCTAGCCAAGGCAAATATAACTAAATGTGAAGAACTGCCAGTATTATATTAGATTAGATTGATTTGCGTTCAGTAGGTTCACTTGTAGCCAGAAAAGGCTGTGAACATTGAACATGTCCAGAGGTATAAAGTTTAATAGCATATATATGTACAAAAGTTAACATAAGACACATATTATAGTACACAGGCAATATGAGCAACAATATGGAAAACAAAGCAAGGATAATTATATATGATACAAAATGAAACACTTTTTAATTCAGCTTTCACTTGGCTTATGCCAGTACGTCTCAACCTTTTTGCAATGGATACCATTCTTGTTATTTCTTAAATACATATACATTAAACATAAACTTTCAACATGCATCAAAGATTTATTAGAAATGATTTGTCATTGGAATAGTTAGATACTACTTACAGAGCTACAGAAGCATTATCAGGATAATTTGTCATTCAGATAATCTTGTACTGAACAGAAAGATTTTGAGCAAAGGTACTCTCTAACAGCATTTTTAAAAGCACCGAAATTATCAACTTTTTCTTTAAGAACATTAGGAAGTGCGCCAAATATTTTGATAGTTTCATAATACACACCTTTCTCGAAGCAAGAAAGTTTAGCACTGGGATAATGGATATTATACTTTTGTCTAGTGTTTATTTTGTGAATTACATTATTTGTTGCAAATAAGGTACGATTGCATACAAAGAATTTTAGGATCGAGAATATATACATGCAAGGAAGCGTTAATATCTTCAATCTTGTAAAAAGATCTTTACAGGAGCATCTGTTGTGGGTGTTAGTAATGATTCTTATAACCTTCTTTTGCATAAGAAATATTGTTTTACTTTCTACTGAGTTTCCCCAAAATAATATTCCATATTCCATAATAGAGTTTAAGTATGTATAATATACTAATTTAAGTGTGTCAATAGAACTCACATTAACCAGCTCTCGGATAGCATAACAGGCAGAGCTGAGTTTAGGTAAGATGTAATTTATGTGAGCATTCCAATCTAAACATCTGTCCACTTGAAGGCCCAGAAATTTTATGCTGTCAATTTCTTCTAATAACATATCATTAATCCCGATTTCTATTTGAGTATGTGACGTACGACAGGTTATAAATTTGACCACTTTTGTTTTGTCTGGATTCACAGATAATTTGTTTGCTTTAAACCAGCATGACATACAGTTCAAAACATAATTCATTTTAATTATACACTCGTTTAAATTTGTACTGGTCACCAGGAAACTAGTGTCATCTGCGAAAAGAACTGTAGATGCCATAGAGTACATCAAAGTCATATTCAACATTAAAATAATGTCGAGACTTTCCTGGAAACCTATAGAATAGACAAAATACCGGGTATCGCCAGCTAGGAGTGGACATGATAAACTCCGGGGGACTTAAGAGAGCAGTCAAGTGTACGCGCAAAATCCAGACTAGTCAAGGAGACAGTCTCCATCGAAGTTCTATGGCTTCCATCAACAGATGTCTGAGGGGAACTACTGCAGAAGAGAGTGAGGAAAGGAAAAACTTGACTTCTACACAACGAAGGCCATGGACAGACACCAACCAGGATGTTCAGCATTCGTGGTGATACATGGGTACCACCATAAACATGTCCCTGACGAAACTTGTGCCGTAAACAATGCAGCCCATACTACGTAAGCACATGCCAAAGTAACAATAGAATGAGTCAACTATAATAACATAGTAGGCACAGCTTTCGCTCTGTATAAAAATCTTTAACTAAATCGTCTACTGCAAAGCTTCACTATTCATGTGAACAGTTTTAAGGGAAGTCGGAACAGTCTATCTCACCAATGTTAAAATAGGAGTTTTCTGGTGAGCTTAGCTCAAGTACTACTGAACGCATCAATTTGAAACTTTCACTTGTTATTTTGTAAAACTTTCACAATTAATTAAAGGCAATAGATCTTATTTTGGAGTTTTAATAAAGGATATGTGACTTTTTAAATAAATGTATGGAATTTACTTCCAAATATTCAAGATTTTTTTTTTTAAATTCAAATTTTCCCATATCTTTCTACAAGTGCCTTTAAAAAAGTTCAAGTATTGTTTTAATTCTAGAAAAAATGTAGACTTGTATCTTCTGTAGTTTTATAGAGTAACGCACCCAAATTAAAAAAAAAACAACAACAGAAAAACAACATTAAAGTTTTGCTATGTTGGAACTACACGTCAGAATTTCCCCAGATCCAATTCTCCATCTTTTTTATCACCAGTATCCCTCCTCTTTCGTTTTTCACTCCTTCTCTTCTTCCTAAACTCAATGGTTACTTGTTCTATGGTATTATTATTTTGTTAAATTTGGCGGGGGGGGGGGGGCTGGTGAATTGAGAACAGCAGTCTCAACCTGTCTCTACCTGTCTCAATTCCCTTGGCAATACTTCTCAAGTCATAACCAAACCTTACATTTACTTCTGTACCACTTTCAATTGTTCTGGATGTTTCAAATGTATATTCTTTATTACACTTTTGGCAAGTGAGTAATAATGTAACTAATAATCCATTTCTTTTCTTGGTGTCCTCTAGTATAACAATTTTCAATTTCACAAAATTTACACTGTATAAAGTTTCTATATCTACTAACTGATAACTTGTTGATCTACGAGGATAGGTCAAAAGGTAATGCCTCCTATTTTTTCCTTAAATAAGTAAGTTATGTGAAAACTCCTCAAACCTTCTACAATCCCCTGCAGTAGTAACTTCCTAAGTCAACAGGTGGCAGCACTGCATCCTCTTGCAAAATGGCTGACATCGACATTCGTATTAGACAGCGTTGTGTGATTAAATTTTTGACTGCGGAAGGTGAAACGCCAATTCGCATTCACGAAAGGCTAAAAAATGTGTATGGTGATGCAACGGTGGATGTCAGCACTGTTAGACGATGGGTTCGTCGTTGTAACGAAGCTGAAGGGCAAACACCATTGGCAGATGAAAAGCGAAGCGGCAGGCCGGTGACTGCAGTAACTCCCTGCAACATTCAGCGAGTCGATGACATCATTCGTGGTGATCACCGGGTAACAACAGGTGAATTGTGTCGCATTACCTTTCTCAGTAAAGGCAGTATGATGACGATTATTCAACAACTGGGTTGCTCAAAAGTTTGTTCACGTTGAGTACCAAAAATGTTAAGAACCCAAAATAAAGAAACAAGGAAAACAATAGCCTCCGAACACTTGCAGTGCTTCAATTTAGAGGGAGAGGAGTTTCTGGAAAAAATTGTTACCGGAGACCAAACGTGGGTTCATTTTTTTGAACCTAAATCAAAGAGGCAGTCAATGGAATGGTATCACACAACGTCACCAAAGAAAAATAAATTCAAAACTCAGCGGTCGGCAGGGAAAGTTATGGCGACAGCGTTTTGGGATGCAGAGGGTGTGCTTATGATTGATCTTTTGGAGCATGGATTCACAATAAATTCTGTCCAATACGTCAGAACTCTCAAAAAGCTGAAAGCACGTCTTCGCCGAGTTCGCCCAACAAAAACGATGGCGGATGTTCTTCTTTTGCATGACAATGCAAGACCACACACCAGCCGTTACACCACTATAGAAATTGAGAAATTGGGATGGCAAATCTTACCTCACAGCCCTGACCTGGCATCATCAGACTTCCATCTGTTCGGGCCACTAAAGGAAGCTCATCGTGGGATTCATTTTGAAGATGAGGAGGCTGTGAAAACGTCCATGTGTCAATGGCTTAGGAAGCAAGACCGTGTGTTTTACCACACTGGAATACATGCCCTAGTTAAAAGGTGGACCAAAACTGTGGAAAAGGACGGAGATTATATTGAATTGTGACAAATTAATCGTCAATGTTGTATTTTTCAAGTTATGTAAATTGCATTCAATTTTCTTGGCAATTAAAAGAGAGAAAAAAATAGGAGGCATTACTTTTTTACCCACCCTCGTAATATCATTATTTACTTTAGTTAAATTGTCATTACTGTCATTGCACAATTAAGAAACCAATTTCTTCCTTGAAGAACTAATTTCATCGCCAATGTTCAAGGTTAGGTTTAACGAAGTCAATATATTGTCATGTGTTACTACACTTTTTCCATTTTAGGGGTTGTAACTCTTTAATTATGTAATAGGGATTACTTCAACTGTTTATACTGGTTCCCATGCCGATTTCTTACACCAAAATTATTGATTTTTTACATCTTGAAAACAGCACTAGTAATTCAAAGCATACTAAACAAAGCATGGAAGAATTAACATCAGATGTACAGATTAATATTAATAGAATAAAACGTGGCCGCGTCGTGGCTCAGTGGTTAGACCGCTTGGCTCTCACCAAAGCGGCCCGGGTTCGATCCCAGGCGACCGCAAAGTGAGATTTGTGGTGGACACACGGCGCTAGGGCGGGTTTTCTCCGGGACCTCTGGTTTCCCCCGCCATCTCATTTCACCGATGCTCCATTTTCATCTCATGTAGTATCAGTGTCACCGCCTGCGGTGCCGTATGTAGTAAAAGCGGGCATTAAACACTACACACTAATAGAAAAAACAAGGACTTCCTTTCCTAATAAGTGTGTGCTCTTCTATAAGGTTACAACCAAGGAGAGAACACAGTTACAAATGGCTAATAGGGGGCGTGGCACACTGTGCAGCCTTTACAAAATGAATCTATTTAAGACTTTTAAAACTATGGGACAGGAAAATAAATATCGTTATTTGCTTCTACAATCATCAGGGATGATTATTTATGCAATAACTCATTTTATGAAATTTCACCCCAGAATGCCGTTCTGGCCCCCCTTAAAAATTATTTTGTGAAGGTTTTTATTATAGCTATAAATTCACACGATAAAAAGTATTGAAATATTCAGGCGAAATGGAATTATGAAAAGCATTAGAGAATACCTAACACAAATATAGACGAAGTAGGTATTTTATATACTAGACTTCGAAACTATGCAGATGCATTTTTCAAAAACATTCTTTTAAAGTGAAATAATCCTCCAGAAGAGTCAGTTACTACTGTATGAGGGTCTAATACCTTGGAAGCTCCAATTATTTGTGTAGCTTCACAGCATCATTACCAGACACCGATAACCCGTTACCATGACAACTGCCTGACTGTCTAGACGTGCTCGTTTTCTACCTCCACTAATGGAGATATTCCGTACAACAAATGGAAGGGTGCACAAGTGTCAACCAGTTGGCAAAATGGCTATTTACAGTACTTTGGTCTTGTAACTAACGTCAATATTATTTTGGTTATTATGTCAATTTTATATTATCTTTGCTCCGTGCTAAATAGAAGTTTATGTATCTTGACCTTTTTACTACGTACTTACAGTAAACAGAAAACAAAGACCTAAAAGCATTTTTTTAAATGTGCCTATGTGTCTGTTAGCAGCATAGCTAAAAACAAAACATGTTTTAAATACCAAGCACTCTAATAGTCTTTGATAGATAGAGTCAACAAGAAAAAATTCAATGCCATGGCCTTACTTATGATAGTCGCCACAAACGGGTATCTCGGATACGAGAGACCGTAGTGGTTTACCGGGGAAATATACGAGTCAACTGGAGAATTTAGTATCATGACGGCACGTTGGCCATGGTAGCTCAATGGGTTAGCGCGACTGGACGGAAACCAGGAGATCCGTGGTTCAAAATCCGGCCATGGCATTGAATTTCTCATGTTGATTCCATCTATCAAAGATCTTAGGTGTGAAGAAATTATTAATTTGCATTAATTAACTAAAATTGTAATAAGTGCTTAAGATGCGATAAGAAGAAATCTAAGAAAATTCCGCAACCCCAGATAACTGATTCATGTAAAGTTTTCGGAACATTTTAATTCTTTTTAAAATGGCTAAAACATTTTTATATAAAATCATAAAATTAGACCTGAACCTTTCCTGGCGACGAATATGTTGAAGAACTTCTCGGGAAACAAGCCAGGTGTAACGACGAATAGAAATCGATGTTAGGGAGTGTGCATCTCTCCCATCACCAGAATATTTATTAAATGTTATAACTACAAATGTATCTGGATATAACACAAATATCAACAAAGACAAAACACTATCAAAATTCGCATTACTGAACAAAAGACTGTTTTCAGTAAATTAAATGCCCGGTCAGGAGATGGCGTGAGCATAGAACATTAATTGGGTCAAAGAAACGTAACTACTTAACTTGATTATCAAGCTGTATAGATCTGTGCTTCTTAAGCCGGCGAATTTCCATTTTTAGGCTGGTTTCCAAGAGGAGCTGAACTGAAATCTCAACATCTGTTGAGACCGGTAAAAGACAAACTGGTCTTCCAAGTTCCGGGAGTGTACCTCATTCCCTGTGAATGTGGGACAACGTATATGGGACAAACCGGAAGGACCATCGCTACCGGAATAAAGGGACAGGACGGAGCATTCGTTTAATACAACCTGAGAAGTCTGGGCTGACAGAGCATTGTTTTGATAACGACCATAGAGCTGGGAGTGTACCGCATTCCCTGTGAATGTGAGACACCATATATAGGACAAACCGGAAGGACCATCGCTACTAGAATAATCGAACATGAACGGAGCATTCGTTTAATGCAACCTGAGAAGTCTGGACTGACAGATCATTGTTTTGATAACGGCCTTAGAGCTGGGAGTGTACCGCATTACCTGTGAATGTGAGACACCGTATATAGGACAAACCAGAAGGTCTATGGCTACCAGAATAAACGAACATGAACGGAGCATTCGTTTAATGCAATCTGAGAAGTCTGGGCTGACAGAGCATTGTTTTGATAACGTCCATAGAGCTGGGAGTGTACCGCATTCCCTGTGAATGTGAGACACCATATATAGGACAAACCGGAAGGACCATCGCTACTAGAATAATCGAACATGAACGCAGCATTCGTTTAATGCAACCTGAGAAGTCTGGACTGACAGATCATTGTTTTGATAACGGCCTTAGAGCTGGGAGTGTACCGCATTACCTGTGAATGTGAGACACCATATATAGGACAAACCGGAAGGACCATCGCTACTAGAATAATCGAACATGAACGGAGCATTCGTTTAATGCAACCTGAGAAGTCTGGACTGACAGATCATTGTTTTGATAACGACCATAGAGCTGGGAGTGTACCGCATTCTCTATGAATGTGGGACACCGTATATAGGACAAACCGGAAGCACCATCGCTACCAGAATAAACGAACATGAACGGAGCATTCGTTTAACACAACCTGAGAAGTCTGGACTGTCAGAGCATTGTTTTGATAATGACCATAGAGCTGTGAGTGTACCGCATTCTTTGTGAATGTGGGACACCATATATAGGACAAACCGGAAGGACCATCGCTACCAGAATAAACGAACATGAACGGAGCATTCGTTTAATGCAACCTGAGAAGTCTGGACTGACAGATCATTGTTTTGATAACGACCATAGAGCTGGGAGTGTACCGCATTCCCTGTGAATGTGGGACACCGTATATAGGACAAACCGGAAGTGTCATCGCTACTAGAATAAACGAACATGAACAGAGCATTCGTTTGATGCAACCTGAGAAGTCTGGACTGACAGAGCATTGTTTTGATAACGACCATAGAGCTGGGAGTGTACCGCATTCCCTGTGAATGTGGGACACCGTATATAGGACAAACCGGAAGGACCATCGCTACCAGAATAAACGAACATGAACGGAGCATTCGTTTAATGCAACCTGAGAAGTCTGGACTGACAGATCATTGTTTTGATAACGACCATAGAGCTGTGAGTGTACCGCATTCTCTGTGAATGTGGGACACCATATATAGGACAAACCGGAATGACCATGGCTACTAGAGTAATCGAACATGAACGGAGCATTCGTTTAATACAACCTGAGAAGTCTGGGCTGGCAGAGCATTGTTTTGATAACGACCATAGAGCCAATTTTCGGGAGACGACCATCTTGGCAAAGTGCAACAGTTACTGGGAGCGGAGAATTAAGGAGGCTTTGGCCATTTTCTCCGAGAGGAGTACGCTTAATCATGATGCTGGATTTCAGTTCGTCTCCTCTTGGAAATCGGCCTTAAAATGAAAATCCTTCGACTTATGAAGCACGGATCTATACAGAGTGAACAAGTTAAATACTGATTGTCCAGGACAAGAAGGTAAGCTAGAGGAATGTGCAACCTAATCACTTTTGCTGTCACCTCGTGGTGTATGCTCGCCTTCGGAGTATGACAGGTATGGAAGGTTAGTTTAAAATGCACAAGTATTGTCACATAAGTCACCCATACATAATACCTATCGCTGCCTTTACGGCAACAAACATTAGCTCCGGCAGCATAAGTGACTTATATGTACTCTCATACACTCATTTCCTGTTAAACAAATCCGCTAGCGGAGCAGATAAACAGTTCTATCTCCTCTGCCCTGCGAACTCCTCTAGCCTTCTTGTCGTGGGCATATAGTAGTATCGTTTCTTTGAACCAATTAATTTTCTGTACTCACGCCATCTCCTGATCTGGCATTTAATTTACTGATAACAGTCTTTTGTTCAGTAATGCGAGTATGGTAGTGTTTTGTTCCTTTTTTATATTTGTGTTATCTGCCGTAATACATTTTTTGGTTATAGCATTTTTTAAAGGTATCCTGATGATGGGAGAGATACACACTCCCGAAACGTCGATTTTTAATAGTCTTTTCACCTGGCTTGCTTCCCGACAATATCTTGAACATAAAATCATATTTAACTCCATTATTTGGAACACGATACTTCCAGCTTGCTTTCCTGCTATCACAGTGAATTTTTCAATTCTGATTTTACCTTCTCAGGCCTAGTCTTATACACAACTAATTGGGGAAGAGCAATTATCTACCAGTTTTGATTAAGTTTAAGATATTTTAATAACAAATGAAATGTATATCTTGAATTTATGGGAATTTTCTCAAAAGTTCTCTTTATTTTAGATAAGTTTTGTATAATTAATAAACCGTAAGAGATACACAAAAACCACTGCATAAAAATATAAATTTGTTTAAGAACAGTTTTTATTAAAAGATAAGTGAGGAAATTCATATGTGACGATAGTTGAAAATTACCGTTGTTACATGGAGACTGTATGACGACATAGTTGAATCACTCAATAGGCGCAGTGGCTGCCAGTGACATCACTTTTGACGTAAGCACTGACTTGCCTTTAGGCCTCTTGAACTATGAACTCCGTGGTCACAGGCGGCTCTGTAAGAATACAAATCACCAATGTAAATGCACATCATTCAGATGACAATGTCTCTTTGTTACTTCTTATACTACAGAACAAATCTTAAATGTCCTTCTTTAAAACCAAATTGTGTCCAGAATGAATGAATTATTTATTTATTTATTTATTTATTTATTTATTTATTTATTTATTTATTTATTTATTTATTTATTTATTTATTTATTTATTTATTTATTTATTTATTTATTTATTTATTTATTTATTTATTTATTTATTTATTTATTTATTTATTTATTTATTTATTTATTTACTTACTTACTTACTTACTTACTTACTTACTTACTTACTTACTTACTTACTTACTTACTTACTTACTTACTTACTTACTTACTTACTTACTTACTTACTTACTTACTTACTTACTTACTTACTTACTTACTTACTTACTTACTTACTTACTTACTTACTTACTTACTTACTTACTTACTTACTTACTTACTTACTTACTTACTTACTTACTTACTTACTTACTTACTTACTTACTTACTTACTTACTTACTTACTTACTTATTTATTTATTTATTTATTTATTTATTTATTTATTTATTTATTTATTTATTTATTTATTTATTTATTTGTTTATTTATTTATTGTGCATATTCCAGAACTTAACAATTTACAACTTTAGGCTACATTTATTTGTGTCTACCTTGTTGCTACCTTATCGTAGATGATACGCTGGTCTTCTGCTCTGTCAGGTAGCTCTTAACCTCCACGTCTCCTTGTTACTTAATTAGGCCTTTTCTACCGCCTCATCTTCCTTTCTTATATTCATTACATTTCTTGCCCATTTTTCTTTTACTTTCTGTCAGAACTCACCAATACTTCTTACCTTCTTTACCTCCCTGCCCTTTAACATTTTTATAGCTACTATCCTCTTCTCTACTTTCTCCCATTTTTCCTCCCAACCCTTTTTCTCCATACTGCTAACACCTTGCATTCTCTTACATAGTGTGACATGCTTTACTATCCACCACAAAATTCACAAATTCCCTTTTCCCTACCTCTTATCCCTCTTAGAAATATTGTTCCTGTTCTCATCCAAGCTAGCCCTTCTCTCTTGCCTATTGCAGTAATCTACGTATACTTCTCGTCGCTAATTTCCTTTTATTTGTTTGTAAAATTGTAATGATTTCATATTGTCTAGACTTCCCCATATTTCCTGTCTTTCTATATCTTCTATTCTGCATTTTACTAATTTACCCACATCGCTTGTATTCCTTTCCTTTAGCCCGCCTCGGTAGCGTAGATAGCGTGTCTGCCTCACGTTCAAGAGGTCCCGAGTTCGAATCTCGGTCAGGATGAGTTACCTGAATAAGGTTTTTTCGGGAGCTTTCCCTTATCCTGAAAGACGAATGTCAGGTAACTCTAAGCTCTATGGACTCCGGGCTCATTTGCGCATCATTTAATCCATTTCATTCATCGTCCGATATGACTTAACGTTGGAGGTTTTCTCTTGTCCTGAAAGATGAATATCTGGTAACTCTAAGCTCTATGTACCTTGTACTCACTTGAACATCATTTCATTCATCGTCCTATATGACTTAACGTTGGAGGTTTTCCCTTATCCTGAAAAATGAATGTCTGGTAACTCTAAACTCTATGTACCCTGTACTCATTTGAACATCATTTCATTCATAGTCCGATATGACTTAACGTTGGAGGTTTTCTCTTATCCTGAAAGATGAATGTCTAGTAACTCTACGCGCTATGTACCCTGTACTCATTTGAACATCATTTCATTCATCGTCCGATATGACTTAACGTTGGAGGTTTTTTTCTTATCCTGAAAGATGAATGTCTGGTAACTCTAAGCTCTATGTACCCTGTACTCATTTGAACATCATTTCATTCATCGTCCGATATGACTTGACGTTGGAGGTTTTTTTCTTATCCTGAAAGATGAATGTCTGGTAACTCTAAGCTCTATGTACCCTGTACTCATTTGAACATCATTTCATTCATCGTCCGATATGACTTAACGTTGGAGGTTTTCTCTTATCCTGAAAGATGAATGTCTGGTAACTCTAAGCTCTATGTACCCTGTACTCATTTGAACATCATTTCATTCATCGTCCGATATGACTTAACGTTGGAGGTTTTTTTCTTATCCTGAAAGATGAATGTCTGGTAACTCTAAGCTCTATGTACCCTGTACTCATTTGAACATCATTTCATTCATCGTCCGATATGACTTAACGTTGGAGGTTTTCTCTTGTCCTAAAACGTGAATGTCTGGTAACTCTAAGCTCTATGTAACCTGTACTCATTTGTACATTATTTCATTCATCGTCCGATATGACTTAACGTTGGAGGTTTTCCCTTATCCTGAAAAATGAATGTCTGGTAACTATAAGCTCTATGTAACCTGTACCCATTTGTACATTATTTCATTCATCGTCCGATATGACTTAACGTTGGAGGTTTTTTTCTTATCCTGAAAGATGAATGTCTGGTAACTCTAAGCTCTATGTACCCTGTACTCATTTGAACAGCATTTCATTCATCGTCCGATATGACTTAACGTTGGAGGTTTTTTTCTTATCCTGAAAGATGAATGTCTGGTAACTCTAAGCTCTATGTACCCTGTACTCATTTGAACATCATTTCATTCATCGTCCGATATGACTTAACGTTGGAGGTTTTCTCTTATCCTGAAATATGAATGTCTGGTAACTCTAAACTCTATGTACCCTGTACTCATTTGAACATCATTTCATTCATCGTCCGATATGACTTAACGTTGGAGGTTTTCCCTTATCCTGAAAAATGAATGTCTGGTAACTATAAGCTCTATGTAACCTGTACTCATTTGTACATCATTTTATTCATCGTCCGATATGACTTAACGTTGGAGGTTTTCCCTTATCCTGAAAAATGAATGTCTGGTAACTCTAAACTCTATGTAACCTGTACTCATTTGTACATCATTTCATTCATCGTCCGATATGACTTAACGTTGGAGGTTTTCCCTTATCCTGAAAAATGAATGTCTGGTAACTATAAGCTCTATGTAACCTGTACTCATTTGTACATTATTTCATTCATCGTCCGATATGACTTAACGTTGGAGGTTTTCCCTTATCCTGAAAAATGAATGTCTGGTAACTATAAGCTCTATGTAACCTGTACCCATTTGTACATTATTTCATTCATCGTCCGATATGACTTAACGTTGGAGGTTTTCTCTTATCCTGAAAGATGAATGTCTGGTAACTCTAAGCTCTATGTACCCTGTACTCATTTGAACATCATTTCATTCATCGTCCGATATGACTTAACGTTGGAGGTTTTCTCTTATCCTGAAATATGAATGTCTGGTAACTCTAAACTCTATGTACCCTGTACTCATTTGAACATCATTTCATTCATCGTCCGATATGACTTAACGTTGGAGGTTTTCTCTTATTCTGAAAGATGAATGTCTGGTAACTCTAAGCTCTATGTACCCTGTACTCATTTGAACATCATTTCATTCATCGTCCGATATGACTTAACGTAGGAGGTTTCCTCTTATCCTGAAAGATGAATGTCTGGTAACTCTAAGCTCTATGTACCCTGTAGTCATTTGAACATCATTTCATTCATCGTCCGATATGACTTAACGTTGGAGGTTTTCTCTTATCCTGAAATATGAATGTCTGGTAACTCTAAACTCTATGTACCCTGTACTCATTTGAACATCATTTCATTCATCGTCCGATATGACTTAACGTTGGAGGTTTTCTCTTATTCTGAAAGATGAATGTCTGGTAACTGTAAGCTCTATGTACCCTGTACTCATTTGAACATCATTTCATTCATCGTCCGATATGACTTAACGTTGGAGGTTTTCTCTTATCCTGAAATATGAATGTCTGGTAACTCTAAACTCTATGTACCCTGTACTCATTTGAACATCATTTCATTCATCGTCCGATATGACTTAACGTTGGAGGTTTTCTCTTATTCTGAAAGATGAATGTCTGGTAACTCTAAGCTCTATGTACCCTGTACTCATTTGAACATCATTTCATTCATCGTCCGATATGACTTAACGTAGGAGGTTTCCTCTTATCCTGAAAGATGAATGTCTGGTAACTCTAAGCTCTATGTACCCTGTAGTCATTTGAACATCATTTCATTCATCGTCCGATATGACTTAACGTTGGAGGTTTTCTCTTATCCTGAAATATGAATGTCTGGTAACTCTAAACTCTATGTACCCTGTACTCATTTGAACATCATTTCATTCATCGTCCGATATGACTTAACGTTGGAGGTTTTCTCTTATTCTGAAAGATGAATGTCTGGTAACTGTAAGCTCTATGTACCCTGTACTCATTTGAACATCATTTCATTCATCGTCCGATATGACTTAACGTTGGAGGTTTCCTCTTATCCTGAAAGATGAATGTCTGGTAACTCTAAGCTCTATGTACCCTCTACTCATTTGAACATCATTTCATTCATCGTCCGATATGACTTAACGTTGGATGTTTCCTCTTATCCTGAAAGATGAATGTCTAGTAACTCTAAGCTCTATGTACCCTGTACTCATTTGAACATCATTTCATTCATCGTCTGATATGACTTAACGTTGGAGGTTTTCTCTTATCCTGAAAGATGAATGTTGGTAACTCTAAGCTCTATGGACCCTGTACTCATTTGAACATCATTTCATTCATCGTCCGATATGACTTAACGTTGGAGGTTTTCTCTTATCCTGAAAGATGAATGTCTGGTAACTCTAAGCTCTATGTACCCTGTACTCATTTGAACATCATTTCATTCATCGTCCGATATGACTTAACGTTGGAGGTTTTCTCTTATCCTGAAAGATGAATGTCTGGTAACTCTAAGCTCTATGTACCCTGTACTCATTTGAACATCATTTCATTCATAGTCCGATATGACTTAACGTTGGAGGTTTTCTCTTATCCTGAAAGATGAATGTCTAGTAACTCTACGCGCTATGTACCCTGTACTCATTTGAACATCATTTCATTCATCGTCCGATATGACTTAACGTTGGAGGTTTTTTTCTTATCCTGAAAGATGAATGTCTGGTAACTCTAAGCTCTATGTACCCTGTACTCATTTGAACAGCATTTCATTCATCGTCCGATATGACTTAACGTTGGAGGTTTTTTTCTTATCCTGAAAGATGAATGTCTGGTAACTCTAAGCTCTATGTACCCTGTACTCATTTGAACATCATTTCATTCATCGTCCGATATGACTTAACGTTGGAGGTTTTCCCTTATCCTGAAAAATGAATGTCTAGTAACTATAAGCTCTATGTAACCTGTACTCATTTGAACATCATTTCATTCATCGTCCGATATGACTTAACGTTGGAGGTTTTTCCTTACCCTGAAACATTAATATCTGGTAACTATATGCTCTATGTCACCTGTACTCATTTGTACATCATTTCATTCATCGTCCGATATGACTTAACGTTGGAGGTTTTCCCTTATCCTGAAAAATGAATGTCTGGTAACTCTAAACTCTATGTACCCTGTACTCATTTGTACATCATTTCATCATTTCATTCATCGTCCGATATGACTTAACGTTGGAGGTTTTCTCTTATCCTGAAATATGAATGTCTGGTAACTCTAAACTCTATGTACCCTGTACTCATTTGAACATCATTTCATTCATCGTCCGATATGACTTAACGTTGGAGGTTTTCCCTTATCCTGAAAAATGAATGTCTGGTAACTATAAGCTCTATGTAACCTGTACTCATTTGTACATCATTTTATTCATCGTCCGATATGACTTAACGTTGGAGGTTTTCCCTTATCCTGAAAAATGAATGTCTGGTAACTCTAAACTCTATGTACCCTGTACTCATTTGTACATCATTTCATTCATCGTCCGATATGACTTAAAGTTGGAGGTTTTCCCTTATCCTGAAAAATGAATGTCTGGTAACTATAAGCTCTGTGTAACCTGTACTCATTTGTACATTATTTCATTCATCGTCCGATATGACTTAACGTTGGAGGTTTTCCCTTATCCTGAAAAATGAATGTCTGGTAACTATAAGCTCTATGTAACCTGTACCCATTTGTACATTATTTCATTCATCGTCCGATATGACTTAACGTTGGAGGTTTTCTCTTATCCTGAAAGATGAATGTCTGGTAACTCTAAGCTCTATGTACCCTGTACTCATTTGAACATCATTTCATTCATCGTCCGATATGACTTAACGTTGGAGGTTTTCTCTTATCCTGAAATATGAATGTCTGGTAACTCTAAACTCTATGTACCCTGTACTCATTTGAACATCATTTCATTCATCGTCCGATATGACTTAACGTTGGAGGTTTTCTCTTATTCTGAAAGATGAATGTCTGGTAACTCTAAGCTCTATGTACCCTGTACTCATTTGAACATCATTTCATTCATCGTCCGATATGACTTAACGTTGGAGGTTTCCTCTTATCCTGAAAGATGAATGTCTGGTAACTCTAAGCTCTATGTACCCTGTACTCATTTGAACATCATTTCATTCATCGTCCGATATGACTTAACGTTGGAGGTTTTCTCTTATCCTGAAATATGAATGTCTGGTAACTCTAAACTCTATGTACCCTGTACTCATTTGAACATCATTTCATTCATCGTCCGATATGACTTAACGTTGGAGGTTTTCTCTTATTCTGAAAGATGAATGTCTCGTAACTGTAAGCTCTATGTACCCTGTACTCATTTGAACATCATTTCATTCATCGTCCGATATGACTTAACGTTGGAGGTTTCCTCTTATCCTGAAAGATGAATGTCTGGTAACTCTAAGCTCTATGTACCCTGTACTCATTTGAACATCATTTCATTCATCGTCCGATATGACTTAACGTTGGATGTTTCCTCTTATCCTGAAAGATGAATGTCTAGTAACTCTAAGCTCTATGTACCCTGTACTCATTTGAACATCATTTCATTCATCGTCTGATATGACTTAACGTTGGAGGTTTTCTCTTATCCTGAAAGATGAATGTTGGTAACTCTAAGCTCTATGGACCCTGTACTCATTTGAACATCATTTCATTCATCGTCCGATATGACTTAACGTTGGAGGTTTTCTCTTATCCTGAAAGATGAATGTCTGGTAACTCTAAGCTCTATGTACCCTGTACTCATTTGAACATCATTTCATTCATCGTCCGATATGACTTGACGTTGGAGGTTTTTTTCTTATCCTGAAAGATGAATGTCTGGTAACTCTAAGCTCTATGTACCCTGTACTCATTTGAACATCATTTCATTCATCGTCCGATATGACTTAACGTTGGAGGTTTTCTCTTATCCTGAAAGATGAATGTCTGGTAACTCTAAGCTCTATGTACCCTGTACTCATTTGAACATCATTTCATTCATCGTCCGATATGACTTAACGTTGGAGGTTTTTTTCTTATCCTGAAAGATGAATGTCTGGTAACTCTAAGCTCTATGTACCCTGTACTCATTTGAACATCATTTCATTCATCGTCCGATATGACTTAACGTTGGAGGTTTTCTCTTGTCCTAAAACGTGAATGTCTGGTAACTCTAAGCTCTATGTAACCTGTACTCATTTGTACATTATTTCATTCATCGTCCGATATGACTTAACGTTGGAGGTTTTCCCTTATCCTGAAAAATGAATGTCTGGTAACTATAAGCTCTATGTAACCTGTACCCATTTGTACATTATTTCATTCATCGTCCGATATGACTTAACGTTGGAGGTTTTTTTCTTATCCTGAAAGATGAATGTCTGGTAACTCTAAGCTCTATGTACCCTGTACTCATTTGAACAGCATTTCATTCATCGTCCGATATGACTTAACGTTGGAGGTTTTTTTCTTATCCTGAAAGATGAATGTCTGGTAACTCTAAGCTCTATGTACCCTGTACTCATTTGAACATCATTTCATTCATCGTCCGATATGACTTAACGTTGGAGGTTTTCTCTTTACCTGAAATATGAATGTCTGGTAACTCTAAACTCTATGTACCCTGTATTCATTTGAACATCATTTCATTCATCGTCCGATATGACTTAACGTTGGAGGTTTTCCCTGATCCTGAAAAATGAATGTCTGGTAACTATAAGCTCTATGTAACCTGTACTCATTTGTACATCATTTTATTCATCGTCCGATATGACTTAACGTTGGAGGTTTTCCCTTATCCTGAAAAATGAATGTCTGGTAACTCTAAACTCTATGGAACCTGTACTCATTTGTACATCATTTCATTCATCGTCCGATATGACTTAACGTTGGAGGTTTTCCCTTATCCTGAAAAATGAATGTCTGGTAACTATAAGCTCTATGTAACCTGTACTCATTTGTACATTATTTCATTCATCGTCCGATATGACTTAACGTTGGAGGTTTTCCCTTATCCTGAAAAATGAATGTCTGGTAACTATAAGCTCTATGTAACCTGTACCCATTTGTACATTATTTCATTCATCGTCCGATATGACTTAACGTTGGAGGTTTTCTCTTATCCTGAAAGATGAATGTCTGGTAACTCTAAGCTCTATGTACCCTGTACTCATTTGAACATCATTTCATTCATCGTCCGATATGACTTAACGTTGGAGGTTTTCTCTTATCCTGAAATATGAATGTCTGGTAACTCTAAACTCTATGTACCCTGTACTCATTTGAACATCATTTCATTCATCGTCCGATATGACTTAACGTTGGAGGTTTTCTCTTATTCTGAAAGATGAATGTCTGGTAACTCTAAGCTCTATGTACCCTGTACTCATTTGAACATCATTTCATTCATCGTCCGATATGACTTAACGTTGGAGGTTTCCTCTTATCCTGAAAGATGAATGTCTGGTAACTCTAAGCTCTATGTACCCTGTACTCATTTGAACATCATTTCATTCATCGTCCGATATGACTTAACGTTGGAGGTTTTCTCTTATCCTGAAATATGAATGTCTGGTAACTCTAAACTCTATGTACCCTGTACTCATTTGAACATCATTTCATTCATCGTCCGATATGACTTAACGTTGGAGGTTTTCTCTTATTCTGAAAGATGAATGTCTGGTAACTCTAAGCTCTATGTACCCTGTACTCATTTGAACATCATTTCATTCATCGTCCGATATGACTTAACGTTGGAGGTTTCCTCTTATCCTGAAAGATGAATGTCTGGTAACTCTAAGCTCTATGTACCCTGTACTCATTTGAACATCATTTCATTCATCGCCCGATATGACTTAACGTTGGAGGTTTTCTCTTATCCTGAAATATGAATGTCTGGTAACTCTAAACTCTATGTACCCTGTACTCATTTGAACATCATTTCATTCATCGTCCGATATGACTTAACGTTGGAGGTTTTCTCTTATTCTGAAAGATGAATGTCTGGTAACTGTAAGCTCTATGTACCCTGTACTCATTTGAACATCATTTCATTCATCGTCCGATATGACTTAACGTTGGAGGTTTTCTCTTATCCTGAAAGATGAATGTCTGGTAACTCTAAGCTCTGTGTACCCTGTACTCATTTGAACATCATTTCATTCATAGTCCGATATGACTTAACGTTGGAGGTTTTCTCTTATCCTGAAAGATGAATGTCTAGTAACTCTACGCGCTATGTACCCTGTACTCATTTGAACATCATTTCATTCATCGTCCGATATGACTTAACGTTGGAGGTTTTTTTCTTATCCTGAAAGATGAATGTCTGGTAACTCTAAGCTCTATGTACCCTGTACTCATTTGAACATCATTTCATTCATCGTCCGATATGACTTAACGTTGGAGGTTTTTTTCTTATCCTGAAAGATGAATGTCTGGTAACTCTAAGCTCTATGTACCCTGTACTTATTTGAACATCATTTCATTCATCGTCCGATATGACTTAACGTTGGAGGTTTTCTCTTATCCTGAAAGATGAATGTCTGGTAACTCTAAGCTCTATGTACCCTGTACTCATTTGAACATCATTTCATTCATCGTCCGATATGACTTAACGTTGGAGGTTTTTTTCTTATCCTGAAAGATGAATGTCTGGTAACTCTAACCTCTATGTACCCTGTACTCATTTGAACATCATTTCATTCATCGTCCGATATGACTTAACGTTGGAGGTTTTCTCTTGTCCTAAAACGTGAATGTCTGGTAACTCTAAGCTCTATGTAACCTGTACTCATTTGTACATTATTTCATTCATCGTCCGATATGACTTAACGTTGGAGGTTTTCCCTTATCCTGAAAAATGAATGTCTGGTAACTATAAGCTCTATGTAACCTGTACCCATTTGTACATTATTTCATTCATCGTCCGATATGACTTAACGTTGGAGGTTTTTTTCTTATCCTGAAAGATGAATGTCTGGTAACTCTAAGCTCTATGTACCCTGTACTCATTTGAACAGCATTTCATTCATCGTCCGATATGACTTAACGTTGGAGGTTTTTTTCTTATCCTGAAAGATGAATGTCTGGTAACTCTAAGCTCTATGTACCCTGTACTCATTTGAACATCATTT
The DNA here is from genome assembly GCA_030765055.1 of Mantis religiosa. NCBI lineage: Eukaryota > Metazoa > Arthropoda > Insecta > Mantodea > Mantidae > Mantis > Mantis religiosa. The sequence continues at coordinate 14,240,809 of CM060951.1, forward strand.
CATTCATCGTCCGATATGACTTAACGTTGGAGGTTTTCTCTTATCCTGAAATATGAATGTCTGGTAACTCTAAACTCTATGTACCCTGTACTCATTTGAACATCATTTCATTCATCGTCCGATATGACTTAACGTTGGAGGTTTTCCCTTATCCTGAAAAATGAATGTCTGGTAACTATAAGCTCTATGTAACCTGTACTCATTTGTACATTATTTCATTCATCGTCCGATATGACTTAACGTTGGAGGTTTTCTCTTGTCCTAAAACGTGAATGTCTGGTAACTCTAAGCTCTATGTACCCTGTACTCATTTGAACATCATTTCATTCATCTTCCGATATGACTTAACGTTGGAGGTTTCCTCTTATCCTGAAAGATGAATGTCTGGTAACTCTAAGCTCTATGTACCCTGTACTCATTTGAACATCATTTCATTCATCGTCCGATATGACTTAACGTTGGATGTTTCCTCTTATCCTGAAAGATGAATGTCTAGTAACTCTAAGCTCTATGTACCCTGTACTCATTTGAACATCATTTCATTCATCGTCTGATATGACTTAACGTTGGAGGTTTTCTCTTATCCTGAAAGATGAATGTTGGTAACTCTAAGCTCTATGGACCCTGTACTCATTTGAACATCATTTCATTCATCGTCCGATATGACTTAACGTTGGAGGTTTTCTCTTATCCTGAAAGATGAATGTCTGGTAACTCTAAGCTCTATGTACCCTGTACTCATTTGAACATCATTTCATTCATAGTCTGATATGACTTAACGTTGGAGGTTTTTTTCTTATCCTGAAAGATGAATGTCTAGTAACTCTACGCGCTATGTACCCTGTACTCATTTGAACATCATTTCATTCATCGTCCGATATGACTTAACGTTGGAGGTTTTTTTCTTATCCTGAAAGATGAATGTCTGGTAACTCTAAGCTCTATGTACCCTGTACTCATTTGAACATCATTTCATTCATCGTCCGATATGACTTAACGTTGGAGGTTTTTTTCTTATCCTGAAAGATGAATGTCTGGTAACTCTAAGCTCTATGTACCCTGTACTCATTTGAACATCATTTCATTCATCGTCCGATATGACTTAACGTTGGAGGTTTTCTCTTATCCTGAAAGATGAATGTCTGGTAACTCTAAGCTCTATGTACCCTGTACTCATTTGAACATCATTTCATTCATCGTCCGATATGACTTAACGTTGGAGGTTTTTTTCTTATCCTGAAAGATGAATGTCTGGTAACTCTAAGCTCTATGTACCCTGTACTCATTTGAACATCATTTCATTCATCGTCCGATATGACTTAACGTTGGAGGTTTTCTCTTGTCCTAAAACGTGAATGTCTGGTAACTCTAAGCTCTATGTAACCTGTACTCATTTGTACATTATTTCATTCATCGTCCGATATGACTTAACGTTGGAGGTTTTCCCTTATCCTGAAAAATGAATGTCTGGTAACTATAAGCTCTATGTAACCTGTACCCATTTGTACATTATTTCATTCATCGTCCGATATGACTTAACGTTGGAGGTTTTTTTCTTATCCTGAAAGATGAATGTCTGGTAACTCTAAGCTCTATGTACCCTGTACTCATTTGAACAGCATTTCATTCATCGTCCGATATGACTTAACGTTGGAGGTTTTTTTCTTATCCTGAAAGATGAATGTCTGGTAACTCTAAGCTCTATGTACCCTGTACTCATTTGAACATCATTTCATTCATCGTCCGATATGACTTAACGTTGGAGGTTTTCTCTTATCCTGAAATATGAATGTCTGGTAACTCTAAACTCTATGTACCCTGTACTCATTTGAACATCATTTCATTCATCGTCCGATATGACTTAACGTTGGAGGTTTTCCCTTATCCTGAAAAATGAATGTCTGGTAACTATAAGCTCTATGTAACCTGTACTCATTTGTACATCATTTTATTCATCGTCCGATATGACTTAACGTTGGAGGTTTTCCCTTATCCTGAAAAATGAATGTCTGGTAACTCTAAACTCTATGTAACCTGTACTCATTTGTACATCATTTCATTCATCGTCCGATATGACTTAACGTTGGAGGTTTTCCCTTATCCTGAAAAATGAATGTCTGGTAACTATAAGCTCTATGTAACCTGTACTCATTTGTACATTATTTCATTCATCGTCCGATATGACTTAACGTTGGAGGTTTTCCCTTATCCTGAAAAATGAATGTCTGGTAACTATAAGCTCTATGTAACCTGTACCCATTTGTACATTATTTCATTCATCGTCCGATATGACTTAACGTTGGAGGTTTTCTCTTATCCTGAAAGATGAATGTCTGGTAACTCTAAGCTCTATGTACCCTGAACTCATTTGAACATCATTTCATTCATCGTCCGATATGACTTAACGTTGGAGGTTTTCTCTTATCCTGAAATATGAATGTCTGGTAACTCTAAACTCTATGTACCCTGTACTCATTTGAACATCATTTCATTCATCGTCCGATATGACTTAACGTTGGAGGTTTTCTCTTATTCTGAAAGATGAATGTCTGTAACACTAAGCTCTATGTACCCTGTACTCATTTGAACATCATTTCATTCATCGTCCGATATGACTTAACGTAGGAGGTTTCCTCTTATCCTGAAAGATGAATGTCTGGTAACTCTAAGCTCTATGTACCCTGTAGTCATTTGAACATCATTTCATTCATCGTCCGATATGACTTAACGTTGGAGGTTTTCTCTTATCCTGAAATATGAATGTCTGGTAACTCTAAACTCTATGTACCCTGTACTCATTTGAACATCATTTCATTCATCGTCCGATATGACTTAACGTTGGAGGTTTTCTCTTATTCTGAAAGATGAATGTCTGGTAACTGTAAGCTCTATGTACCCTGTACTCATTTGAACATCATTTCATTCATCGTCCGATATGACTTAACGTTGGAGGTTTCCTCTTATCCTGAAAGATGAATGTCTGGTAACTCTAAGCTCTATGTACCCTGTACTCATTTGAACATCATTTCATTCATCGTCCGATATGACTTAACGTTGGATGTTTCCTCTTATCCTGAAAGATGAATGTCTAGTAACTCTAAGCTCTATGTACCCTGTACTCATTTGAACATCATTTCATTCATCGTCTGATATGACTTAACGTTGGAGGTTTTCTCTTATCCTGAAAGATGAATGTTGGTAACTCTAAGCTCTATGGACCCTGTACTCATTTGAACATCATTTCATTCATCGTCCGATATGACTTAACGTTGGAGGTTTTCTCTTATCCTGAAAGATGAATGTCTGGTAACTCTAAGCTCTATGTACCCTGTACTCATTTGAACATCATTTCATTCATAGTCCGATATGACTTAACGTTGGAGGTTTTCTCTTATCCTGAAAGATGAATGTCTAGTAACTCTACGCGCTATGTACCCTGTACTCATTTGAACATCATTTCATTCATCGTCCGATATGACTTAACGTTGGAGGTTTTTTTCTTATCCTGAAAGATGAATGTCTGGTAGCTCTAAGCTCTATGTACCCTGTACTCATTTGAACATCATTTCATTCATCGTCCGATATGACTTAACGTTGGAGGTTTTTTTCTTATCCTGAAAGATGAATGTCTGGTAACTCTAAGCTCTATGTACCCTGTACTCATTTGAACATCATTTCATTCATCGTCCGATATGACTTAACGTTGGAGGTTTTCTCTTATCCTGAAAGATGAATGTCTGGTAACTCTAAGCTCTATGTACCCTGTACTCATTTGAACATCATTTCATTCATCGTCCGATATGACTTAACGTTGGAGGTTTTTTTCTTATCCTGAAAGATGAATGTCTGGTAACTCTAAGCTCTATGTACCCTGTACTCATTTGAACATCATTTCATTCATCGTCCGATATGACTTAACGTTGGAGGTTTTCTCTTGTCCTAAAACGTGAATGTCTGGTAACTCTAAGCTCTATGTACTCTATACTCATTTGAACATCATATCATTCATCGTCCGATATGACTTAACGTTGGAGGTTTTCCCTTATCCTGAAAGATGAATGTCTGGTAACTCTAAGCTCTATGTACCCTGTACTCATTTGAACATCATTTCATTCATCGTCCTATATGACTTAACGTTGGAGGTTTTCCCTTATCCTGAAAGATGAATGTCTGGTAACTCTAAGCTCTATGTACCGTGTACTCATTTGAACATCATTTCATTCATCGTCCGATATGACAATGTTGGAGAATGTCAATTGAAAAAACTCACATACTCACATACACACCTTTTTAAGAAAATGTTTTTGTGCATACATCAGGGATTCTCAAAACATATTTGTGGTATCTGGGTTCGAAGTTTCGGGTCCTATACAATATTTCTTGTAATTACGTTTAAGTAGATATATAGTAGACAAAGTAAAAGTGATTAAGGTTGTGTTTCTCTATGAAGAAAACAGTTATTTCCGGTCTTGATGATTTACAACTTGCAGTCCAAGTTCGTTGCTCCCAATTGCAGACATTTGCTGCTCGACACACCGAGACATATTTACGGCATGTAGTGTTTGTGGTTTGCACTTAACTCTGTGCAGTGAACTTGTATTTAAGCTCGGTCTGGGTGGCATAGTTGGCGAGATGATGGGATATAATCCCAAGCTCGCGGGTTACCACTAATGCTCGATTTCACTAACAGGTGTTAAGACATAAAACGAATTTAGTAATAGTTATAACACCAACAAATGTTAGCTTAACACTCGTGTTAAATCTCTTCTTAAACTAACAAGCCATATTTCTGTTGTTAAGTCCTTAACAATTGTAAACAGTCAAGATGGCGGGCATGAACGCAGATGTAAGAGTACGGTGTATCAGGAGAAATGATTTTGAGGAGTTATCAGAAGAAAATTTTCTACGGAGGTATAGACTGTCGAAACAAGTTGCTATGAAGGTTACTGCGGAAGTACAAGAGAGGTTAGAACATGCATCGAAAGGAATATGCCGATCTCGCCTTTGCTTCAAGTATTAATAACTTTGTGATTTTATAATTCACTGAATTATGTGAATAATACATTGTCCACCTTGCGTCTTGAAACGTCCAAGTCAATCGTCACTTATCCTTCTTCGCTCCTCGTTTTAAATTTACGTAATACTGACGAGGTTGTTTCGTGCTTCTAGTAGTGACACATGCATTTTAATTAAATTCGTTCCCAATATTTTACCACGTGACATCTTTCTCTTTTAATTCACCGCATCCGTCCTCTTATTTTCCACGATATCCTTACACTTCATCACCAATTCAATTAACAATTCTTTCTCCATGGATGAGAAATTTGTCTCATGGCTTTTGTTTATGATTTTGTTCACCCGTCATTTTTTTTAGCTGTGTGGAGACGAAAATGAAAACAAAAGCACATCGCTGTACCTTCATAATATAATACGACTCATCCATAGCCTTCTATAGCTGTAATATTTACAAGTCTCTTGGCGTTAACATATGTTTGTTAACATTTTCAGCAAACAGGTTGGTGAAAAGCAAGAAATTTAGCAGATTTGTTAGCGCTGTGACAGTTGTTACGTTACATTTGTTAACGTCGATTTTAACATCTGATTGTGAAATCCGTCAAAAAGCTTTTAAACCCGACAGCTCTTGTCAGTAGATTTACTGGAATGTAGGTAAAAGAACCGGAGCTGATATGATCCTGTAGTGCTGATAGCGCAGAAACTTCGTATGAGAGAAGTCCTGGAGCGAGTGTACAAGCAGCTTAGTAGCTACCTATAACCAGAAGAGAGATCCAGATGTACAACAGCCATTACTGGGATGATCAAAGACGTCTGCCAACAACAGCGTCACTCTCTGCTGTGACACACGCACCACGACATATGAAACCATATTTGATTGCCATGGTGAATAATGTGACTTTGTGGGTTCGTGGAATAAAAAGTCCAATTACACCACTCAACGATGTTCTTTATTTCCACCGACTTACAGTTTAACACTTGCCAATTACACAAAATTTCTTGCTGCACACAATTACAATTTACCAGTTCGTCCGTTACAGCTTCACTTGTACTCGCGATTACATAAACTCCGGTACACCTTCACAGTTACGTACAGTCTTCCGTTGCACAATCTTCTCGTACATTAACACGTCACTGACTAACATTGCCTTCTTACACCAAGAACTGTCCTCATTCACACACTAACCAACTGAGTGACCAACAACTTAACTTCGTCTGTCTGTAACCTTCTTTATATAGGAATATCGCCGGTTTCTAGTGACCAGGAGAATGTTCCAGATTACGTAATTTCTGGAACCAGGTGGACAGAAACAGACGGCCCACTGATGTTTTTCCTCCCAACCACTGCCTGTCACCGCTACAAGACAAACGAGGGGGAGGTGTGGCTAACGCGGTCCTCCCCCTGCCTTCCGTTCCCAGCTGGTTCACTGGGTGTTCCAGCGCTCCCGTTACAATAATAACGGAGTTCCTCAAAGCGTTAATTAGCCAGTTTTCTGTAGTGTGAATACTGAATGCTAGTAAATTTCATCTGTAGCATTTGGACTTATTTACGTGCAGTCACTCCAAAATGTATTGCTCTAATGCATGAGTTTATGTTTAAGGATCTATGGATAGTGGAAGAACATCAGAATTAAGCAACACTGACTTATTCATTGATTAGTGTAAAAGAGAGTACAACAAAAACACATCTACGTAAAATATGAAGCTGTTAACAGTGAAGCAAACAAATATAATATAATAATTTGTAACTTAAGAAACTTCACTTATCTTATTTTCGTGAATAACTCACTCACATCATCAGCTTGGACTACCAACAAACTGGTCGTTAGATGTCACTATGTTTGTTTTAAATGTGTAGTGTTTAACGCCCGCTTTTACTACATACGGCATCGCAGGCGGTGACACTGATGATGCATGAGATGAAGATGGAGTACCGGTGAAATGAGATGGCGGGGAAAACCGGAGGTCCCGGAGAAAACCCGCCCCAACGCCGTGTTGTCCACCACAAATCTCACTTTGCGGTCGCCTGGGATCGAACCCGGGCCGCCTTGGTGAGAGCCAAGATGTTTGTTTTAGTATTACCAAAATCTGAAAATAAAACAAATTTAGAAACAGAATCAACTGCTGGTATTTCAAAATTCATTGCGCGATCTTTATTTTTTAAAATAAATATATTGTCCCAAACCACTAAATCTATCGGATCATTTAATTGTTTTAATAATTTAACTTCAGGATTTATTTCATGGTTAAATGACCAAAAATGATCAGCTATGGCCGATTTATCAGTTTGTTTATACTTAATGTTACGAAAACGTTCTTTTGTTCTGGTTTCCAAACTACGTTTTGTGTTTCCAATATAAACTTTATAATAATCTAAACAATTAAATTGATAAATACCAGATGTCTTATTATCAGGAATGTTATCTTTTTATAGAAATACCGTAGATTTTAATACTATATTTATTTTGAGGAACTAAAAGTATACCAAATTCTTTAATTTTTTTTTTTTTTTGAAAATGTTTACTAACCCAAGGATGGTAATAAATTTTTTAAAATTATAATCTTCTTTTATTTTAAGGTTAGAGATATCATTTGCGGTTTTTATATATACATTTTTCAATTTTTAAGTATAAAGTATTTATTAAAAACATTAATTAAAGCAGTATTAATAATGTGTTTATATTCTTTATTAATTTCCTCTTTATTCAGGGGTATATTTATTAATCTATAAATCAAACCATTAAAAACAGCAAATTTATGTGAAAAAGGTTTAAAACTTTTATTTTTTATGTAATTATCAATATGAGTAGACTTCCTACAAATACCAAAGTTTAATTTATCATTATTTCCTCCTGTCTTTAGATCTAGAAAAGGAAGAAATCCATTAATTTCAGAAGTGAAATAGGATAAAATGATAAGATAAAAATATGAATAAGATAAGAGAAGTTTTTTAAGTTACAAATTATTACATTTGTATATAAGTATAGTATCTATTCACATAAACATAATTAAACATTCAGAAGTAAAGATATGCAGTATACGATGCATAATAAGTATTCTTGTGTATACAGAAAATGCTGTAGAATGTTAGTACTTAGTAGGCCCTGCATTCCTCTCTGTAATCTCTTGCATTCTCCTTGGCATGGATTTCACCAAAGATTGGTTGTTTCCACTGTAATTTTACGTCATTCCTCTAGTAGAGAGTTCTTTAAATCCTTTATATAAGATATCTGATGATTCCTAATAGTTTTGTCCAGTATACTCCACAAATTCTCTACTGGATTCATGTCTGGGTATTGCGGTGGTTTCGACATCTATCGTGGAGTATTATACAACAACCATAGCCTTGCATCTAGAGTTGGGTGTTCTGGATCATTATCTTGTGTGAATATATAATCCTCAGAAAGACCCATATTATTCACACTTCTGGACAGATATGTTTTTAGGATGTTTATATAAACCTTATGATTCATAACTCCATCAACAAAACACTAACCCCTCATACCATTTGCACTCATTCAGCCACAGACAAGTACTGAACTGCCTCCATGTTTAACTGAAGCTGTTATATTTTTCCCTCAGGCTCACAATTCTTTTTTCTCCACACTATTATTCGTCCTATTGACTTAAAGAGCTCAGATTGACTCTCGTTGGTAAATACAACCTTCTTCCAGAAATCAAACCCGTCGTATTTCTGTTGTCTTGCAAAAGCAACTCGGTTCTTTCTGTTGACTTTACTTATGTATGGTTTTCTACGAGCTGTTCGGTCTCCATACTCAGCTTCATAAAGCACGTTTCTTATAGTTTGTGCTGAACGAGGCTTTCCTGTGTGTGTTTGAAATGCAATAGAAAGTTTTGGAGCCTTCCCATCACATTTAAAACTGCAGTAAACGTCAAATGCCAGGAGACAGCTAAAATCATGCAAATAAGTATATGAAGGCATGCAAAAATACAAGTTTATAGTGAAACTGAACTCACGCGTTATGGAGAATCTGGTAATGGAGTAATCCCCTCCATCTCGGATTCTGATTCTGCAGTAACAGTTTCGCTGTCGGAACTCTCCGTAGGGTTTATAATTATGCTCTCTATTACGTTGTCGACGCTGCCATCCAGCTCCCACATTTTGTTTTCTTCTCTGAGCACATGATGAATAGCATTTTTCCATGTTTCGTCGCTGATCTCCGAAAATGCTGAGGCAAGCAGTGGCTTGATATCGTGCAACTTAAATGTTCTATTGTTTCTCGCTACGAATCCTTTAATTTGGCTCCAAATAAGCTCAATTGGATTTAAAATCCAGTGATATGGTGGAAGCCTGAGTACCTCATGACCAGCTGACCTTGCCATTTCATCGATTACGTATTTATCACAATCGCTGGCATGCTTTACTACAAGTTCCAGTAGTTCTACCTTAATAAGGGATTCATTTACAACTTTATTTTTTGCACGCAGCCACTCAATAATGTCTTGTTTCTTCCAGGATGTATTTGGTTTCTTTTCGACACGAACGCTGTGGTAAGGAGCATTGTCCATCACAATTATGCTGCTTGGTTCCAGTTTTGCTAACACTCGCAAACCACTGCTGAAACACATCTCCATTCATATCTTCATGGTAATCACCGGTTTTCTTTGACTCAAACAGCAGTAGACCATCTTCCACAAAACCACTATCACTTCCTATATGAGTGACAATCAGTCTTCGGCCTTTTCCACTGGGATTTTTTAAACCAGAACACATACCTTGCAAAAATGCTTGTCTTTCAGTCTTAATAGTCGAGTCACGCCATAGTTTACTTGTCGTAAGCCCTTCATTCACCCAAGTCTCGTCTAGGTAGTATATTTTGCGATTTGTATCCCGGTATTGTCTGATTGTCCTTAAATAACGTCTTCGCCACACAGCAATATCGCCTCTGTCTCTCAGTACATTTTTCTTGCCCCTTTTTTCATTCACAAACCCCAGCTTTATAAGCAATCTATACAGACTAGATCTGCTGAAATTTGGTAAATCTGCATCCTCATTTACAGCAGACAAAATTTTATTTATGTTAGGGAGTTCGTTTCTAAAGAAAAAACTATGCACATGACGACGTACAGCAGTTTTAACGAACTCATCGCATTCTCCGAGCACGCGCTTTTCTTTATTCCTGCGTTTGCCTGGAGTGGTAAGTTTTCCTCTTTTCTCAACTTCACGTCGCGATGTTCCTATGGACCTAACACTCACACCTGTAAGTTCGGAGCACAACTGTTCGACTTCCCTCACTAACAAAGACGGATTCTTCTCTGTGAGTGCATTAAACACATGCAACACAATTCTTTTTTCACCGCTTTGTAATGGCTTACCCTTACGATGCTTCAGCGAAAAACTGGCGGTAGACTCTGCCATTATACATATAATAAGTACATGCGCAATAAACGATGGATAAAATAACGTATCTCTCGCACGCGCACAGTACACCTTCTAATGACAATACATGACTAATCCAGTTCAGAACAAGGTCAGTGATAAAACTCATATAAACAAATATAAACAAATATATGTAATTCACTACCGCTAAAGCACGTGCTCTTGTGTAATCAGAAAGGCAGGCCTAGATGCAAAGGAACTTCCTCTTTACTTTGTTTAAGAATTAACATGCATTTCAGATAAATTAACTCTGTTGCGTAATATATTTAATTGAAACAGTTATGAAAGTAAATATTTGACAATTCTCTTTCAACATATAAAGATATATCACCATGTTAAATAACGAACTAATTTTTACCGCAAAACAGTCTCTACCAAACAGCAGCCAATGAGAGGAGATGAGGTCACGTGACCGTTAAGAGATTACCGGGCAAGCTTACGTGAAACAAGGTATAGACCAATACTTGTTTGACATCAAATGGGACATGATTTTAAATAACCTAGAGCTGTTCACTAACTAAGCAATATATGAACCCAAATTGTGTTTTATTTTTAAATCTAGATATAAACCTATGTAAGGAAATATGTATTGTTTGTTTCTTATCTATATTTTTCTGATTGTGCTTGTTATATTCTATATGCTACGATTAGACCAATACTTTTTGGAGTATCTGTACATCAAACACTTCATGGTAGAGATTTCAATGCACGGATGAACCTCAGTAAAACCTACGAGGGCTGTTCAATAAAGAACGATCATATTTTTTTACGGTCATAATTTTTCGCACTAAAATTCAATATTATATATTATGTTAGCTTAATGTGGAACAAACACGCCGTAGTAGTTTCATTGTTGGTACGCCTGGTTCCCGCCTGTGACAACCAGGCAAGTTCAGACATGTTCAGTATCGCCTACCGCTGCATTGGAGCTAACGTGCAGTTAAAATTGATGTTAGAGGAAGATCCGGAGTTTCTTTCAAACGTAATCACTGGTGATGAAACTTGGCTACATCGTTTTGATCCTGGGAGCAAACAGCAAAGCTCAGTGTGGAAATCTCCTTCATCACCAACCCCCAAATAAAAGCAAAATTTGTTGCTTCTGCTGGGGAAAGGAAAGTTATGGCCATCTCATTCTTTGATATTCATGGAATGGTTTATCAGCATGTTGTACCTGCACACACATCAGTAACAGGACAATACTACAGGGATTCTGAAAACATTACAAGTCAATAACAGGTGTAAAAGACTACATTTCCGTGAAGCAGGCTGGATGCTGCACCACGATAATGCGCGGCCGCATATTGCCAATGTTGTTGCTGAATATCTTGCACAAATCAACGTGAAGTGCATCCCTAACCCTCGGATTTAGCCCCTTGTGACTTTTTTCTATTCCCTGACTTGAAGAAACGCCTTCGTGGGAGGCATTATCCATCATCAGAAGCAGTGGTGAAGGCTGTGGAGGCGATTTTGAAGGATCTCTCAAAAATGGTTCCCAGCATATCTTTGAAGACTGGCAGAAACGCTGGAACAAGTGCATCGTATTCAGGGAGACTATTTTGAGAAGGACCATCAAAATTATGAGGATGAGTGTAAAGGTACGTTGTCAAAAATAGTTGTGATAATTCATTATTGAACAGCCCGCGTACATCATTAGACAACACGTCTGGTAAGCCGTGTCTATGTCTATCTACATCGTACCTTTTAAACTGTGATTGGGTATGAACACCTGTCTTGGATCAAAGATAGGTTACCGTTGTTTAAAAGCCCCAAGTATCGTGTAATGTTGCACAGGAAATTCTCACCTCAGCTGAGGGACACGTGAAATTGGATCAGCTGAGTCACAAACTAGTCCCAACAGGTTGCGCGCTCTTTAAAAAAAAAAAAACAGACCTTTCATGGAAGAAGGAAACAGTGGATTGTATTTCTCCCCACCCCCAACCCCCAAGCCCTTCCTGTTCTCCTGTACATATCAGCTTATTTCATTGTCTTAAAACTGTGATGTGTTCGACTAAATGGCACAAGTTAAATTCTGAATGACCTATTAGACATTTTAGCTTCTAATATGTTCTGGGATTCCAAGAACATCTACTTCACATTACACACACACACAGACACACACACACAAACACACACACACAAACACACACAGACACACACACACACACAAACACACACACAAACACACACAGACACACACACAAACACACACACAAACACACACACAAACACACACACACAAACACACACACAGACACACACACACACAAACACACACAGACACACACTCACAAACACACACAAACACACACAGACACACACAAACACACACACAGACACACACAGACACACACAAACACACACACAACACACACACAGACACACACACAGACACACACACAGACACACACACAAACACACACAGACACACACACAGACACACACACAGACACACACAGACACACACACACAGACACACACACAACACACACACACAGACACACACACAGACACACACACACACACAAACACACACACAGACACACAACACACACACAGACACACACAGACACACACAAACACACACAGACACACACACAGACACACACAGACACACACACAGACACACACACACAAACACACACACAGACAGGATGGATCGTGTATGGGCATAGACATTATGTATTGCTCTACATATTGAAATACATGGAGACGTCAAGCAAACGAAAAAATAAATTTTAAAGTACAAAAATGATTAACCTCACAACGAAGGCTAAACGACAAAAGATGTCTTGATTGTTGATCTACAAATGTATTTAACGGAAGAATTCTAAGATAAGGAAGCATACTATAAAAAAATATTGATAAGTATTAAAACCTACCTTAAGTAATAAAATATTTATATCTGTTAATGTAACTAGTCAAATTATACGAGGCATGTGTTTTAAGTCAGCACCGTTTTGGAATAAAAAAAGACGTGCATAGATATCGCAATAATTTTATTTTTACATGAAAGCCTGTACCTTAATCTACTTTTCTACATAATTTCCGTGAATATTGAGGCACTTGTCATAACGTGGCACCAGTTTTTGAATACCCTCCTCATAAAATTCTGCCACCTGACGTGTTAACCACTGTATCACAACTGTTTTGACTTCGTTATCGTCTTGAAGACGCTGACCGCCCAGATGTTTCTTCAAGTGCAGGAACAAATGGTAGTCGCTGGGCGCCAAATCAGGGCTATATGGAGGCTGATCTAGAGTTTCCCATTGAAAAGATTTGATGAAATCGTTGGTCCGATTAGCCACATGTGGACGGGCATTGTCATGCAGCAAAACGATACCCTTACTCAACTTGCCACGTCTTTTGTTCTGGATTGCACGGCGCAGATTGTTCAATGTCTCACAATAAGACGCTGCATTGATTGTCTCATTACGAGGCAGAAACTCCACTAGCAATACTCCTTTTCTGTCCCAAAAAACTGTGCACATGATTTTCCGGGCAGAAATTGTTTGCTTAAATTTCACTTTTGTGGGTGATGATGAATGTCGCCATTCCATGGATTTTAGTTTCGATTCTGGTGTGACGTAGGCCACCCATGTTTCGTCACCAGCAACAATTTGGTCTAAAAAATCTTCACCTTCATTGTGGTACCGCTCAAGGAAAGTCACTGCCTAAACGTTGGGTTTTGTGCAAATCCGTCAGCATTTTCGGAACCCAACGTGAACACAATTTTCGGTACTTCAAGTTCTCGGTCACAATGTGATACAAAACACTACGAGAATATTGAGGAAAATAGTCGCACAATGATGAAATTGTAAAGCGTCTGTTTTCTCTCACATTTTCGTCCCCTTTCTGCACCAAATCTTCAGTAACGAATGAAGGACGCCCACTCCGTTCTTCATCATGCTCATTTGTGCGGCCATCTTTAAATTCTCTCACCCATTTCCTTACAATTCCATCACTCATAATGTTTTGTCCGTAAACTTCACAGATCTCACAATGAATATCGTTCGGTTTTACGCCTTTAGCGCTAAGAAATCGTATAACAGCCCATACTTCACAATCGGCGGGACTCACGATTGTCGGAGGCATCTTAAACACTCAGTAACCAACGTATACAATGAAGAATCAGACTGTAATGGCGTCAGTGCGTAGACAAGAGATGTAGGTAACCAGCGCGCATGCGCGGAACGTCGAGCGTAGCGCTGCGGCGGCGGAATCGCAAAACGGTACTGACTTAAAAAACATGCATCGTATCTAGTGAAGAGCAAAGTTTTTCTTTATATTATGTATATTTCTCGTTGTCTAAACTTCCGATAATTTTTAAGATATTCTAGGGAAACAAGCCAGGTGAAAAGACGATTAGAAATCGACGTTTCGTGAGCGTGTTTCTCTCCCATCATCAGGATATTTATTAAATGTTATAACCATAAATTAAATGCCAGGTCAGAAGATGGCGTGAGTAAGAACATTAATTGGTTCAAAGAAACGTAACTACTTAACTTGATGATCAAGAAGTATAGAGCTGTTTTTCTTAGGCCGACGGATTTCCATTTTAAGGCTGGTTTCCAAGAGGAGCTGCACTGAAATCCAGCATCACGATTAAGTGTGCTCTTCTCGGAGGAAATGGCCAAAGTCTCCTTAACTCTCCGCTCCCAGAAACTGTTGCATTTTGCGGAGAGTTAAGGAGACTTTGACCGTTTATTACTTACTTTTGATATCCGCCGTTTTCTACAGCATACGTCATCTTTAACACTACATTATCTGTAACCATTTGTTTGGCATATCAAGTTTGAGTTTGTATATCGTTATCCCTGATATTGCTACGTTTCCTTTGGCTGCCACTTTCCTGTCATACACTTCCCATGCTTTGTTATTATCTATCCTACCTCCCAGATACTTTACTTTTGACTTGTTTGTATTAACTTTAATTTCCCAATTTTCAAAAAACTTCTGCAGTTGGTTTATTGCTCTGTTGTAATCTTACTATTGATATTAGTCCTAACATCAGATCATCTACACACAACAAACCTGGTATCTGTTTATTTCCTATCACTGGGCAGTAAAGATTTCTTTGTTTCTATATCCACTATGTTGTCTAAAAATATAATTCGTTTGTTTCAGTCTTGGTGACGCTATGTCTTCTGCTGTATGGTGATGTGGTGAGCGGTTCGAAGGATGGAGGAAGACGTATCAGAGGTGCGGACGTGCCGCTCACGTCACCTCGCAACGCCACAGTCCCACCCTTAGCCACCAGCAAGACCGTAGCCTCTGTTGTATCAGAGGACATCTTGCAGTCTGGAGGCGGGATATCGGCCCCCGGTACCACCAACATCTCATCTCTTCCCACGGCGCCGTCTTACGACTCCTATCTCTTCGGGACAAGGGAAGACGACGCAGCTTCTGCCTTTAACGATGATAGGGTAGGGCACACGAAGACAAACAGGGATAAACATGCTGTAAGTGAGTACTCTGACACGCTCACCACTCCGAGAATGCCATTATTTGATGAGCATCACTCTCAGGTGAGCGAGGGGATACGCCAAAGATTGGAAGAGTTAGAAGAACGATTCCACAGCAGTCATGGTCCAAATTTTGAAACTTCGCCCTCAAGTGAATCTTATTCCAGACTCACTTTGGAGCCTGGAGATACTGAAAACGGTACAATGGAACTTGATTACTCCAACAGGTTCTCTCTAGTCTTTAATGAAACGTATGACCCACCGGAAAACATCCACAGAGAAACTGTGATAGAGAACGGCACAAGATTGAACATGGAATCCACAGTGGTTGTCCATAAAGAATATCAAGAAATGGAACTTACTTCTAATTTATCAACGAGGACTCCCACAATAGTGAGCGCAGATGTAAAGAAGAAAAAGAAAATCATTGTCCTGCCGGAATCCACGACGGATATCGTTGATCCAAGGTCTCAGTCGACACAGTTATCTGAAGAAAGCAACAGTTCTCTCTCTACAGGGCCACCTGGTGACAACAATAGTACAACACCGCAACCTGATTTACGGGGACGGTCTATAACTACATCGGCAACTACCAAAGGTACTACAAATACTCCTACACAGATAAGAGCCGAGGAAAATGAAACACAAGTGAATAAAAGTGATTCTGTTGTGACGAATGTATCATCCTCGGACGTGGAAAAGAAGATCAAGAAAGGTTCCTTGAGAACTTACAGCACGACTGAACACTTTAGGGAAATGCTACGAAGCACCACCGAGGTAAGTCATTCACTGTATCTAAGAACAATATCTGGGGTCTGCAGGAAATCATTTTAATAGCAAAACCAGAGCCTAGGTTTTCCAAAACGAGATGTTAGATTTCTTCAAAGTCAGTAGTACACCTTTTCAAAGTGCATTTTCAGAATTTTTGGTGTAACATATATTTAGAATTAGTTATCTGGATGATATATAGGGTGTTTCGAAACAACACCGAACGATTATAGCCGTTGCGTTGTCCGAATTTCGGTGCCGCAGTTTCGAAGTTCTGTTAGATATCATTTTATGCAGCATTAAATATTACATGATTTTGTGATTAGGCAGCACAGGAATCACAGGTGTACGAACCTCAAAAATTGTTATTGGGACGTACCGGCCACGAAAAAAAAGCATTACTCCTTGCTCTTTATCAGTGACCCTAGTCTACCTTTCAGGTAATGGGACAAATGACAGTTACTTGTGAAAAAGTCGACTAATAACTCGGACAGTTGAAGGTTGCTCTTCAGTGTAAAACTACACATTCCGTCCTAACAGAGAGGATTTTGCGTGTACTTAGATAACAAATCCAAGTAATATGGAGCGCTATACGAACATCGAAATGACGGATATGGTTTTGATCTATGGAAGAGCTGAAGGGAGTTCAACGAACGCACGATTAATTTAGTTTCATTAAAAATATGAATTGTAAAAATAGTTACATCAATGATAATATTTATTTGTTTAACTTCAGAGCATTTTGTTATGATCTTAATTGTACAATACTTTCAACCACTTACTGTAAATATCAACAGCTTCCTTTTCAGTTACAAATGCTTTACTTATTATTGTCAAACATGTGAAATAAACAGCTAGTCTCATTGTATAAGCTATTTAGTTTTGGTTAGTTTATCTACAATTCTTTCATGTTGTTTTCTGTTCTGTTTATCATTTAATGCTTCCATCCCCAACCTCACTAACATTAACTTCCCTCTAAAAGGTATAAGTTACATATGTCCACCAGCTTATTTGTCATCATGGACTGCTATAACGGAATTTTGGAACACGTTATACACTCATAAGCAATAATTAAGCAATAGATTCTTTATTGCAGTTTCATAAGCCAAAGAAAGTCTTAATAGAAGAAAGCTACTGCGGAGTATGTCGGTATGTTTACAAACAGTTACAGCACGCGACACGGCGTGTGACCTATACCTACGAGCTGCGACAGCGTGAGGCACGCGGCGTTGTTCCTGTCATTGCCTAATCCACACTCATTCTGGAACATTGTTATGTGGCTCTATATAGGAGCTGAGCAGCTACTTCTATATGTTTGCTCGGTGTCGTTTTTAAACATCCTGTATTGTTCGAAAACTTTTGACAAACGTAACTTTAAGATTCTTCTGTTTACTTACTGCACATGTAGCCAGATAGAAAAATAGCCCGCCTCTGTAACGTAGGTGTTAGCTTGTGCGCTCTAGAGGTCCCGAGTTTGAATCTCGTTTAGTTTGAGTTATTCGCATAAGGTTTTCCCCAGGGGTTTTCCTTATCCTGAAAATGAATGTCGAGTAACTCTAAGCTGTATGGGCCCTGGACTCATTTGAGCATAATTTCACTCATTTCATGGTCCAGTATGACTTTACGTTGGATGACGTAAATTAAAAAGTATGTTGTGAAAAGTAAGACAGCCAGTTCTTCATCTGGCATCACTAAAATCAATACAGCCAACTCCATTTTTGTCAGAAAATTACACTGCCGTTATAATTATGTAATATAACAATAAATTATGATAACCAACAAAGAATTCTCAGTTATGGACTCCCAGCTTTCCCGGCGTTGATTATGAACTGAGCTCCCTGATGATGGTGACAGAGTGCGTCGTCGAAAGCTTGGACAGCGATTTAGCATTTACCTGGCAGATCTCCCGAGAAGAAATCATTCATACTTAATTACGCCTAGCCTTTCAACTCATTGCCGAAGTGGCTACACGCAGTTTTTAGCACTGTTGTCCCGCAGAAAGACCCGTGCCTTAGTTTTTAATTTATAAATGAGGTGAGGTTATGTGAGTCAAATATTTAAGTACTTGCTGTAAGCATTCAGTACAAAAGAAAAAATATAGTATTATACAGTGTACATATATTTACATTTAATCTTAACATAAAAGTGAACCTGCATAAGCTACTCAAACATGAAAAGCGGCAAAGCAAAATTTTGTATAGAAGTTCGTTGTTACTGCACAAGTTTGCCACGTGGTTCATAAAATAGCGTCACGATTCCCTCCAATCACAATCACATTTTTACGCTTTGTTTACATTTAAACTAAGAAAGGCTGCGGTATAGTTATAACATAAGAAAGATGTATTTAGTTAAAAATCTGAAGTCCTTGACAAATAAACTTAAAGTTTCTGACGTGTTACATTCACATAAATGGAGGAGAGATTTCACAGAAGTAAATGTTTTGAGATTTCCTGTTTTACGAAAAATGTTAGAAAAAGGTCTGGGTATATACTTCTGGGTGTCTGTCTGCGAACGGTTAAATACCAACTTAGGTTGGCCATCATTCCAAGGAGGTGACATGGAAAGTATTAGACATTGAAACTGAAGTTTTTATAGACGCTGTTTAACACGTGTGGGTTTCAGAGTTTCATTCTATTAATGGGAGTGAAAGAGCGCTTGATTGTGCTCAGAGGCCACCCTGCAGGCTTGAGTATTTTTGGCGTGCCAAAAATATACGACATGGGATCACCGACTTTCCTTGCCTTCCGAAAAAAGCAATCTATGCATTGTTGTGCCCGCTAGGTTTGAAACAGCGATCTTGGGAACGAGAAGGTACCATGCTACCCCCAGATACCGTGAATGACCAAAAAAATCTAATTATTTTAGTTATTAATTGAAATTAATTATTTCTTCACACTAGCCGTATATAGGCTAAGGATTTTTTTTAGCGTCAACATGAAAAATTCAATGTCATGGCCGGATTTGAACCACGGATCTCCTGGTTTCTATCCAGTCGCTCTAACAAAAGAATTTAATGTCATAACGGCAAGTTGGCCATGGTAGCTCAATGGGTTAGAGCGACTGGACAGAAAGCACGAGATCCGTGGTTCAAATTTCATCCGTGGCATTGAAGTTTTCATGTTGACTCTATCTAGCCTTTTCTAAATTACCCTTTATGTGAAAATTGATTTTAAATATTTGAAGTTCTCAAATATGGCTTTAAGGGTTTTGATTGGGCACATCTTTAAGATATTTTGAAAAGAAATAATATTTATAACTTGAATTTGCCCTGAATAGCTCTGAAGTACTTTTTCATTTTGAATTAATTTTGCAGAAATGGCAAATAAACCGTAGAACATATAAACAACTGAAATGCACAAAAATGTGCATGGGGTTGAAACATGCAATTTATATCAAATAATTTTTTCTGGAGTTAAGCATTTCTAAAGTACCCCATTTTTTGACTTGAGCTTTCAAATCCTTTTAAATTTTCAAATGAGAAGTCGTTATTCGTTTTTTCGCTGCCATATCCTTCAAACGGAAGGGAATTTCAAAGAAAACACAGAGCCACCAGTTCCTAAAACCTACTCTGTTCTCAAAGTTTGTACCTACAAACAAATGTTTCATAAAAACGTTCTAAAATATTTATTTCGTAGTTTATGCAGCAGGTAGAAGAATACCGTCTGTAGGAACTGTTTGCGCCAGGGTAGAGAAAGTCATGTGAGTGTAACACGTCAAACTTGTACTAACTTGTATAGTTTTGAGACACGAGTGTAAGGAAGTTATTTTTGCAGAGTTCTACACGACAAGAAAGTGTTAGAGGAAGCCGGATGTTGGTTAATGAAAACAGCACTAATAGCTTGGGGCCAGAAGCATCATCGCAAGTTGTTCCTTCTGCAGTAGCGCCCTCGGCAGATCAAGCAGACAAGATGGGAGTATGGACCAAAACAACTATTAGGCGTCTGAACAGAACCGGCTCGGAATCGACCACTCATCCGACTCAGGTACATATCGCATTACGTCTATTAGAGCTAACTTAGCAGGAAGGAACCAACTATATTGTTTCTAAATTTACGTCATCTAACGTTAAGTCATATCGGACGATTAATGAAATGATGTTCAAATGAGTACAGGATACATAGAGCTTAGAGTTATCAGACATTCATCTTTCAGGATAAGAGAAAACCTCCAACGTTAAGTCATATCGGACGATGAATGAAATGATGTTCAAATGAGTACAGGATACATAGAGCTTAGAGTTACCAGACATTCATCTTTCAGGATAAGAGAAAACCTCCAACGTTAAGTCATATCGGACGATGAATGAAATGATGTTCAAATGAGTACAGGGTACATAGAGCTTAGAGTTACCAGACATTCATCTTTCAGGATAAGAGAAAACCTCCAACGTTAAGTCATATCGGACAATGAATGAAATGATGTTCAAATGTGTACAGGGTACATAGATAAGGGAAAACTCTGGAAAACACCTTATCCAGATAACTCGTCCTGGGCGAGATTCAAAGTAGGGATCTCCACGCTACCTAGATTGGCAAGAAACTAGTGACTTATGGAACCTTGAAGATAGTTTTAATTTTGTAAATCCTGAAACCACATACTTAATTGTAGATTAGAGTCCGTTTGGGTTAACTTGTCAAAAGGAGAGAGCAATAGTGGAGGGCTGTGCTACCTCTGATTTTCAACAATGGAAAAGGTATGTTTCTTAAGTGTGCAGATTCCTGGAGTAAACCCCCCTTCCACCTTCGCCCTAAAGGGTTCGTCACTACACTACGTGCGAACGAGAGTGTGAGTCTTGCATTCTCTTTCTAGAAATCCGTGACTTCCTATGTCACACAGACTCTGGAGCTCTATTGCCACTAAAATAATTTTCAAAAATGGTAATTGAAAAACACAAAAAGAACATCATATAGTGCATTTCTCTTTATTGCTGCCAAATATTTCAGAGAGACCCTCTGAACATCAAAATAATAATATTCATATAAACTTGGGTCTGAAAATCATTTGTTTTGAATTTATGGCTTCTCAGGCATTTTTAAATTCATAGATCAAAAAGGTCAATTTATGCGACAGGTCTTCTACATTCTAGAGTAATCATCTCCTTAACGTACAAAGTACTTTATGATGTTTATTGATATGCTGTTCGTTTGGTACAGACTGTCACGAGTACCACATCTCCCAGTTCTACTGCCGAATGGAGAGGCAGGAGCAGGTCGTATCCTCAGCGGCGACCTTTTGCAGCAGCCGCCGTCACAAGTGAAGAATCAACCACTAGGTCAAGCAGGAGACCTACTCCCATACGTCGTCCTCCTGTTACCTCGGCTACTACAAGCACTGTCGGGGCAACCAGCACCACCGAGACCAACTCCATTATGGGACTTAGGTAAGAGCTTCAAGTTATCAAACCAAAGACTACAAAACGTAAAGATAAGAGTAGATAAAAGAGATCCGAGATATTTTATAAGTAATAAAGTAGCTTCTTTTGAACACTAGCCCCCCAGGGAGGGAGGGGTGATGGAAAACCCCGATTGCATATGCGGATGAGACGTGTTCAGGCACAGATGCACTTACAGCCCGGCGCCTGATTTCATATGGGAAGAATGAAATTAGACCCCGGCCTGCAACATAAATGCATCCTGGATAGGTCTCTTGGGGATTGTGACTCTAGAAGACCAGATTTATGAAATAGTCACCCCCCGCATGGCTTATGGGCACTCGAGAAAACACCGGAGGAACTCCATAGAAATGTGTAGTGTTTAACGCTCGCTTTTACTACATACGGCACCGCAGACGATAACACTGATGATACATGAGATGAAGATGGAGCACCGGTAGAATGAGATGGCGGGGGAAACCGGATATCCCGGAGAAAACCCGCCCCAGCGCCGTGTTGTCCACCACTAATCTCACTTTGCGGTCGCCTGGGAGCAGAAAATATGAGCTCTGCATTAATCTAGTCAAGAGCTGATTTACCTCAAAATTATATCTCCAACAAAAATTAAGTTTGTATTTAACCACTTCCATTAAAATTCAATGAGTCTTATATACCAGATAAACAGAAGGTTACCCCACAAAACTTTCCCACTTATAATCATTAACTCAACTTAAACTTTTCTGAAATAAAAATCTTTTTTAATATAATTTTTATGGATCGATCAGCAGTACAATGCTGTACAGATCAGAGTGAAAAGGAGGTAACAGAACAATAACACTCAGGGGTAGGCTAACAGGCCACCCCCTAACTACATTAAGTTAGAACTCCAATAATAATCTCTGAGAAATTATGTCAATATTGAAGATGTAAGACAGACATCAAGCACTAGAATCACTCGAATCAGATGTATCACTTAGAAGCAGGTCCTGTGGTAGTTTCCTCTTCAAGCGTGAGGGCTGGCGTGTGCGGACGCTGATGTTATAATGCAGAGCTCCTGGAACTTCTTGCAGCGTGGAAAAGAAACGACGGGCGATCCTGCGAATGTAGTCATGAAGAGGTATCAGTCCTAGTTCGTGATAGAGCTACCGATTATGGATGAACCATGGAGCGTTAGTAGCGATGCGCATGAAGCGATTCTGTATGACCTGAAGACGACGCAGATGACATGTGTGTGCGGCCCCCCACACTTGGCAGGCATAAGTAATAAGTGGACGACCGAGTGATTTGTAGAGAAACAATGAAGACTGTAGGCCGAGGCTGGAACGGCGATGCAACAGAGGTGAGAGTTTTGAAAGTCGCCCGGAGGCCAGTGATATAAGACGATCGATGTGATCACGCCAGGTCAGTCGAGAGTCCAAAAGCACTCCAAGGTATTTAACGGGAGTTGTAGTGGGGAGCCAAGGGACATTGTTCCTGTAGAGACACAACGGAGTAAGCGGAGTACATCGGCGAAGAGTGAAGATTTTAGCTTCGGTTTTCTGAGGGTTCAAAGAGATCTGCCAAGTGCTGATCTAAAGAGAGCTGCACTACTTGTTGTGCGTGCTGGAGATTAACATGAAAATAATATAGTACTGTGTCATCAGCGTAAAGAGCTAAAGAAGTCGGAGCTAAGTCAGGAATATCAGAAATGTATATATTAAACAGAGTCGGGGCCAAGATAGAAATAAAATTCTCTATGCTATTAAACCTGTTGAGGGTGGGCACGCAGCGGCAATAATCAGGCTGTACCTCATTCTGCCGTCGCTCTGTTGGGGTACGAATGCATTCAATATCGTCCTGGTTGACCCTCACAAGGCCGTCATTCTCGGTATCTCCTCCAAGAACACACTACGGTTTAAGTACATTCCAGATTTTACTCCCGTGTATATCATCAAATTAATATTTGAAGAATACTTACGTAATTAGGGAGTAGAGGGTAGCTGTATGAAACGCCTGCGGTGACGTATGTAGTACAAACGGGTAGCTGTGTAACATTCTGCACTAATTAACCATTGGTTGAAGCACCTGAATTGCCACGAGGACGTTTAATGTAACCTTAAAAACACATAATTCTAACGTAACCTCCAGTGAACAAAAAACCTAAGGTTTATATAAACAGCCTATCCTAAGGAACGTCACGCATACCCGCTATGAAGTGTTTGTAGATGATGACAGTATACATACATACATACTGGAGTATATCCAATTTCCGTTCAGAAACACTTAGAGGTGGAAACCATGAACCACGAATCTGGTCATCACATGTCGTAGTTCGTAGAGTATTTAGTATAACTATTCATTACTTCAGAAATCGCTCCAAATCTAGCTTTTTTCTTCTCAAGTCTGGCATTTTAAACTTACTCGAACTGCCACAAGCGCCCCTTGGTTTCTAAGAAACAACTCCATCAACAGCAAGGTATCCCTCCCAGAGATCAATACATCATACAAGACAAATCGTTCTATCTCTGGTACTCAGGAATGCCACCTTGGAACAAAACCCCGACAGAGAACAAGATTAAAGCGAAAATTACTTCAGGATATTCTACTCGGGCAATCTGAAAATCGTTATTTTTCGCACAAAGAAAAAATTCAGTAGTAACAAATGTCAAACATGTTTTGCATATACAATTTATTCATCTGCTACCATTACATTTACACTGAAATGTTCATTACAACATAACTTATGAGTATTCATCAGATTAGCAGTGTATACGAGGGTCAACTGATACGTCCTGGGCCAATTTGACGGATAACATCATATAGTTTAACTTAGAACTAGCTTGTATACATAGTTACAGGTCAATAGTCAGTTTAGGTTTTGAATGACAGCACTTTTAACAAGACAAGTGTAGCGGATTCACGAAACTGGAGGATTTCCAAAAACGAGCAGTTATTAAATACTTCCATTTGAAAGGTTTGACGGCTATAGAAATCAAGGAGGGTATGTACAGTACATTGAAAGACTATGCTTCTTCATATACAATAATAAAAAACTGGGACGTACGAGTACTAGTGATGAGCCTCGCTCTGGATGTCCTGTATAAGTCACAACTCCAGAGATCATTGAAAGACTCTGTCCCTTCATATACAATAATTAAAAGGTTGGTTGTAGAGTTTAAAATGGGACGTACGAGCACTAGCGATGACCCTCGCTCTGGACGCCCTGTGGAAGCCACAACACAAGAGATCATTGACAGACTCTGTCTCTTCATATACAATAATTAAAAGGTTGGTTGTAGAGTTTAGAATGGGACGTACGAGTACTAGTGATGAGCCTCGCTCTGGACGTCCTGTAGAAGTCACAACTACAGAGATCATTGAAAGACTCTGTCCCTTCATATACAATAATTTAAAGGTTGGTTGTAGAGTTTAAAATGGGACGTACGAGTACTAGTGATGAGCCTCGCTCTGGACGTCCTGTGGAAGTCACAACTACAGAGATCATTGAAAGACTCTGTCCCTTCATATACAATAATTAAAAGGTTGGTTGTAGAGTTTAAAATGGGACGTACGAGCACTAGTGATGAGTCTCGCTCTGGGCGTCCTGTGGAAGTCACAACTACAGAGATCATTGAAAGACTCTGTCCCTTCATATACAATAATTAAAAGGTTGGTTGTAGAGTTTAAAATGGGACGTACGAGTACTAGTGATGAGCCTCGCTCTCGACGTCCTGTGGAAGTCACAACTACAGAAATCATTGAAAGACTCTGCTCCTTCATATACAATAATTAAAAGGTTGGTTGTAGAGTTTAAAATGGGACGTACGAGTACTAGTGATGAGTCTAGCTCTGGGCGTCTTGTGGAAGTCACAACTACAGAGATCATTGAAAGACTCTGTCTCTTCATATACAATAATTAAAAGGTTGGTTGTAGAGTTTAAAATGGGACGTCCGGGTACTAGTGATAAGCCTTGCTCTGGGCGTCCTGTGGAAGTCACAACTACAGAGATCATTGAAAGACTCTGTCCCTTCATATACAATAATAAAAGTTGGTTGTAGAGTTTAAAATGGGACGTACGAGCACTAGTGATGAGACTCGCTCTGGGCGTCCTGTGGAAGTCACAACTACAGAGATCATTGAAAGACTCTGTCCCTTCATATACAATAATTAAAGGGTGGTTGTAGAGTTTAAAATGGGACGTACGAGCACTAGTGATGAGCCTAGATCTGGACGTCCTGTGGAAGTCACAACTACAGAGATCATTGAAAGACTCTGTCCCTTCATATACAATAATTAAAAGGTTGGTTGTAGAGTTTAAAATGGGACGTACGCGTAACTAGTGATGAGCCTCGCTCTGGACGTCCTGTGGAAGTCACAACTACAGAGATCATTGAAAGACTCTGTCCCTTCATATACAATAATTAAAAGGTTGGTTGTAGAGTTTAAAATGGGACGTACGCGTAACTAGTGATGAGCCTCGCTCTGGACGTCCTGTGGAAGTCACAACTACAGAGATCATTGAAAGACTCTGTCCCTTCATATACAATATTTAAAAGGTTGGTTGTAGAGTTTAAAATGGGACGTACGAGTACTAGTGATGAGCCTCGCTCTGGACGTCCTGTGGAAGTCACAACTACAGAGATCATTGAAAGACTCTGTCCCTTCATATACAATAATTAAAAGGTTGGTTGTAGAGTTTAAAATGGGACGTACGCGTAACTAGTGATGAGCCTCGCTCTGTTCTCCCTGTAGAAGTCACAACTACAGAGATCATTGAACAAATTCATCGTTTAGTACTGGAAGACCGCAGCTTAAAGTTGTTTGATATAGCAGAGGCAAACACATCAAAAGAACGTGCAGATAATATATTAAGTAATGTTTTGGGCTTTCTCAAGGTCTATGCAACATGGGCGTTTGTTGGCACCCAATCAAAAGTTGCAAAGAAAATCTGTTTCTGTTAAGAATTTAGAGCTCTACCACAAACCTCCCAGTGAATTTTTGAGATGGCGTATTACCATGGGTGAAACTTGAATACATAATTACACTCCAGAAAGTAAGTCACAGTCAAAACAGTGGATTGCACCAGGTGAACCAACTCCAAAAAACGCAAAGTGAATTTTTTCAGCTAATAAGGGAATGGTGAGTGTTCCCTTGGATGTACAGGGATTTATTTTTATTGATTACTTGGAAAAGGGTAAAAGTATCACTGATGAGTACTACCCAAGCTTCCTGCAACGTCTGAGTGATGAGGTGAAAAGTAAGAGACCTCATTTGTCTTGAGTCTTCTCGAGAATGCTCCAGGCGATCGTTCAGTTATTACAATAGGGAAAAGTGTGAAATAAAGTTGGAATTGCTTGAAAATTCGCCTACTGGCCAGACCTAGTACTCAGTGACTACCACCTCTTCCTCAACCTCAAACAAGTTCTTGGAGGACGAAGATTTCACAGCAACGAGGAGGTTATTGATGTGGCAAACAGCTATATTGAGGATCATGATAAATGGCTCTACAGAGATGGTTTAATTAAATTAGAACACCGACATGACAAATGAATTAACCTTTCTGGAGATTATGCTGAGAAATGAAGAGAAAATTTTTATTTTATTTTATAGCGAGGCATTAACAGCCGTCGTATTATACACAAACACAGGGACGTATTTAAGGGGGTTCCATGGGGTCCGGACCCCCAAAATGAATTATTATTTCATACTTTTAATGAATAGTTGAAATAAAAATTAGTTTCAAATTCATCGAAAAGGTTTATTCAGTTTCTCATCTTAACGTCTCTATTCACTGTCAGGTAGACATGAAGCTATTTAAGAGATAAACGAAAAGTTACAGCTGCTGTAGGACTCGTCAAAATACACAAATAATGTCAATTACAATAATGTATTGCAAAGCTAACCAATTCCGATATATTATCATTTGTTGATTAGAATTTCCAGATAGTTACTTAAAAGTATTGTCACGTGAGCGTTGGAACACCCTATAGGAGCAGCTGAGAGCGAAAAGCAAGGGAGGTCCGTGTTAGCCACGCCCTCCCCTCGTTGTCTTATAGTGGTGACAGGCGATGGGGGGAGAAAAAACATGATTGTGCGGTCTGTTTCTCTTCCACCTGTTCTGGAAATTACGGGATCTTTCAAACTTCTGGAATCTTCGCCTGGGAACAAGAAAAGCCGAGAAGACGGCGAGATGCCTATAAAAAGGGCTGCAGCTAGTCAGAAGTTCAGTGTGTGAGTGAGTGGCAGTTCTTGGTGTAAGAAGGCAGTGTTAGTCAGTGACGTGTTAATGAACGAAAAGATTGTGCAACGGAAGACTGTACGTAACTGTGTATGAGTATCGGAGTTGATGTAATCGCGAGTACAAGTGAAATTGTAACGGACGAACTGGTGAATTGTAATTGTGTGCATTACGTAATTCTGTGTAATTGGCAAGTGTTTAACTGTAAGTCGGTGGAAATAAAGAACATTGTTGAGTTTGTGTAATTGGACTTTTCATTTCACGAACCCACAAAGTCACAGTATGTACCTTTTAACTTCTAAGTTCCTATTCCCTTTTTCATTCAAGAAGAACTAGTACTTCAAATGGATCACTCAGTGGCTCGGTTTTTAAATATCTGATTTCTGCTTATATCACTTTATCCCAGGTATAAGAACAAAAAATGTGCAATGTGCAAGGTTTTTCTACAGACTTTATCCAAAGAAACAAGGTGAAAACAAACTATTCTGAGAACAATTTGTAGAAGCTTCTGTAGGGAAAGTCATGTGAATATAATATATTATATGTATCTTTATTTTTCACTAACATAATAAAAACACATCCCTGATTTATTATTTATTAAAAGCAAATAATTCATGATGGACTTTTTGGACCCTCCCCCGGAAATTGCCTTCTAAATACGTGCCTGTACAAACTAAAGTTCATTATGACAAAAGTGCCCTAAGGGTCAACCTCGACTTGAATTGTATTAACAATGACTGTAAATTAACGTTGCTGATCTGTCTAAAATAATGTTTTAAAAATTTTTGCTTTTAATGTTAAAGCTAACTGACAACTTTATGTGAAATTTTGAGAAAAGTATTTTTTTAATATTACTGTTACATAAAACCTGAAATAAGTTTCTAATTATAAGCTGCTGATTTATTATTTAAGTGGCGTAATGCCTTTCAAACTGATTTAAATTTACCTCTTACGTATTTTCTACTGATTTCTCCAATCTCCTAGTTCCTTTCCGGAAAAGGGGAACTAGTTTTGGTCATAACCTGAATTTAACTATTCTAAGCCACCATATAAACATTTACATATGTTGTGGGTATTTTGGCAGGCCTACTTGGAGACGGCAGACTGCAGCAGACAATGGAACCGACAACAATGAAGGTAACGACTTAAAGCCCAACAGAGGTAGAGGCAGCATACGATACGGGAGCAGTGAGTTGACACTTCCAGCGACAGCTACAGCTTGGACATTAGTGAGTCTGAGATCGCCACCCTCCAGTAACACCACTCGACTAGTCCGTCAGCCTGACATCGACAATGGATCATCCTCCAGGAGACCAGGTAACGTGGCTCAAGTCGACAGAGATTTGAGCACCAAGGCTCACCTAGTGTTAGCGAGACACTATTTTATCTCATTCCTTCCCGTTACATTCCTCTACAACTTTGTAACTCGCGATCGAGTATCTATACTTTCTTGCAGTGCTTTAGCAATTAATATTGTAACTTTGTGGGTTCGCAGAAATTTAAAATGGTCTTTATTACAAGTAAAAACACACTTTGTACAACCCTGACATCAACAGAATGAAGTAAGATACACAAACGCAGTCTATCGTTGCTTCACCACACGTAAACAAACACAAGAATTCACTTGCGATACACTTCACGAATGTCCACACAACTCACTCACTGCACAACTGCAACTGTCCGGCAACTCGACTCTTTGCCAGCTTTTATACCACAATTATTGTTGTATTGTATTGTACTGTACTGTATTGTTGTCTCTAAATCAAGCAGGAATTAATATCATTCCCCTTTTGTTCCAGCAACAACCACCACACAGAACAGCATGCAGGAGAACAGGGTGTCAATGGTGCAAGTGTTGGCACCACTGCTGGCAGGAGCAGAACTGGCCAACTTATCTCACGCAGACAACTCCACATCGTCATCAGAAGACATCACCAGTACAACAGAACTCGATGTCGTTACCACTACTGATCAGACGTCAACACTAACAACCATAGCCGATGACATTACCACATTCTCTTCTGATATGTTCACTGCAGTAACAGAATCGCCCTCCAATAAGAGCACAGACAGCACAACTCTGGCCACTGATGTTACCATGACAACTACACAAGTTACCACTACTTCACCTTTAGAAACCACATCCATTATACCTTACAACACGTCGGTAACTGAAGATGACTCCTCAAACAGTAGCGAGACAACTACAGCTACACCAACATCTGCACCACCAGAGGTTGACTATTTCATGGAAAATACTACGATCAGAATGACAAAACTCGGTAATCTAGAGAAAGAATCTGACAGCGCAACTGAAATGTTCAACACAAGCACTGCAGAAGTGTCAACAGAGGACTTAAACAGCACCACAATATATCCAGAAGAAAGTACAACTGTCGGGAATGTAACCATAAACACAACAGCCAGACTTGAGGTGACAACAATGATTCCTCCACTTAGTAACGTGACATCAGCATCCAACAGTACCTCCGCGTTAAATGTTACGACAACTGTGACAAAACTAGTGGACGTGGATGAGGATGTAACGCCATTGGACGTAGAAGATGAAGACGAGATGAGCACTCCTCAGCATCCATCAACCACTGGAACACCTACAACGGAATTTGGCGAGGATGAAGTTCATGTTTTCACTCATAGAGGTAAGAGTATTTCAGGAAATTAATGTTCTACAATACTACAGACAGCCATGGTTCTCCCGGTCTGTGACCAGTTGTTCTAACCACTGAGCTACCGTGGCAACGTGCCAGCATGACGGTAAATTCAACTACTGACTCGCAGACCACTAGGAGAATGTATGTCCAATGACATGCATACATTTTTGTGACGACTTGATATGCTGTAAGTACTTACAGAGGTGGGCTGAAAAGTTTCAGACCTTATAAAGATACAAGACATTTTTTCAGAATCTTTTTTCAACATAGTCTGCTTGTAACTCTACACACTTCTCCCAGCGATGCTCCCATCTCTGTAACCCTTCCAAATAGTACTCAGCGTTTTTCTCTGCAAAATAATTTTCATTTGACGAAAACCTCTCTCCTCCGAGCACAAATTTCAAATGAGGGAACAAAGTAAGTCCCTTGGGGCTAGATGTGGTGAGTCAAGCAGTTCATACAGTAATTCGTGGATTTTCGCCATTGCAATCGCTGAGGTGTGAGACGGTGCGTTGGCTCGGTGAGACAGGATTTTCTTTTTCTGCAAATGTGGCCGTTTTTCTGCAAGTCCTGTCTTCAGCTTGTCAAGTAATGATGCGTAGTATGCTCCTGTAATGGTTTTTCCTTTTCGAAGATAATCTATTAAAATAACTCCATGACTATCCAAAAAAAGAGTCGCCATCACTTTCCCAGCTGAAAAAAAAATAGTTTTTTTCAGCCCTTTTCCTCTTTGCAGTTCACTGTTTGGACTATATTTTTGTTTCGGGCGTGTAATGGTATAACCAAATATCATCTACAGTAATTGATCGGTGCCAAAACTCGGATTTATTGCTCCTAAACTGCGCCAACAGAGCGTTGGAAATATTCATTGGAGGACGTTTTTGGTCTAACGCGAGCAAACGCGGCATCCAACGCGCGGACAGCTTTCTCATGTCTAAATCTTGACTTAATATATGACAACCACGTTGTTTTGACATGTAAATAGCCTCTGCTGTCTCCCTCACTGTAATTTGGCGGTCGTCTAGCACCATTTGTTGAACTTTGACGATGTTTTCGTCGGTAGTTGCAGTTTTTGGACGTCCCGAACGTTCATCGTATCCCAAGCTGTTACGGCCAATTTTAAATTCAGCTGTACAAAATTTCACTGTGGTATATGATGGTGCGGAGTCCCTATACACAGAATCCAACTCATCTTTGAATTATGTAGGCGTATTGTCTTTCAAAAACAAATATTTAATGACAGCTCGATACTCGATTTTGTCCATTTTCATAAGAACACTCACATCAGCTCACTTAAATGATTGTTACATAACAACTGAGCGTCCAAAATGGCTGAAACTTTGGTGAGTGGCTGTCAACAGTTGGACAACGAAATTCATTGACTTTTATTTAGGAGTGCTGCCATCATCATGTTGAGGTCGGAAACTTTACAGACCACCCCCTTAAGTACCAGGCTTGATGGTTTAGACCACTATTGTCTTAATCGAGAGAAATTAATTGTCCTACATGAGCCACGTGTAGGGCAATGATTAGATAGTCAAAATGAAACATTCATTGTCTTAGGCAGGATTTGACAGATGAATCTCCGGGTCTCCGTACGTTGGAGTATCTAATGGCATAATTAATTAAGTAGTTATTAATTGAAAAGACTTAACAGTTTGTTCTGATTACAACTTCGCGAGGTGGTTTTATTCTTCGACGAACTTGCTTGTTTCAGAAGATCCGGACGAAGAAAGTGTTGATCTGACGACGACCATGTCCAGTACGTTAGACCTTACTACGACCAAACAGACAACACCTCTGTATCCAGAGAAGGACATCAACAAAGAAACTACAACTGGTAAACTTTATTGTTTCTTTTTATATTATCCATATAATTAATGTATACTACTAAAAATAAAAATAAATATAACTTTGCATAATTGCTTAACTGTAGAAGATATAAAACAATATTTTTAGATATTCCTGTTAGTGATAGGAATTTTTAAATTTTCTCCAGTGGTAAGTCCTTATTGGGTTTTGTATCCTCTGGCCATGGAAAGAGAGTGTTATTTCGAAGTCATTACATATCGAATAGTCTTAACAGATTCGACTATTGCTTAAAGTCTACCTCTACTGTATTCTTATGTAGAGGAACCTCGGGCGGAACATGCCGAGCCCCTCGCGTAGGGGAGTTGTTGGGATTGGGTTGGACTCGAGGGGGCAGTGTGTTCCCGACACCCACGGGTAAATGGGTACTTTCGGCCAGGCCACGGCCGCCCGGAGGGGGTAGAGGGTTGCCTAATAAGGCCCGGGTACTAGCCTGCAGAGCTAGTAGAAGGTGTGCTAGATCACCAGGCAGCCCCACCGAGGTTTACGGTAGTCTTCTCTGCGGGGTTGACGCGCGTAAGTGGCGTATCCACTTCCATCCCGTCTTGGCGTTGTGCTCAGCGGGGGGGGGGCTTTTTAAACTCCAGATATTGCCCTATGGAAAGAGCCCCGGAGTATCCATCGCTCCCTGGTCGAAGGAGGCCCGGGTCCTTGCTCCTACGGGTCCAGGACTAATGGGAGTAGAACCTCTGAGCTTAACTCTATTCTTATGTGTCCCATGCACCTATAGCGCGTCTCACGCTTAGAAGACATTGCAGTTCTTATGGGGTGCCCTGTAGCCACACATACAGTACGCGCAAGATAAGGAGAGCGCTGGATTTACGGTGTAGTGCGGGTAGAGGGGAAGTTGCGAGAGCTAACACTCTTTTGTTTCTGCAGTGCGGTCAGCCTTGAAAAAAACACAGTTCAGTAAAATAGCGTGTAACATAAGCGAAGATATGCACCGAAAGTGTGAGATATGTAGAGTGCACTCGATCCGATTAGCTTTATATTTATATACTTACTATTTATGAAACACATAAAAACAGTAAACACATATTATGACAGCCATAAATACTCACTCATTCGCTTTGTGATTCTTCGATTTCTGAGTCCACTGCATCAGTTTCATCGCTAGTATCCTTTGATCTGTTGATGATAATTTCATTAATCGCACTGTCTATTACACCATTATTTCTCCAATATTTCATTTCCAGTTCTTGGACCTTCCCAATCCGTCGCAGTTACAGAAGAGAATGCTTCTATAGCAAGTTTCTGCAGGTTTGTGGCTGACATATCACCAGTAACGTTGTGTCCTCTGAAAACGTTCTTTATTTTTGCCCACGCCAGTTCAATTGCATTCAGATCACAGTTATACGGAGATAAACAAATAATAGTGTGTCCCCTTTCGAGAGCCATAACATCCACAACATAGGTAAGTCTTACTCCTAGGTTTGTTGTCCTCTATTATATACCGGTGTAGCTTTGGTAATGGAGGGAAATATAAAGCTATGTAGAAATATACAATGGGCTCAGAGCAAGAGAAAAAGAAAGATAAAAGAGAAAGATATAAGGAAAAGGAGGAAGTCAAAAAGGAAAGGATTGAAGGGAAAAGAAGAAAGAAAGAAAACATCACTTAGTTATTACCATACACAGATCACAGCCTTGCCTGCTTGTTCCTGGTGGTTTTGGAGATTCATTGGGATGAGATGTACAAAACGATTTAATACACCTGACAGTGCTGACGCTTTTTTCTGTGTAAGCAGCAGCTCGTTCTGTTGATTTGCTGAGTGGGAACATTTTATCCTTTCTTATATCGTAACTTTCTGCAACTTTCGCTATTATTTTGCGGACATCACTATGCACGACTGTACGTGCGTGTTTCCGAGTGGAGTTCGTTGCTCGGTGCGTTTGGTGTGCCCTCAGCTATAATTACAAACTGGTTAAACTGTAGTAATTAACCTCAAACTTGCGCAACTGTTTTGGGGTTTACATCGGGGTACAAAGCGAGAGAAATGTAAAGGAGGTTTGAACGCTGTTTTTAAAAGAAACCACAATCCTTTAACTTCTTGCATTCGTCGTATGTGTCAAATAAACAAACGGCACTCACGTATTCGAAGAAACAGGGACACTCATGACGACATCCGTCTAACGTAAGCAGAGTGCAGGAAATGTGATGCAGTAAAAGTGAACACGTTTACAAGAAGAACTCCCATGACTATATTTATAGCATGTGAAAGATTGTGAAGTGTTACGTGAAGCTATTTAACATTTTTTTAAATACTTATAGTTATGGAACGGGAAGCTAACAAGAAATGAAATATTGGTAAGCTAAGAAGTAAAGATCACACATTACTACTGAATGGCTTATGTTATTTTTCAAGTAAAACTAGTGTGTAAAACTGGGTGTTCAGAAACATTAATATATAGAATAACAATGGAACGAATGCAAGGGGAAACAAAACAACGCTAAGTTAACGCAATATGTAGGAATAGTGCAAAGCAGGGTGCGGCTAATTGTTCATTCTTTTGCTTCTTGAAATCATCTCACACACGCTGAATCTAGTATTGGCAAGGGTAAACAGTAATGACGACACACTGCCTAATTTCTCAAGAGCCACTTTGTATCGGTTCCTACACGATTTGGGGTTCGAATATGAAAGAAGTGTATACTAATAGAAAGAGAAGATGTCAGATTTGTCGTCGAGTCTAATGAATGTGTAGTATTTAACGCCCACTTTTACTACATACGGCACTGCAGGCGGTGACACTGATGATACATGAGATGAAGATGGAGCACCGGTGGAATGAGATGGCGGTGGAAACCGGAGGTCCCGGAGAAAACCGACATATTTAAAGCCTTTATCATTGCATGCCTCCATTTGGTTTCTTGTAATATATATTTTTATCTGTAAAATCATGTTTTGAACCACTAAAATAACAAGCAAAAGGAGGAGTAAAGATTAAAATGCATGCACTCAGAAACTTAATATCTTAAAATAGAATTTAATAGCAGTGTATTTTTTTTTTTTTTTTTAAACTACTAAGGTTAGGAGGTGAAAGTTAGGAAGGTAGTTTGAGTGGCTTTGTGGGATCCCGCTAAAAGCACTCCCGTTAGTAGAGGTGAAATGTAGGAGCTGGCCGTCAATAACGGCGAGCGGGTAAAGAATGATGGCCAGGCGTCGAACATGACCAACGCCTGGCCATCATTCTTTACCCGCTCGCCGTTATTGACGGCCAGCTCCTACATTTCACCTCTACTAACGGGAGTGCTTTTAGCGGGATCCCACAAAGCCACTCAAACTACCTTCCTAACTTTCACCTCCTAACCTTAGTAGTTTAAAAAAAAAAAAAAAAAAAAAATACACTGCTATTAAATTCTATTTTAAGATATTAAGTTTCTGAGTGCATGCATTTTAATCTTTACTCCTCCTTTTGCTTGTTATTTTAGTGGTTCAAAACATGATTTTACAGATAAAAATATATATTACAAGAAACCAAATGGAGGCATGCAATGATAAAGGCTTTAAATATGTCGGTTTTCTCCGGGACCTCCGGTTTCCACCGCCATCTCATTCCACCGGTGCTCCATCTTCATCTCATGTATCATCAGTGTCACCGCCTGCAGTGCCGTATGTAATAAAAGCGGGCGTTAAACACTACACATTCATTAGATTCGACGACAAATCTGATATCTTCTCTTTCTATTAGTATACACTTCTTTCATATTCGAACCCCAAATTGTGTAGGAACCGATACAAAGTGGCTCTTGGGAAATTAGGCAGTGTGTCGTCATTACTGTTTACCCTTGCCAATACTAGATACAGCGTGTGTGGGATGATTTCAAGAAGCAAAAGAATGAACAATTAGCCGCACCCTGCTTTGTACTATTCCTACATATTGCATTAACTTAGCGTTCTTTTGTTTCCCCTTGCATTCGTTCCATTGCTATTCTATATATTAATGTTTCTGAACACCCAGTAGCCTTAGCTGTTACTTTTATTGACTTACTGATACTAGTTTTACTTGAAAAATAACGTAAGACATTCAGTACTAATGTGCGGTCTTTACTTCTTAGCTTACCAATATTTCTTAGCTTCCCCTTCCAGAACTATAATGTCCGATTTCACCAACAAATGTTAAGACTTAACACGAGTATAGCAATAGTTAAAACAAAAATTGTATTTCACCAACAAGTGTTAGCGTAACACTCGTGTTAAATCTCATGTTAAACTAACAAGCCGAATTTCTAATGTTAAGTCCTTAACAATTGTAAATAGTCAAGATGGCGAGGATGAACTCAGCTGTTGATGTCGATTTGCTATATTTAAGACCGTCTAAATGGCATTCATAATAGAGTACGGTCTATGAGGAGAAACGATTTTGAGGAACTATCCGAAGAAAACTGTTTTACGGAGGTATAGACTGTCGAAACCTGTTGCTATGAAGGTTACTGCGGAAGTACAAGAGAGGTTAGAACATGCATCGAAAGGAATGTGCCGATCTCGGTTTTACTATTTTATAATTCACTGAATTATGTGGATAATACATTGTCCACCTCCCGTCTTGAAACGTTCAAGTCACTTGTCCTTCTTCGCTCCTCGTTTTAAATTTATGTAATACTGAGTTAGAACAAGCATCGAAAGGAATATGCCGATCTCGACTTTGCTTCAAGTATTAATAATTTTGCGATTTTGTAATGCAATGAATTATGTGGATAATACACTGTCCACCTCCCGTCTTGAAACTTTCAAGTCACTTGTCCTTCTTCGCAACTCGTTTTAAATTTATGTAATACTGAGTTAGAACATGCATCGAAAGGAATATGTCGATCTCGCCTTTGCTTCAAGTATCAATAACCTTGTGATTTTATAATTCACTGAATTATGTGGATAATACATTGTTCACTTTCCGTCTTGAAACGTTTAAGGCACTTGTTCTTCGCACTTCGTTTTAAATTTACGTAATACTGACAAGTTGTTTGGTGCTTGTAGTAGTGACACATGCATTTGAATTAAATTCGTTTCCACTATTTTCCCCGCGACATTTTTCTCTTTTACATTCACTGCATCCGTCCTCTTATTTTCCAAGATATCCTTACACTTCGTCACCATTTCAATTAACAATTCTTTCTCCGTCGATGAGAAATGTGTCTCACGGCTTTATTTATGATTTTGTTCATCCGCCATTTGTGCAGACGAAAATGAAAACAAAGACGCATCAGAGTACGTTCAGAAAATCATCCATAGCCTTCTATAGCTGTGATATTTACAAGTTTCTTGGCGTTAACACAGGTTTGTTAACATTTTAAGAAAACAGGTTGGTGAAATGCAAGAAATTAAACAGTAGTGTTAGCGCTGTGACAATTGTTACGTTACATTTGTTAACGTCGATTTTAACATCTGTTGGTGAAATCGGGCATAAGTATTTTAAAAAAATGTTAAATAGCTTCACGTAACACTCCACAATCTTTCACACGATATAAATATAGCCATGGGCATCACATTTCCTGCTCTCTGCTTACGTTAGACGGATGTCGTCTTGAGTGTCGCCCTTTCTTTGAATACGTGAACGTCTTTTGTTTATTTGACACATACGACGAACGCAAGAAGTTAAAGGATTGTGGTTTCTTTTAAAAACTGCCTTCAAACCTCCTTTACATTTCTCTCGCTTTGTACCCCGATGTAAACCCGAAAATAGTTTCTCGCAGCCTACATTTTCTAATGTGTATGTATAAAATTTTCCGAAATTATACTGGTCGCCAATCTAGAAAGTGATTGACATTTCGTACGGAGAGAGAGGCGACGTTGCCGCTTATTGCTGCCACGTGGAGAGCGCGATAGGGATGATGATGTGTATAAGGGTGCTCAACTACGGCGGTCATCAGCGCCCTTTAAAAAACTTGTCATGGCAAAAGCCAGATATAAAATTTCTAAAAAACTATACAGCTCTAAATAATCCTATTAAAACTAAACGAACATAAAATAGAAATAAAAAAAAATAAAAAAATCAATGAAAACCTACTAAATATTTAATTCACTAAATCCTAAAGCCTAACCTCGAAAAGAATCTAAAAATCTTCTGCACCACTGTGTCATCGTCCGCTAGCATTTCTGCAAAGCTGGCCGGCAGCTGCAGAGACGTCCTAAAGTCTGCTAGGTGAAAACACTCTAGCAGCACGTGTCGTACAGATAACGCTTCATTGCCAAACGGACACAGTGGAGTAGGCTCCTTTTTAAAAAGAAAACTATGAGCAAAAAAGCAGTGCCCAATACGTAACCAGGCCAAACTTACCTCCTCGCGACGAGATGACCGACAGGAGGTAACCCAGGGAATCGGAAGTTCTTTGACAGATCTAAGTTTATTATAGCGGAGAGCGGACCACTCTTTCTGCCAGCAGGTCTGCACAGCTCTCCGCAATACGGCCCTAAAATCTTGCGATGTCACAAATGGTACTCGAACCCTGGGCTTCATGGTAGCCGTCTTGGCTGCCGAATCCGCCATTTCATTCCCCCGCAAGCCTACGTGACCAGGGATCCATGCACACACCACGTTAACGCCAGAAGCGTGTAAAATGTGGAGGGCATCCTGTATACGCTGCACAATATGGTGGTAGTTGTACAGCTGCCGTAAGCTTTGAAGTGCACTGAGGGAATCACTCAGGATTAAGCAGTCCCCCAAGTTTCGTCCACGTACGTGTAAAATGGCCCGGTATATTGCATAAAGCTCTGCAGTAAAAATGGAAGTGCTAGAGTGGAATCCAAATGTATACGGTTCGGTTCTACTCACGTAAGCACAACCAACACCATTTGAGTTCTTGGAGCCATCAGTATAAATTACAAAATGATCCTCATATCGCGATAAAAATTTTAAGAAACATGTGCGGATACTAGACATAGACATGGTAGATTTATCATATTTAGTCATGCCCAGATCAACGTGGGACGCTCTGCACAACCAAGGAGGGTATGTCCTCTCCACCCTAGGATACATCTTGGGCATTTCAGTACCAAGATGTCTAAGGAGCTCCCGGAAACGAAAACCAGGTGGCTTTGGTTTAATACGCGTGCGAAGGTGATTCAGTTGCGACTGCAATTGGTGTTTTATTATTAATTATTTATAATGCTATACACAAAGACAATAGTGCAGTCGTGGATCTACATGCAAACGCTGGAACATGCAAGAACACATCAATGTGAAGATCATCGTAACAAAAGAGGCATACATGTGACATTTTGATGCTTATTGAAGTGGGAAAATGCCGCTGACATAATTTTTTTCCGGCAGTTTCTAATTTATACCCTAATGTCTTTCTTATTTAAAATACTTTTCTTTCCCAATCTTAACCTCAATACCCTTACTGTTAAATACAGCACGGGAAGTCCTATCAAACACTTAGAGAATGGAATACTGGACTCCCATTTCAATTTCTCCTCTTCGAAGTATTCTCTCACAGAGCATATTACTTCCCGTGTATGTCCTTTAATTGAAATACCTTTACCAAATACAGTTTTATTTGGTTCCCGAGCACGTTCAGGATTTCGCTTGTCACTATCTATAGACATAATTAAACATTCATTAAACACAATTGCAAATGATCACAACACGTGCACAGATACACGGACTCAGGCACACGTAAACCAAGGCAAATTGCCAGAAATAAAATGCAAAGTAACTTGCCAGTACAGAATCTCTAACTGTGAGGGCATTCTGTTTATACAGCGTTATCAGAAGAGAAATAAAAACCAGGGTATTGTGTTTACTACAGCGTTTGCGTAACTTGCTCGCTCGCAAGTCATGCTAAGCACGTGTTGGAATATTGGTAACCAAGGTTTAGCGTCTAACATTGTCATGGAAACGTCTCGACTCTAATTGGTCCTTCTAATCGTTACCATGACAACCGTTATGACGTACTCATCCCCTCTCATTTATTTACAGCGTTCTTCCATGTGGTTACTGTCAATCAAATTCTAATTTGGCGACCAGTATACTTAATGTAAAAAAAAATTATAACACTCTTCTGATATAAGATGGAGAAGTCAAAACTTGGCAGATAGGAGCACTGTAGTTTTCTCTACCTAAGAACGAATTGTTGTATTATAGTGGTAAGCTTTATAGTCACTGCATGATGAACATACAAATAGCAAATATCGGACTTTTACAGAAAAACAAGCATTTTAGAAAAAAAAAAATGACTGTAAAAATGACATAATCTAGTAGAGAAAATATTCTGCATAGGACAGTCTGTTCAAAGCTGCAAGTTGGTAAAAAAAGAACTAAGCTATTGAGAATTCCCGTGTGTTAGACAGAGAGAGAGAGAGAGAGAGAGAGAGAGAGAGAGAGAGAGAGAGAGAGAGAGAGAGAGAGAGAGAGAGAGAGAGAGAGAGAGAGAGAGAGAGATATCCCATTTACTCCCATACTGTGTTTTAAGGTTGAGGCAAGCTATAGAAGATTATAGAAACATTTTAGGCGAAGAATAAATGTTCGTAGCAGAGTGAGAAACTCTTGTCAATTACTATAATTTGTTTCAAATTAGAACAATCATGTAAACATATTAAAGAGAGATATTGTAACGGGACGGTCTTCGGTCACTGATAGGTGGAAGAGAATCCTTGACTGTGTTTTTTTTTATTTGTTACTGTACAAATACCACTTCTGTAAACACTCATAAATGTTCTTTCACTACATCGGCCAAAGAACGTTTCACTCCTCCCCTCCTGATATAGTTACAATAGGATCGTCGTAGGCTGGGATAGATTGTACTTCAATTGTTTATAAAACTCTTTTGGTTACAGAGGCTATAGCCAGCAGCAGTGTTAGTGAAATAGACTGGGAACAACGCACGACCGCACGACCTCTAGAATGGGACTCTACTGTCAGTGTCCACCTCCGTATTGTCCTCGACTCGAGCTGGGAGGTGTTCTGTAGTATGATTCCATCGTTCCGCACTTCGGTCACGGAGAAGTTCAAACAATGTACACAAAAGTAAGTAAACAATGTTGACATCTTTGAGCAATAAGAAGCAAAGATCTTAGGAACCCTTAGGAACTCCTGGTAGCATTCAGGAGGTCCTATGTTAAATTCCCGCCAATCCGGAGTTTTCATAGCTTTTCCTCTACCACTGTTTCCTTTCTCTCAAGTTTCACATTTGGCTGTGCAGATGGTTGCTCCAGGGAAGGAGTATTCCCCTTGAACCAAGAGGTCTATCGTACGGGCGGCTCGTCCATACGTGCTTTACCACACTCTTTTCTGTTTTATAAATCACATTGTAGGGATTTTTAAAGACCATGTAAATAGCAATGCCTTATTATAACTGTAAGGACTGGAGTACGACCAATAATGAACTCTTAATGCATGGAAAACCCCTCCGTAACTAATGGCACGCATCCGTGACGTCAAAGTGCTCAGAGGTAGCAAGCTCGGTAATCAATTATTGCGCATGCGTATAACCTTCCCCTCTTGCCTCCCTGATGTCCTAAGTTCCCTAGATTTTCGCACAAATGCGTGCTGCATCTGGTTGTTGCGCGGTGATCATTTGCTACACGGTGAAACAGGGCTACCAACACTCATAGTTTTAGCTGTAGAACTTGAAAATACATTGAAAAAAAAAATCATTTAATCATCTATTATTGCTTTATATTTTAGTTCTAGAAACTAATTCCATCCTTCTTACGTAAACAGATCCAATACCTAATGGTTATTAAATCATAGGACAGATTGTGATGCAGCTATCATGTTGGTACGATACTCCATTCCCGCGACCATAACAAGTGTATGTGGCTCGCGTGCTCGCACTGTATCCAAGTATTTCTTTGTGTAACGTTATTTAGTGGATATATCAGTTTCTTTATTTTGTTTGTGTGTGTGAAACGTGTTATAAATTCCTTTTATTCAGTGTATGAGAATGCTTCTGAAGCAAGTTTCTGCAGATGTGTGGCTGACATATCACCAGTAACGTTGTGTCCTCTGAAAAGGTTCTTTATTTTTGGCCATGTCAATTCATTTGCATTCAGATCACAGTTATACGGAGGTAAATGAGTAATAGTGTGTCCTCTTTCGAGAGCCATAACATCCACAACATAGGTAAGTCTTGCTCCTAGGTTTGTTGGCCTCTATTATATACCGGTGTAGCTTAGGTAATGGAGGGAAATAGAAAGCTATGTAGAAATATACAACGAGCTCAGAGCAAGAGAAAAAGAAAGATAAAAGAGAAAGATATAAGGAAAAGGAGGAAGCCAAAAAGGAAAGGATTGAAGGGAAAAGAAGAAAGAAAGAAAACATCACTATTAGTTATTACCATACACAGATCACAGCCTTACCTGCTTTTTCCTGGTGTTTTGGGGGATTCATTGGGATAAGATGTACAAAACGATTTAAAACACCTGACAGTGCTGACGCTTTTTCCTGTGTAAGCAGTAGCTCGTTCTGTTGATTTGCTGAGTGGGAACATTTTATCCTTTCTTATATCGCAACTTTCTGCAACTTTCGCTATTATTTTGCGGACATCACTATGCACGACTGTACGTACATGTTTCCGAGTCGGAGTTCGTTGCTCGGTGCCTTTGGTGTGCCCTCAGCTATAATTACAAACTGGTTAAGCTGTAGTAATTAACCTCAAACTTGCGCAAAACGAATGCACACAGAAAACACAGAAAACAAACAGCGCGCGTGAAAGCTTAGCATATTAGTCACTAGATGTCAGAGTGTACTAGTGTAGTGTACCAGTATAGCGCATTTCATGTTTCTAAGTTGTCTTCTGTGTTTACGGAGTTAGCCGAAACCTACTGAGTCAGGACTTGGGAGACGAACGCTCAAGATAAATTGCGCATACTTTACTTTTTCTCCTCATGTGCATTCCGGAAAAGACTGAATGGGTTTCTTATCGGCTGTACTCACTGAACTTCTGATTGCCTTAGCTACTCTGACTACAATGGTGTTTTCCTCAACTCTTAAACTGTCTGGCTAATTGCTTCGTATTCATTGACAGGAGAATTGGTATTTACACAAATGTATTTATTTTTTCAGGGACATAGTGCCAGCCCAGGTAGTCGTGGATGAATCCAAATGTGGTTCAAGTGAAGATGACGCTCAGCAAATAGAAGTTTCGATGTATCTGACAAACGAAGATGGTGAACACGATGCATCACTCACTTCCAGTTTTGGTTCCTGTTTTGGTTCTGACAATCAACTGTCAGGCTTTGTCGTGAGTAACATTGCAATAATTGTGTTAACTTGACTTCCGTGTTCTTCATATGTTTCAGTATCAATCATTCGTTTACAGTAACCCGAACGAGAACAACAGTTTTAAACACGAAGTTTGCAACTAGCACAACATTTTCGGAATAAATGGAAAGAAAACTTAGTCAAGTTTTAAATCTCTCGTTTCCATAACAGCGTCGGTATAGAAGGACCTTATTGAAGCCTTCACAATCAGAATTAAGCATTCATGAAGACGTATACGTGCACGGTAGGGCCGTCTGGTGATCTAGCACACCTACTAGCTGTGCTGGCTAGTACTCAGGAATATATGGCTTCCCTCAGCCCGTCCGGAGACGTACCCGATTTTCCACGGGTATCGGGAACCACTGCCCCCTCGAGTCCAACCCAATCCGAACAACTCCCATTCAGGGAGGTGCTCGAATGTTCGGCCCAAGGTTCCTCCAGTAACTCCAGAGGTACCACGAGTGCTAAGGGTCCACAGCGCCCGCACCACGGCAGCTGAAGGAGACGGATCCCTTCCCCTACGGGAAGGACAATAGAGACCAGTTAAGTTATTTAAGTGCAGAGGTTCTACTCCCATTAGTCATGGACCCTTAGGACCAAGGACCCGGAGCTCCTTCAACCCGGGAGCGATGGATACTCCGGGGGGTTTTCCATAGGGCAATGCCTTGAGTCTAAAAAGCCTCCCCGCTGAGCACAACGTCAAGACGGGATGGAAGTGGATACGCCACTTACGCGCGTCAACCCCGCAGGGAAGACTACCGAACAGCCTCGGCGGGGCCGCCTGGTGATCTAGCACACCTTCTACTAGCTCTGCAGGCTAGTACCCGGGACTTATGAGGCAACCTTCTACCCACTCCGGGTGGCCTTAGCCTGGGCGGAGGTACCCAATTCCCCGTGGGTGTCGGGAACACAGTCCCCCCGAGTCCAACCCAATCCAAACAACTCCCAATCAAATAGG
The DNA here is from genome assembly GCA_030765055.1 of Mantis religiosa. Taxonomy (NCBI): domain Eukaryota; kingdom Metazoa; phylum Arthropoda; class Insecta; order Mantodea; family Mantidae; genus Mantis; species Mantis religiosa. Next base: position 14,285,743 of record CM060951.1, read on the forward strand.
GGTTCAAATGTTCGGCCCAAGGTTCCTCTAGTAACGTCAGAGGTACCACGATTGCTAAGGGTCCGCATTGCCCACACCTCGGCAGCTGAAGGGGACGGATCCCCTCCCCTACGAGGACATTTTTAGAATATTTGAATTCTGAGAACGTAGAAAGGTCTTGGGTGGGAATAATTTTGAAACTGTAATACAAATTTTAGGGTTATCGATTGTGCCTGCTAGCCACGCGGGGAACCAGGTATCGCTCTAGGCGACTTTCGCTAGGACAAGAGACTTAACCAGGTCTGAAGGTAAATGATCGCAGAAGCTGTTCTAATCACTCTTCCACGTAGAAATAGCGTTGGCATACACAATAGATAGCCCAAGGACGTCTATTCCGTACCAGTTGCAGGAGCAGTGCATTTAATTCTGCTGTCATGCCCCAGACTTTGCACGCATAATGCATTACAGGAGCCACTACAGCCACTAAAGCCTAGAAAAGGCGTAACTTAAGTGGGATAGGCATCCCGGACCTCAGCATGGGTATAATGAAGCCGAGGATTGCCATGGCCAATGAGACAGGTCCGGAATGTGCTTCCTAAAAGTCATACCCTTGTCCAGTTCGTCTCCCAGGTATTTGATGGAATTCGTCCAGCTTATCCTTCGTCTAGAATAGTTAAGTGTGTGGAGCTTGGCGAGAAAGCGACGAGAAAGATGGTTTGGCATTTCTCCGGATTGATGAACAATCGCCAAAGCCTTCACTATTCTTGGATGAGGTGTAGAGGGGGGGCTTGGAGACTCTGCATGGGTCTTTATCTGTAGAGAAAAGTAACACGTCGTCAGTGTTGCTATATTGACGTGCTGCTCAGTGGCGAGGCCAGCTACATAAATATTAAAAGGTTGGGGATAGCACAGAGCCTTCGGGAACTCCGCCTCTGACGGACATTCTTGTAGAAGACTTTCCTGCCTGAAAATTGTTTGTGTTTAGGGAAAGAGTGAGGTAAATAAGGACCTTGTGTAGGTAGCTCAAGAGTGATGAGTTGTTCCAGGGAAACTGCGGCAGTATATGCCCTGTCCTACCTACTCAGTGCAGCGGCCTCCACCACGCCGCCTATCCACTATATACAATATCGTGGGACACTGGGGCCGCCTTGGTGAGAGGTCGGGCTAGAACTGGAGTATGAATCAGAAAAACCAGCGGCAGGCTTGTTATCATTGCAAGTGTTAGTCATGTGTTTTGTCTAGCTATCACTATACCGTTTTGCATGCTAATGGATATGATAGTTGTGTTATCATTACAACTCGGCGGAATGTGCGCTAGAGCCACTAGAACAAAAACAATTAATAACTTCAGTCCGGATTTTTGTGGCTTAAACATTAAAATAATGACTTTATGACCTTAAAATATAAAAAATGACAAAATTAGCACAAATGAGTCTTTGTGGGGAATTTTCAGCTGGCCATTTGTATGGACCCTGTGCTCTCGTGACTTCTTCGGTCGGCCGTCCTCTGTTTCCTCCCGCACCATCCTTCTTCCCGGAGATACCCCTCCTGGAGCTTAGGTATATATGATGTGTAGAGTCGAGGGAGTCTTCGTGGACGTCAAACGTCCTCCTCTCTAATCCAGGAGCTCTCAAAACTGTATCCAGAAGTGGCGACCAGGCATGGCGGAGCGTATCTCCCGTGAGTATCGGGAATCACTGCCCTGTGGTGCCAACCCAACTCGAACAACTCCCAATCAGGGAGGGGCTTGAATGTGCGACCCGATGTACCTATAGTAACGTCAAAGGTACTACGAGTGCTAAGGGTCCGCGCCCGCCTCGGTAGCGTGAATGGTAGCGTGTCTGCCTCACGGTCCAGAGGTCCCGAGCCGAATCTCGGTTAGGGCGAGTTACCTCGATAAGGTTTTTATCGGGATTTTCGCTTATCGTAAAAGACGAATGTCGGATAGCTCTAAGCTCCATCGACCCTGGACTCATTTGAGTATAATTTCATCCGTTTCACTCATCGTCCGATATGACTTAACGTTGGAGGACGTAAATTAAAAAAAAAAAAAAAGAATATGGGACCGCAGCGCCTGCACCACGGCAACTGAAGGAGACGCCCCCCCCCCTCCTGAACGGGAGAGGCATAAGTACAGTAGATCAGGACTGGCCGCGATATACGTTTCATTAAATCGATGTTTAAAAAAATATTTTATGTGTACGATAGTCTGAGGTGGAGAAATTTCTTGAAAATCTTTATGTCTATCGTTGGGACGTGGTGGTTTGATACAATATTTGAGCTGTGCTGCCCACAGAGCCCTTTAAAAATCATTTTCTTTTTTCCTTGAATTCTGGGAGTCTGACTACATACTACAATCTATTCGCTTTAAAAATAAAGAAATTTCAAATAATCACGTGGCGGAAATTAATCACATTGGCTGATGAGTTTTAATACTCCCATGTACTTCCACAATATAGTTCCGCGGTTTATTAAGCTACTTGCTTTCAATAAAACATTCAAGTTGTTTTTATACGAGGGCTATCCAGAAAGTAGATTACGTTTTGGAATAAAAAGTAAACAAAGTATAGGAAACAAATTTTATTATATACAGATGAAAGCCACACTCAAATACTACTTTTCGACATAGTCACCATTCAAATTAAGGCATTTATCGTAGCGATGTACGAGCTTGGATATTCCTTCGTCGAAAAATTCGGCCGCCTGCGCCTTCAACCACTTCGTTACCTCTTCTTGCAGCTGTGCGTCGTCATCAAAACGCTGCATAGCCAGCCACTTCTTCATTGCTGGGAATAGGTGGAAGTCGCTCGGTGCCAGGTCGGGACTGTACGGCGGATGAGGAAACAACTCCCACTTAAAAGATTCAAGAACTTCACGAGTGACATTTGCCGTGTGGGGCCGGGCGTTGTCGTGAATCAACAAGATCTTAGAGTTCAACATTCCTCTGCGCTTGTTTTGAATGGCTCTTCTGAGTTTTTGGAGAGTTTGGCATACATTTGAGAGTTTATTGTAGTGCCTCTTTCCAGGAAGTCCACCAAAATCACACCTTTTCTGTCCCAAAAAACAGTCGCCATCATCTTCCTTGCCGACATTGTTTGCATGCATTTCTTGGGTTTTTGGGGAGAACTTGTGTGCCCCCACTGCATTGATTGCAATTTCGTTTCACAGTTCACGTGTTTCACCCATGTTTCGTCACTAGTAACGATGCGATCGAGTAAAGAGTCACCATCCTTATGGTAAACGTCCAAAAAGTTCAACGCTGCAGCCATTCGCTGATTTTTGTGGTCCTCTGTCAAGATTTTTGGAATCCATCTTGCACAAAACTTGTGGTAACCAAGCTTTTCGCTGATAATTTCGTGTAACAAACTTCGCGAAATTTGTGGAAAATTCAAAGAAAGTTCCGTTATTGTGAACCTTCGATTTTCACGGACTTTAGCATCGACTTTTTCGACAAGTTCGGCAGTCACTATGCTGGGTCTCCCACTTCGATCTTCGTCGTGAACATTGGTTCGGCCATTTTTAAATCTGATGACCCACTGACGCGCTCCACCTTCAGTGATAATGTTGTCCCCATACACTTCACAAAGCTGCCGATAGATTTCTATCGGTTTACAGTTTTTTGCTGTCAGAAACCTTATTACTGCACGCACCTCGCAGCTCGCGGGATTTTCAATTAACGCAGACATTTCAAACCGTCACAGTATCTGAACGGAGCACAGCACGAACCTCTCACTAGCACGTCTAGATGCCGACTGAGCTGCGCAACGCTCTGACCCCAAGATGGCCGCGCTAGCCCCGCCCCTAGCGGAAACAGACGAAAACGTAATCTACTTTCTGGATAGCCCTCGTAATATCGATTAAAGATTATAAGTGATTACAGTAAGAACAATGACTCTCAAAATTTCAAAAATGCACTGGCTGATGTATTACAGCGCTGCTGAAACGCTTTCCATGGATTTATCTTTGTTGATAGAAACCTCTCAGATAACGCACTGATTATTCTCCGGAAGGTGAGATGGTTACTGACGTGTTTCTCGGACCTCTGCTGAGCAGCGCTTCAGCCAATGTGGTGTTTCCTGGCCATTCTTAAATATGTGGAGACCTTGGGACGTATCTAGCTTTGATGGCGGAAATAGTGTCAACAATCCAGCCAGTTTATCTCGTAGTGATAATATTAGTGGTGCTAGTAATAATGTTGCTTCTACTTCTAGTGTCGCTGGTGGGACAGCATATAAAGCAAGAGTAAAAGAAAGCAGGCTACCTTTAGGAACGCTCAGTAAACAGTCCCAGCAATTAATATGTAATGTTTTTAAGTATATGGAAGACAATAAAATAGGAAAGGGACCTGTTACTGAAACTGCTAAAGCAGTAGGCTTAAGCAGACATACAGTTAGTAAAGTTGCGAAGAGACTTCCTATTACGCCAAAAAAGAAGGGCAACAGGGAACCAAAGTTAGGTAAGGTTGATTATTTCACCTGCGACATAGTTCGTAGGGAGGTGTACAGATTTTATAAAGAAGGGCAATCACCAATAGTTTTGGAATTGCTGCATAAACTTCAAACCGTGTGCGACTTTCCTTACAAAAAGATTCACTTAGGCAATTGTTAGTGAAGTTAGGTTTCCGCTTTCGCACGTTAAATAAGAGGGGTGTGATCAGCAAGGATTGTGGCATGGATATACAAGTACTTGAGCAGGCTAAACTATTTAAGGCAGGAAGGGTATCGTATAATTTATTTAGACGAGTCTTGGTACGATACTCATGATGTCGTAAGAACAGTTTGGGATGACGGCGGTTGCTCTTGTCACGTGGAAAAAGAATAATGATTCTGCATGCAGGTGGTAGCCAGGGTTGGATTTGAGGGCTGCTTACATTCGTCCTCTAAAGGTATTCAGGAATCCTTGGCCGATTCTTATCACGAGATGAATGCTGAAACATTTGAAGCTTGGTTGAGGAACAAACTTTTGGAAAACATTTGTGACTTTGTAGGTTCGTGAAATGAAAAGTCCAATTGCACAAACTCAAAATGTTCTTTATTTCCACCGACTTACAGTTGGAACACTTGCCGATTACATAGAATTACATAGCACACACAATTGCAATTCACCAGTTCGTCTGTCACAGGTCCACTCTGCTCTCACAATTATGTACAACTCCTCTGATACACGTACACAGTCTTCCAGTCCGTTCACTAGCACGGTGCTCCTCCGGCTGCTCGGCAAGAACTGATTGACTCGTCCACTGCAGGCCTTATATAGGGAAGATCGCTGTTTCTGGAAGTCTCGCGGTTCAGTGAATCTTTCCGACTGTTCCAGACGTCAGAGAGGGGGAAAGAGATGGCTACTGATGCTTTTACAACCATCCCCTCGTTAGCGCTACAAGATAAATGGGTAGGCGTGGCTGAATGCTTCCCGTCTGGTGCCTACCTGCCAGCTGGTCCTGTCGGGAATTCCGATGTTCGGGTGACACATTCCTCCTAAATGTGTGATTGTCTTAGATAACGCTGGTTATCATTCACGGCTAAAGATAAAAGTTCCCACCATGTCTAGCAGAAAGGACGAAATGATTAAATTCATGTTAGAACATAATTTAGAAATACCCAGTCCTGTTCCTGTAAAAGCCGTGCTTTTGGAGAAAATTCGGGAAACGTATATACAAAAAGTGTGTGTAATAGACGAAATAGCAAAACATCGTGGTCATGAAGTTCTCAGGCTACCACCATATCACTGTTGTCTCAATCCGATTGAGTTGATATGGGCACGCCTTAATCATGCCGTAAGAAAGGGGAATTTTAATAACAATCTAGATGGCAGTGAAACTTCGGTGACGCCATTGCTGTTTACTTGCGCATGCTCAGATGTTATGTTACCTAATTACGTATACTAGAAGCTGAGCTTATTGCGGAATGCGGAGTAACACTACTTTATTCTAATAGCGAAGAGATTATACGAGTGAAATATTGGAATCTAATTTAGTTAATGGATGGGAATTAATCATCTCTTCACACTGACCGTATATAGCCTAAGGTTTTTGATAGATATGTCAACATGAAAAATTCAATGCCATGTCCGGGATTTGAACGAGGGATCTCCTGGTTTCCGTGCAGTCACTCTAACCCATTGAGCTACTATGGCCAACTTGCCGTCAAGACATTATACGAGTCAAACGGAGAATTTAATGTCGTGACGGCTATGGGCCAGATTATGGCATTTAGTGTTCAAAGAACTGCGAGAGTGGATGTTTAAGATTAACGGAGGCATTCATCAGGCACCAAATTTTATTCTTAAGACGATGCTATTAGCGGATGACCAAATAATTATAAGTAAAACTGAAGACGAGCTGCAAAGAGCAGTATATATGTTACAGAAGTTATGTAGGATTTATAATTTCAAAATTTCCACAAATAAAACAAAAACAATGGCGTTTCGAGGGAAAGACACTGTTAGAACCAAAATAGTAATTGATATTGTCTTAGAGCAAGTTACGGGATTTAAATATTTGGAAACATATGTCAGTTATAAATATGAAAATGATTTTAAAAATAAATTACCAATGTTTCAACAAATATGCGGCATAATAAATAGAAGCCTAAAAACTAAAACCAGAAAAGAAACACGGATGAAATTTTATAAAGTAATGGCTGTGCCTGCTTTTCTTTTTGGTTCTGAAACATGGACATTAACAAAATCAGACAAAAACAAAATACAGTCTGCAGAAATGAGATTTTTAAGAGCAGTAAAGGGATGTATGTACTCTCTTAGATAAAATTCCAAATGAAAAAATAAGAGAAGATTTAGGAATAAGTTCTTTAGAAGAATAAGTAATAAATTATAGAAATGAATGGAGAGAGCATATTGAGAGAATGCCGAGAGATAGGATCCCAAGAAGAGTTATAAACTATAAACCTAAAGGAAAGAGACATCCGGGAAGACCACGAAAACGATGGTCAGACATGTTTTAAGCCGGAACAGGCCGCATTGCCTAACCCTTGGAGTGAAGAAGAAGAAAGAAGAGCTGCATCCACACAACAGAGACCAGGTTATTGCATGTGTTCAGGAGGAACGGAATACAGTCACCTCGCCTGCGGCGAGTTTGGGCAGAAGAATGTCTTCATAATCAGGGACGGCATATAAAATACTGAGAAAATGAACAGATGACTTCTCAGATCATTCATGCAAATGTAGAAAGGAGTTTTTGTGCAAAAAAGCATTATAATAATGTTATTCTAAAAATAGTTGAGGGAGAAACTTTCCTTCCACTTTGTAGGGTAAGGCTTTGTATGCAAAGCTTTTGAACAACTGGTAGAGAAAATCGGATGCATATACACAGAAACTGTCAAAACTTGTATTTCTAAAGAGACCTGTCTTAATTCAAACCGTCCTTTATTTTAAGTAGTAACATTACAAGAGACAAAAGACTGTTTTAAAATGAGAGCCCACCAATGACCACGTTTAAAAGGCAATAATTTACAGCCAAACAGCACCAACACAATGAGGAAGTAGCTTACTAAGTTGTATATATAATTAACAACCGCTGTCATACGTCACAAACACGTCACTTTACGTAATAATGAGTATAAAGTAGATATGCAGAAGGCCATTGTGTGGCTGGCGGAACCTTTATGCCGATAACACATTCGAGTTTCTTTAGAGCATGGTGTACGACGATGACTTCCCTGGTGTGTCCACACTTCCTTCCACCACGGTAAGAAATATAATTCCTTTCTCATTGTTGTATTACAATCATTGTTGCTCGTACACAGAATGACTCACGTAAAGTGTTACTGGCAAACTATTATTAGAAACCGTATCTTCTATCTACCTCACATATCGAGGTAAACATTACTTAGAATGATTTTATTACAGAGCCCTTTTTTCAGCCCCCGATAGACTATAAATAAAAGACAGCTGCATAAAAAATAATTATTTTATTACCAAAAGTTTTGTACACTTATGCTTACTTTTCAACAAAATCACCGAAAAGATTGAGACATTTTTCAAACCTGTGGACAAGTTTTGCAATACCCTCTTCATAAAATGTTGTCGCCAATGATGCATCTTTTGAAGATGCATCCATTGTTCTGATTGTGGTTTTGATTCCGGTGTGGCGTATTGGATCCAAGATTTATATCCAGCAAAAATTGAGTTCCAAAAGTTCCCTACTTCACCGTGATCCTCTGTAGTTTTATGTTTCTCGCATACGTTATTGCAAGAATGATTGCCTGGTCGCTGCAGTTCAAAGGGGAAGTGCACGTACAAGCAAAGTTTCACTGATCGGAGTTGCCATCTTCGTAGGTTTCCTCCTGATTTCGCTCTGATAAGGTCGCGTGGCCTATGTCCTTTTCATTTATTTTATGTTCCTAATATATATGTATATATAGATTTATATTTATTCCCTCTATTTTACCGGTTTTTATTGTTTCCGTTTGTTTCCCTAGGGGAGGGGATCCGTCCCCTTCAGCCGCCGTGGTGCGGGCGCTGCGGACCCCTAGCACTCCTGGTACCTCTGACGTTACTAGAAAAACCTCGGGCCGAACATTCGAGCCCCTCCCTGAATGGGAGTTGTTCGGATTGGGTTGAACTCCCGATACCCGTGGGAGATCGGGTACGTCTTCGGACGGGGTTGAGGGAAACCATTAATTCTCCTGGGTACTAGCTTAAAAAGCTAGTAGAAGGTGTGCTAGATCGCCAGGCGACCCCACCGAGGTCATATCGGTAGCCTTCACCTTTTGGTGTTGGCGCGCGTAAGTGGCGTATCCACGTCTTGTGTCTTTGGACTAGATGGGGGGGGGGGGCTTGTTTGTCACCCAGGTCTTGCCCTATGGAAAGCCCCACGGAGGACGCCGAGCGCCCTTTGGGACAGCTCGGATAACTCCCTGTCTTTAAGAGGCCCGGGTCTTGTTCCTACGGGTCCAGGACTGATGTGAGTAGACCCTCTGGACTGAACTGTTTCCGTTTGTTATACTATTTTTTTCGTGTTTTTACACATATATAACATAAGTGACTAAGGCGGGACTCAAACCTGCGACCCTCTACGTGGTGGACGCTAGAGATGTACACACTAAAGACCCCGGCTACGAGGGCCGCCATCTGTTTGTAGTTCGAGTTAGATCTTGTAGTCAAACAGATAACAAGTGCAATGTACTCAAGCGATGAGTACACGCACATATATAAATAATGTATGGAGAGACGCCTCGCAATGAGGACCGAAGGCTGTACTCACAATGTTTTTCAAGAAGACGTCTACCTTCTGCAGGTGATTTTACTCGTACAGAGATGCGTTTAATAACCTAGAGATTTATCCAGGCACAGCGTGTCAAACAGCATGATTTTAATATTGCTAATTTGTAGCACAAATTGTTGCATTACGTGTTTTTTTTTATTTCATTTATACCTCGCCTTTGACAGCAATAGTTTTATCGGCGGCCATTCTCCTTTAGAATATCTTTTGGTGTTATCTCGAAGACGTAGACGTTGGGTTGGTGGTATTTCGAATTTTTTTATTACATTAGATTGATTTGCGTTCAGTAGGTTCACTTGTATTTAGAAAAGGCTGTGAACATTGAACATGTCCAGAGGTATAAAGTTTAATAGCATATATATGTACAAAAGTTAACATAAAGCACATATTATAGTACACAGGCAATATGAACAACAATATGGAAAACAAAGCAGGGATAATTATATATGATACAAAATCAAACACTTTTTAAACCAGCTTTCACTTGGCTTATGCCAGTACGTCTCAACCTTTTTGCAATGGATACCATTCTTGTTATTTATTAAATACATATACATTAAAAATAAACTTTCAACTTGCATCAAAGATTTATTAGTAATGATTTGTCACTGGAACAGTTATATAATACTAATAGAGTTACCGAAGCATTATCAGGATAATTTGTCACTCAGGTAATCTTGTACAGAATAAAAAGATTTTGAGCAAAGGTACTCTCTAACAGTTTTTTTAAAAGCACTCATTAGATCACGCACACATTTGCACTCTCATACATACTTTCAGACTCTAGGGAGCTTGGGGAATGATCTTGGTTGGAGGAAAATCCCATCCCGCAGCCGAGAATCGAACCCGGACCCCTCTTATTGCAGGCAGGTGCTCTGTCGACTGAGCTACATTAGTGTTGTTTACAAATTAGCTGTGAGTTGTTGATATGCCTTAAAACAGTTAATTAATATGCTTTGGTCCTTGTACGTATTCTTTTGGTGAGAGACAGTGATTCTCTTACACAGAAATCTTTTCCGCGTCCAGTGATCGAATCCGGACCCCATCGCAGTGAGCAAGTGTTCTAGCTATGAGCTCTGGGACAGTTACATTAGTTAGGTGTTTGTTTTCAAGCTCTGGTCTTCTTTAGGAAAGTCTTCTCTCTGTTAGTATGACGTCGCCTTCACTGACATGCTTAGGCAAACCTTTCGACCTCCGCGTTATCCGGGAGTATAGATCTATTATTTTATCTTGACAGGAATCCTGCGGGTAGGGATGAGTAGCAACTGTGGTGGGGATAGTGCACCTATCGCCACAATGCTACACACGTGTAAGATTGCGAGAGGGGAGGGCTGTGCATAAGGTGTCTAAAAACAAATTTCATTCTCGAAGCCAGTTTTGCAGCTCTTATAAACTAAGTTGTAATTCTTAGTATGGTAGTAATCTCCACGCTTTTGTTATATCTTAAATAGTACATAGGCGTTTGGAACGAAATCCTGTTCTCCTCCTGCAGGCATGATAATCAACTGTCGGACTTTCAATATCGCTGCAGAGTCCCTGTAACGTATTTCACTCCAGGCATATGGTCCAGTATGTGCTGTATTTATATAAGTTTCATCCATATAAACTATATAAACTTCACTTCGATATCTCCGAATATTTCGTAAATACTTAAGCCTTTTTGCACGTATGGTGCGATGTTCGATTAAAATTTGTCTGTCACGATTAGTGTTTTTTTTTTCTTCAAATAATCCTAGCTTCAAAAGAACTCTTCTTAATGTTCAGACACTGCCTTGGAAGTCAGTAGAATTTTTAGCTTCATAAGCACTTTCTTCAAGGTTGGTCTTTGTTTATCTGTGCTTTAAAAATTATTCACAGTTCGCCTACCTACTTCTGAATTAAAACATCCAAATTAGATTTTCTGCATGTTCTTAATCTTTGTTTACTGGGCATACAGAAGGATGTTGTTGCACTAGCACCAATGGCTTTTCTTTCCTTAATAACTCTCCTAAACTGCTTTCAGACACAACTGTTGCCTCAGATACCCTTCCCCAGATTTTTATAGCTGACCCAGACCATTGTTTCTTTTTTATAAATCTATGGATATTGGTTATTACTTCTCGTGTTTTTAAATGTAGCATTTTATTTCCCAATGTGCTGCTAGGAGGCGTCATTTATAAATGCTCTCTTGGAACCAGGAGACAAGCACATTTTGAAACAAGCTGTAGTGTTACCGAGTAGCTCTGCACGTGTTTAGTTGCACGCAACTGACCTGCCCTCCCCTCCAGTTGCAACCGTTCTGAGGTGGCTTCGTCCAGATACCACTGCGCATCGCTCTGCACTTTTCGAGATAAAAAAATACATCTGTAACTAACTTCAACGAAGGACGGCTTGCATAGGTCATCTGGTATATAATCTCTGCCGTTGATTTAATATTATTTAACGTAATAATTAGAAATTTACTGCATTTATCTTCTTTACAAGACTGTAACACATTGAATATTGATTTTGTGCTCTGTGGGCGTATGACGGTGTTTGTATTTTGACTAGTTTCGAATCCGTCCATTGTAAGAGACTCAGCTGCTGTACTGCCGAACAGTACAGGGAATGGTGACGTAATACCGCAAGGTTCCACTGCTGACCTTCTGCATTCATTCTTCAGACAGGTTTACTATTCTGGCTACAAAGGTCCTGTTGAATGAACGATGACCAAGTTTGAGCTGGCAATACTTCATCTGTTTCTGCAAATAATGATTATAAAAATAATAAGTTAACGTTTGCTTAATGTATTGAACAATGATAATTGAAACCTTGCTCTTCAATTGAAAATGCTAATATGTTCACATGCACTTTCCTCTTCGAGTTTAGTGATTGTTTTGCATAGTGCTTTATCAGTGTTTTATTTATTTAATTTGTTATGTTTTTCTGCTATTTATAGGCTGTCCAAAGGTTACCTGTTGTTCAAGGTATTTTGACTTTGTGGGTTTGTAGAATTAAAAGTCCAAGTTGCAAAAATTCAATTTTTTTTTTATTTCCATAGCATTACACTTTGTACACAAGCAGAATTACGTAACGTACACAAATACAATCTTCCAAGGTCGTTGACCACAACAAAGAGTTCACTTCCAAAACACCAGTTTCAATTACAACTGACGTCACGACTACTTTTTACAACTGCTTACCACCGTTAACGACTGAGTCGCCGCTTACTTAAATACCTCTACTAATATTACTAGATATTTCCGGAATATTTTGTAACGAACAAGAAATCAAATGTTCTGTAAAACAATCAAGATTTCACTAGAATGTTGCACTTATCTATTTATTTGTTTGGCATGTCTTTTATCTCCGCGCTATGTTTATCTGCTTAGGCAGGCTGTCTATCTCCGTATTACACCATCCGTCCGTTACCTCTCTGCGGCGCACTATCTAAATAATGGGCTCGCGACAGTATAAAGTAACAATTTTTAAATGTTTCAAAAGAAACGCAAGGCTATTGGCCAAGTGTAGCGTAGGTCCAGGTCTTAAGGAATCGACAACGTCGGGTATTTCAGTTAGTACGAGGCATGTTTTTCAAGTCAGTACCGTTTTGCGATTCCGCCGCCGCAGCGCTACGGTCGGCGTTCCGCGCATGCGTGCTGGTTACCTACAACTCTTGTCTACGCACTGACGCCATTACAGTCTGATTCTTTATTGTATACATTGGTTATTGAGTGTTTAAGATGCCTCCGACAATCGTGAGTCCCGCCGATTGTGAAGTACGGTCTGTTATACGATTTCTTAGTGCTAAAGGCGTAAAACCGATCGATATTCATCGTGAGATCTGTGAAGTTTATGGACAAAACATTATGAGAGATGGAATGGTAAGGAAATGGGTGAGAGCATTTAAAGATGGCCGCACAAATGTGCATGATGAAGAACGGAGTGGGCGTCCTTCGGTCTTTACTGAAGATTTGGTTCAGAAAGTGGACGAAAAGGTGAGAGAAAACACACGCTTTACAATTTCATCATTGTGAGACTATTTTCCTTAATATTCTCGTAGTGTTTTGTACCGCATTGTGACCGAGAACTTGAAGTACCGGAAATTGTATTCAGGTTGGGTTCCGAAAATGTTGACGGATTTGCACAAAACCCAACGTTTAGGCAGTGCATTGACTTTCCTTGAGTGGTAGCACAATGAAGGTGAAGATTTTCTAGACCAAATTGTTACTGGTGACGAAACATGGGTGACCTACGTCACATCAGAATCAAAACAGCAATCCATGGAATGACGACATTCATCATCACCCACAAAAGTGAAGTTTAAGCAAACAATTTCTGCCCGGAAAATCATGTGCACAGTTTTTTGGGACAGAAAAGGAGTATTGCTAGTGCAGTTTCTGCCTCGTAATGAGACAATCAATGCAGCGTCTTATTGTGAGACATTGAACAATCTGCGCCGTGCAATCCAGAACAAAAGACGTGGCAAGTTGAGTAAGGGTATCGTTTTGCTGCATGACAATGCCCGTCCACATGTGGCTAATCGGACCAAAGATCTCATCAAACCTTTTCAATGGGAAACTCTAGATCATCCTCCATACAGTCCTGATCTGGCGCCCAGCGACTACCATTTGTTCCTGCGCTTGAAGAAACATCTGGGGGTCAGCGTCTTCAAGACGATAACGGAGTCAAAACAGTTGTGATACAGTGGTTAACACGTCAGGCGGCAGAATTTTATGAGGAGAGTGCTCAAAAACTGGTGCCACGTTATGACAAGTGTCTCAATATTCACGGAAATTATGTAGAAAAGTAGATTAAGGTACAGGCTTTTATGTAAAAATAAAATTATTGCGATATCTATGCACGTCTTTTTTTAATTCCAAAACGGTACTGACTTAAAAAACATGCCTCGTATATTTTTAAAATTATCAATTCTTACAAGTCAGTAAATAATTCCGGTACCAAAGGATAATACTTTACGATTTTATAAAACAAAAATTAAATTCATTTGCTATCGAATACCATTTTAGTGCCTTTCTTTAAGATCCTTCGTACCTACATCATTTAGATATTTCTGAATTTTGATGTAGGTGTTTTCCAGAAGAGGTTTAGTTATAAATGGATATTTGTGACACAGGTGGAGCGTGTTGAGGTGATGCCCCTGCACGAGGAAGAGACCGCAGTTGGGGGCTGGGGTGTCATAGCGGCTATCGCCATCACTTGCGTCGGAGCAGTGTGTCTTCTCATCTTCTTGATTCTCATGGTAAGTATAAATATTAGTTTAGAATTACATTGTACATTTCAAACACTGAGTGAGATTGTCTCTGAGATTTGGGTAGAGTTCCAGCCCATTTACTCTAACGCCACCAAATAACTGTATCGAATATTTGTCTCAGGTTATTCTGCGCAAGAGACAAAAGAAGCTCAACTATGGACAGAGGTGTACCCCTGTGTCGCTGGATGCCTATAGCTTGGACAGTGTGTCCATATGTGGTTCAACACGCCGTAAAGGTGGCATAAGAGCATCAAAGCGTTCCTATGGCAACGCGGGATTCGACGATCCGGTAAGTGGACAAGAATGGAATATGGCTGACATTACACTAAAGTACAGCCAACTTTATATAGGTAAACAGTTGCTTTATCGCATTAAATGCCTTTAGCATTTAAAAATAACTAATAACTTGGTGCTATATATAAAAGTTTTTTTAAAAATACAGGAAAATGGCACTTAAAAACGCTTTAATTTCATTAAAACTTTAAGAGTTACTTACATTTGTCATAACTTTACTATCGTCAGGGAAAAGATACAGTCACAGATATCCGAGCCTTACTAATCACTCTCACAAGTAAGTAATATTTTCAATATAAAGTATTTACCAGCTATATCTGCCATATACAACCTTTTTTTTTTTTAATTTTACGTCCTCCAACGTTAAGTCATATCGGATGATGAATGGAATGGGTGAAATGGTGCTCAATTGATCCCAGGATCCATAGAGCTTACAGTTACCCGACATTCATCTTTTTAGGATAAGGGAAAACCCCGGAAAAACCTTATCCAGGTAACCCACCCTGACCGAGATTCGAACTCGGGATCTCTTGAACGTGAGGCAGACACGCTACCACCACGCTACCGAGGCGGGCTTACAACGTATTTCGATACATCGAACGAATATATAGGAGTGGTTTTTCAGCTTCTATGTGACACATGATACATATACGGCCAATAAAAATGCTCCAGAATGAGTGTGGATTAGGCAGTTACAAGAGCAACGCTGTGTGCCTCACGCTTTGAAGTTCGCAGGTAGGTGACACAGCGTAGCGCGTGTTATAGCAGTTTGAAAACATTCCGAAATACTCCACGGTGGCTTGCTACTATTAAGAATTTCTTTGACTTATGAAACGGCAATAACCTTATTTATTTGAGTGTTCAACGTGTTCCGAAATTCCGTTATAGCAGTCCATGATGGCAAATAAGCTGGTGGACATATTCAACTTAAACATTTTAGAGGGAAGTTAATGTTAGTGAGGTTGAGGATGGAAGCTTTAAATGATGAAAGGAACAGAGAACGATATCAAAGAATTGTGGATAAATTAACGAAGACTAAATGCCTTATACAATGAGACAAGCATTTTATTTCACTGTGTTAAACAATACTAAATAAAACATTTGTAAGTGAAAAGGAAGTTGTTGATTTTATAGTACCTGGTTGAAAGTATTGTACAATTAAAATCATAGCAAAATGAGCAACCTTGCAACTGTCCGAGTCATTATCGACTTTTTCACAAGTACTGTTTGACCAGGACAAGAAGGCAAGATAGAGGAATGTGTATCATTATCACTTTTGCTGTCCGTATGGTGTATATGCTCCCCTTCCGAGTATGACAAGGATGAAAGGTTTGTTTAAAATATACAATTGTTGTCACATAACTCACCAATACATACTGCATTTACTGCAACAAGCAATAGATCTGGCAGCATGGGTGACTCATATGCACTCTCATTTCCTAGTAAACAGATCCTTTAGCGGAGCAGATAATCACTTCAAGCTCCTCTGCCCTTCATACCCTTCCATCCTTCTTGTTGTGGGCATACAGTAACTGTCCTTTGCCTCATTACCTGAAAGGTAGGTTAGGGTCACTGATAAAGAGCAAGGAGTTATGTTTTTGTTTTCGTGACTGGTACGTCCCAATAACAACTTTTGAGGTTGGCACACCAGTGGTTCCTGTACTGCCTAATCACAAAATCATGTAATATTTAATGCTGCATAAGATAATACCTAACAGAGCTTAGAAGCAGCGACACCGAAATTTGGGCTAGTTAAGTCAGAAACTACGAAACGGATATAATCGTTCGGTGTCGTTTTGAAACAACCTGTAGAAAGAGTATTTTATATTCGAATTAGTTATATTCGTCCGATATGACTTATTCTTAGAGTTTCCTCTTATCCTGAAAGAAATGCCTGGTAACTTTAAGCTCTATGTACCCTGTACTCATTTGAACATCATTTCATTCATTGTCCGATATGACAACGTTGGAGGTTTTCTCTTATCCTGAAAGATGAATGTCTGGTAACTCTAAGCTCTATGTACCCTGTACTCATTTAAACATCATTTCATTCATCGTCCGATATGACTTAACGTTGGAGGTTTTCTCTTATACTGAAAGATGAATGTCCAGTAACTCTAAGCTCTATGTACCCTGTACTCATTTAAACATCATTTCATTCATCGTCCGATATGACTTAACGTTGGAAGTTTTCCCTTATCCTGAAAAAAATGTCTGGTAACTCTCAGCTCTATGTACCCTGTACTCATTTGAACACCATTTCATTCATTGTCCGATATGACAACGTTGGAGGTTTTCTCTTATCCTGAAAGATGAATGTCTGGTAACTCTAAGCTCTATGTACCATGTACTCATTTAAACATCATTTCATTCATCGTCCGATATGACTTAACGTTGGAGGTTTTCTCTTATCCTGAAAGATGAATGTCCAGTAACTCTAAGCTCTATGTACCCTGTACTTATTTGAACATAATTTCATTCATCGTCCGATATGACTTAACGTTGGAGGTTTTCTCTTATCCTGAAAAATGAATGTCTGGTAACTCTCAGCTCTATGTACCCTGTACTCATTTGAACATCATTTCATTCATCGTCGCATATGACTTAACGTTGGAGGTTTTCCCTTATACTGAAAGATAAATGTCTGGTAACTCTAAGCTCTATGTACCCTGTACTCATTTGAACATCATTTCATTCATCGTCCGATATGACTTAACGTTGGAGGTTTTCCCTTATCCTGAAAGATGAATGTCTGGTAACTCTCAGCTCTATGTACCCTGTACTCATTTGAACATCATTTCATTCATCGTCGCATATGAGTTAACGTTGGAGGTTTTCCCTTATACTGAAAGATAAATGTCTGGTAACTCTAAGCTCTATGTACCCTGTACTCATTTGAACATCATTTCATTCATCGTCCGATATGACTTAACGTTGGAGATTTTCTCTTATCCTGAAAGATGAATGTCTGGTAACTCTTAAGCTCTATGTACCCTGTACTCGTTTGAACATCATTTCATTCGTCGTCCGATATGGCTTAACGTTGGAGATTTTCTCTTATTCTGAATGATGAATACCTGGAAACTCTAAGCTCTATGTACCCTGTACTTATTTGAACATCATTTCATTCATCGTCCGATATGACTTAACGTTGGAGGTTTTCCTTTGTACTGAAAGATGAATGTCTGGTAACTCTCAGCTCTATGTACCCTGTACTCATTTGAACATCATTTCATTCATCGTCCGATATCACTTAACGTTGGAAGTTTTCCTTTGTACTGAAAGATGAATGTCTGGTAACTCTAAGCTCCATGTACCCTGTACTCATTTGAAAATCATTTCATTCATCGTATGATATGACTTAACGTTGGAAGTTTTCCCGCATCCTAAAAGATGAATGTCTGGTAACTCTAAGCTCTATGTACCCTGTACTCATTTGAAAATCATTTCATTCGTCGTCCGATATGACTTAACGTTGGAGGTTTTCCCTCATCCTAAAAGATGAATGTCTGGTAACTCTAAGCTCTATGTACCCTGTACTCATTTGAAAATCATTTCATTCATCGTATGATATGACTTAACGTTGGAGGTTTGCCCGCATCCTAAAAGATGAATGTCTGGTAACTCTAAGCTCTGTGTACCCTGTACTCATTTAAACATCATTTCATTCATCGTCCGATATGACTTAACGTTGGAGGTTTTCCCTTATCCTGAAAGATGAATGTCCAGTAACTCTAAGCTCTATGTACCCTGTACTTATTTGAACATAATTTCATTCATCGTCCGATATGACTTAACGTTGGAGGTTTTCTCTTATCCTGAAAGATGAATGTCTGGTAACTCTCAGCTCTATGTACCCTGTACTCATTTGAACATCATTTCATTCATCGTCCGATATGACAACGTTGGAGATTTTCTCTTATCCTGAAAAATGAATGTCTGGTAACTCTTAAGCTCTATGTACCCTGTACTCGTTTGAACATCATTTCATTCGTCGTCCGATATGGCTTAACGTTGGAGATTTTCTCTTATTCTGAATGATGAATATCTGGTAACTCTAAGCTCTATGTACCCTGTACTTATTTGAACATCATTTCATTCATCGTCCGATATGACTTAACGTTGGAGGTTTTCCTTTGTACTGAAAGATGAATGTCTGGTAACTCTCAGCTCATGTACCCTGTACTCATTTGAACATCATTTCATTCATCGTCCGATATCACTTAACGTTGGAAGTTTTCCTTTGTACTGAAAGATGAATGTCTGGTAACTCTAAGCTCTATGTACCCTGTACTCATTTGAAAATCATTTCATTCATCGTATGATATGACTTAACGTTGGAAGTTTTCCCTCATCCTAAAAGATGAATGTCTGGTAACTCTAAGCTCTATGTACCCTGTACTCATTTGAAAATCATTTCATTCGTCGTCCGATATGACTTAACGTTGGAGGTTTTCCCTCATCCTAAAAGATGAATGTCTGGTAACTCTAAGCTCTATGTACCCTGTACTCATTTGAAAATCATTTCATTCATCGTATGATATGACTTAACGTTGGAAGTTTTCCCTCATCCTAAAAGATGAATGTTGGTAACTCTAAGCTCTGTGTACCCTGTACTCATTTAAACATCATTTCATTCATCGTCCGATATGACTTAACGTTGGAGGTTTTCCCTTATCCTGAAAGATGAATGTCCAGTAACTCTAAGCTCTATGTACCCTGTACTTATTTGAACATAATTTCATTCATCGTCCGATATGACTTAACGTTGGAGGTTTTCTCTTATCCTGAAAGATGAATGTCTGGTAACTCTCAGCTCTATGTACCCTGTACTCATTTGAACATCATTTCATTCATCGTCGCATATGACTTAACGTTGGAGGTTTTCCCTTATACTGAAAGATAAATGTCTGGTAACTCTAAGCTCTATGTACCCTGTACTCATTTGAACATCATTTCATTCATCGTCCGATATGACTTAACGTTGGAGGTTTTTCCTTATCCTGAAAGATGAATGTCTGGTAACTCTCAGCTCTATGTACCCTGTACTCATTTGAACATCATTTCATTCATCGTCGCATATGACTTAACGTTGGAGGTTTTCCCTTATACTGAAAGATAAATGTCTGGTAACTGTAAGCTCTATGTACCCTGTACCCATTTGAACATCATTTCATTCATCGTCCGATATGACTTAACGTTATCCTGAAAGAAATGTCTGGTAACTCTAAGCTCTATGTATCCTGTACTGATTTAAACATCATTTTATTCATCGTCCGATATGACTTAGCGTTGGAGGTTTTCTCTTATCCTGAAAGATGAATGTCTGGTAACTCTAAGCTCTATGTACCCTGTACTTATTTGAACATCATTTCATTCATCGACCGATATAACTTAACGTTAGAGGTTTTCTCTTATCCTGAAAGATGAATGTCTGGTAACTCTAAGCTCTATGTACCCTGTACTCATTTGAACATCATTTCATTCATCGTCCGATATGACTTAACGTTGGAGGTTTTCTCTTATCCTGAAAGATGAATGTCTGGTAACTCTAAGCTCTATGTACCCTGTACTCATTTGAACATCATTTCATTCATCGTCCGATATGACTTAACGTTGGAGGTTTTCTCTTATCCTGAAAGATGAATGTCTGGTAACTCTAAGCTCTATGTACCCTGTACTCATTTGAACATCATTTCATTCATCGTCCGATATGACTTAACGTTGGAAGTTTTCCCGTATCCTGAAATAAATGTCTGGTAACTCTAAGCTGTATGTATCCTGTACTGATTTAAACATCATTTTATTCATCGTCCGATATGACTTTACGTTGGAGGTTTTCTCTTATCCTGAAAGATGAATGTGTGGTAACTCTAAGCTCTATGCACCCTGTACTCATTTGAACATCATTTCATTCATCGTCCGATATGACTTAACGTTTGAGGTTTTTTCTTATCCTGAAAGATGAATGTCTGGTAACTCTAAGCTCTATGTACCCTGTACTTATTTGAACATCATTTCATTCATCGTCCGATATGACTTAACGTTGGAGGTTTTCCCTTATCCTCACAGATGAATGTCTGGTAACTCTCAGCTCTATGTACCCTGTACTTATTTGAACATCATTTCATTCATCGTCCGATATGACTTAACGCTGGAGGTTTTCCCTTATGCTCAAAGATGAATGTCTGCTAACTCTCAGCTCTATGTACCCTGTACTTATTTGAACATCATTTCATTCATCGTCCGATATGACTTAACGTTGGAGGTTTTCTCTTATCCTAAAAGATGAATGTCTGGTAACTCTAAGCTCTATGTACCTTGTACTTATTTGAACATCATTTCATTCATCGTCCGATGTGACTTAACGTTGGAGGTTTTCTTTATCCTCAAAGATGAATGTCTGGTAACTCTAAGCTCTATGCACCCTGTACTCATTTGAACATCATTTCATTCATCGTCCGATATGACTTAACGTTGGAGGTTTTCACTTATCCTGAAAGATGAATGTCTGGTAACTCTAAGCTCTATGTACCCTGTACTTATTTGAACATCATTTCATTCATCGTCCGATATGACTTAACGTTGGGGGTTTTCTCTTTTCCTCAAAGATGAATGTCTGGTAACTCTCAGCTCTATGTACCCTGTACTTATTTGAACATCATTTCATTCATCGTCCGATATGACTTAACGTTGGAGGTTATCCCTTATCCTGAAAGATGAATGTCTGGTAACTCTCAGCTCTATGTACCCTGTACTTATTTGAACATCATTTCATTCATCGTCCGATATGACTTAACGTTGGGGGTTTTCCCTTATCCTCAAAGATGAATGTCTGGTAACTCTAAGCACTATGCACCCTGTACTCATTTGAACATCATTTCATTCATCGTCCGATATGACTTAACGTTGGAGGTTTTCTCTTATCCTGAAAGATGAATGTCTGGTAACTCTATGCTCTATGTACCCTGTACTCATTTGAACATCATTTCATTCATCGTCCGATATGACTTAACGTTGGAGGTTTTCCCTTATCCTCAAAGATGAATGTCTGGTAACTCTCAGCTCTATGTACCCTGTACTTATTTGAACATCATTTCATTCATCGTCTGATATGAGTTAACGTTGGAGGTTTTCCCTTATCCTGAAAGATGAATGTCCAGTAACTCTAAGCTCTATGTGCCCTGTACTCATTTAAACATCATTTCTTTCATCGTCCGATATGACTTAACGTTGGAGGTTTTCCCTTATCCTGAAAGATGAATGTGTGGTAACTCTAAGCTCTATGTGCCCTGTACTCATTTAAACATCATTTCATTCATCGTCCGATATGACTTAACGCTGGAGGTTTTCCGTTATCCTGAAAGATGAATGTGTGGTAACTCTAGTAGGGTAATTTGGAGTGTTTGGAAACAGACCCAAAAGGGCAAGATGGCGGCCGTGCGCAATCTATGAAATTAAAGGGTTTATCCTCCTATTTATATTATTTTTGCTGTATGTACTTAGACTCTTTTTGTGTATTTAGGTTCCTTTGCGGGTATCTTTAGTCGTTTTTTATGTATTAAGAGGCTTTCGGAGCGTATTTAGAGTATTTTTGGACTGTTTAAGGGCTTTTGGAGCACATTGAGAGGCTTTTTGTGTAATTTAGAAGTTTTAGATATGTATTTAGAGTCTGGTGAGGCGTATTTAGACTCTTTTTGATGTATTTAGAGGCTTTCGGGGTGAATTTAGAGAATTTTGCAACGTATTTACTGGCTTTTCGGGCTACTATAGAGGTTTTGGAGACGTATTTAGGAGCTTTTAGGACATATTTCCTGGCTTCTTGTTGTATTTAGAGGTTGTAGAGGCGTTTTTAGTGGCTTTAGCGACGTATTTACTGACTTTTTGCTGTATTTAGAGAATGTAGAGGTGTTTTAGTGGCTTTATCGACATATTTCTTGGTTTCTTGATGTATTTAGAGCTTGTGGAGGCGTTTTCAGTGACTTTAGCGACGTATTTCCTGGCTTGTTGCTGTATTTATAGGTTGTAGGCGTTTTTAGTGGCTTTAGCAACGTATTTACTGACTTTTTGCTGTATTTAGCAGCTTTCATCATGTATTGAGGGGCTCTGGAGGACATATTTAGTGGCTTTTTGAAGTATTTAGGCTCTTCTTGGGATGTATTTATGGTCTTTTTGGTGTATTTAGTGGATTTTTGAAGTTTTGATAGCTCCTTAGGATGTATTTAGAGGATTTGTGTAGGTATCTAGTGTCTTGCGGTGTACATTTAGTGTCTTTTGCGGTATCTAGATGCTTCTGAGACGTATTTACAAAACTTTTTTGGTGTTTCTGGGGTCTTTTGGGGCATATTTTATCCCTTTTTAATGTATTCAGAGGCTTCTGGGGGTGTATATAGAGACGTTTGCAACCTATTTAGTATCCTGAGGGGTGCATTAGTGACTTTATGGTGTAATTTAGAGCTTCTTAGGAGGTATTTAGAGGCTTTTGGGGCGTATTTACTATATTGTAGTTATACTTAGTCGACTTAGACTATATTTTATTTACTGTAGTTCATGATTTTCTTTGACCATTTCAAAACGTTTACTCCTCATTTGTAATCGGTATTTCTATCAGTTTAACCTACACTTATGCCTTACTATTTCATCCCATTATAAGCTACCCTAACCTAACCTAACCTAAGCTATCCTAACCTAACCTAACACTTTAACCTAACCCAAGTCCTACACTTATGCTTTACTATTTCATTCCATTATAAGCTAACCTAACCTAACCTAACTAACCTAACCAAAACTAACCTAACCTAACCTAAACTAACCCAACATTTTAACCTAACCCAAGTCCTTCACTTATGCTTTACTATTTCATTCCATTATAAGCTAACCTAACCTAACCTAACCTAAACTAACCTAACCTAACCTAAACTAACCCAACATTTTAACCTAACCCAAGTCCTTCACTTATGCTTTACTATTTCATCCCATTATAACCTAACCTAACCTAAGTTAACCCATAGCCTAACCTAACCCAAGTCCTCCACTTATGCTTTACTGTTTTCATCCCATTATAAGCTAACCTAACCTAACCTAACCTAACCTAAACTAACACTTTAACCTAACCCAAGTCCTCCACTTATGCTTTACTGTTTTCATCCCATTATAAGCTAACCTAACCTAACCTATCCTAACTGTGCGATTCTCTAACACTTTAACCAAACCGAAGTCCTAATCTATTTCACCTCATTATAAGCTAACCTAACCTAATACTTTAACCCAACCAAAGTCCTACACTTGTGCTTTACTATTTCATCCCATTATAAGCAAACCTAACCTAACTGTGCTTTTGTGGTTAATTTGGATACATTTTTGTGGTTACATCAGTTAATTGTTTACGTTGGTTCTGTGCTCACATTGGTAGTTTGGCTACATTGGCTATTTGATCAGGTGTGGTTACCTAACCGATCTTTGTGTTTCTTTTGAAGCATTTGTTTTTCACATTGTATTCTTTGCACTTACTTCCGTTCTACTCTATCCTCTTTTATGAAGCTTTAAAGCTAACACTGTCTGATACTCTAACCACCGATATTGAAGTACTTATAGATTAGTTTTATGCGGAATATTTTGTAAATTCTCTTATGATATCCCCCTCCCAAGCTTTTACTGGTGTTTGTATAACGTAAATCAGGGTATACTTAGCTTGTAGTTCAATGGTAGACGCCTCTCCTCTTTTATCTGGGCTGGAGACCAGCACTAGAATGTAATCCTAGTGGCAGAGTTAACGCCTTCCTCCATTTTTCTCATTTATTCTTTCTTCTTCAGGCGTCTTGGGAGTCCTGGGATAGATGCCACTTGTGTAACTATTCATTCTGTAGGATAGCTTATAGAGATCACCATTATCTTCTAATCTAAGTTGCTCCCCTCTTGCATTCTTTTTGCAACTCTATAATGCCCGTAGGCGTATGTTGATACTCCATCCTCAGCAATCACTCTCTTGTCGTCATGAGGCGATAGGGATATTTTATTAGCTTCAACTGTAGAAACATTATGTTTCTGGGATAGGATCAGGTTCATAGGAGTTCTTAGGATCTTTTGGGTTTTAAGACAATCCACATAGCTATCGAAGTTGATGTATTGCTTGATTGCGCTACGCTTTATGCCTTTAATCTTCTTGATTACACTTCCATCCATGTCGAGTGCATACATCTTGGGTCTCAGTCCTACAAAGCGATGAATAATTTTCCCACAGGCTTCATCTTTAAATTTTCCCAAAACTTTCCTATTGTCTGTAGAATAACATATATGGTCGACAGGATAATCAGCTGTATCCAGATGTTCAAGAAAACGTAACTTATCCTGATATATATCTCTTGTAGTCACTCTATGGATGAAAGAGTCTGTATCCATATACATGAGTTTTAGATTTTCAAGCCCATAATACGGTAATAGCACATCATAATGATATCGATACATCAAGGTCTTTGAGATATCCAACACACACATCCCAATGTATATAGGTTTGTTGAACACTATCTCTCGCGAAGTCATGTGTACTGCAGCCAGATTTGGTCCATATATAGTTCGATCAATAAACGTAGGCTTAGCAACCAGCTTTTCCAATGTCTTCCAATCGGTAATAAGTCGTATATTCAGTCGATTTCTTATATTCTCCATAGTTTTTCCAAACATAGCATTGTTAAAAAGTTTGTACAGATCCTTCTCGAAATCATTGCTAGATCCTTGTCGTAGCCGGTTATTGAATTCGACATAAGGCTTTAACCAGGACGACTGTCGAAATTGTAGCACACGATGGATCTTTATCAGTTTTAACCCATGATCAAGGGCTTGCTTCAAGATCATGTAATGCACTACATACTTAGTTCGTGATCCAAGGTGTGGAATTAGCTTCTTTGTAGACGAGTTCTTAGGCTTGATACACTCAGGCAGGAATGGTAAATCATTATGCAGGTCATGAAGTTCTGTAGGATATTCAAGATCTACTTCTAAAATGTAGCCGAGTGGGTCATCTTCTCGTAGTGTTTTTAGGTTAATATCTGCAGGAGAAACCCACTCAAAACCCCCATAAGGAAGGGCGTGGCACATTGCCCAACCATATTGGTTATTTGCATCCTCGTACGTAATATATTGAGAGGGCTTACTTGAGTCATACTCGTTCATGTAGATGTTGTTAGCCTTCGCATACCGATGAGAAACTTGACATAATCCTCCTCTTATACCTGATTCAACCATGAGTAGCTGATCGTAATCCTGCAGCAATTCTAGTTCAATTCCTGTATACAGCAGCATTGCATCCCACGTAAGTCCAGGAGATGTAAAATAATGTGCAGGATCTACTTTATGCGTTTTTAGGGTCTGGTCTCTGAATGTCTCAAACACATCAGTTAATAGAAGAACGTCTGAAGTTAGATAGAGATCGCTATACTCTCCTAATGTTTTAATGTTGAACTGTCTCCATACACTTTTTGCGTGTTCATACTCTCCATCACTAATTTCTTCTTCGTTCAGCTTGTTGTAGAATGCCTCCCTCGGGGGAAGTTCTGTTTCATTTAAAACATCCCACGATGTAACGTAATCATAGGGGAAAACACCCTTACGTGTCATCAGTTCCACCTGCTCTGCTTCAAAGTGCTTTAGGGTTTCAGGATGTGATGTTAGATTTTTTGCTAGTTTATCCAAGCTGGTACTAAGGAAGCGGTAGGTATCCACAAAGCGAAGTTTTATATTTCCAACGTACTTGGAAAATGATATGTAACTTTCCTCAGAGCTAGGAATAACTTCTACTCTATCGCTAGTACAGCCTAATTCCTTAACAATAAAATGGGAGTCATATCCACTCAGGTTATGTATGAAGACGGGAATATAATTAGGCGTTTTACAGGTTAGATTACACTGATTATGTAGACTTCCTCGATATTCTCCACTTATATGATCATGATCCCGTACTTTCCAATTATCTCCGGTAAATTCTTTACCACATAAGTAGCATTCTGTAGAAGATTCGAATGATTTCTGCTGCTCATCTGTTAGAGTTAATGGAGCACCAGTTTTATATACACCATTAATCTTCTTTGCGAGAGAACTTACATACTCCATAAACTTCGATGCAGCATCATAACCACGATATACATAGGGTTCTGTAGGAAGATCAGTCTGTAAACCTTCAATTGTAGCTGAGGGTTTAACATAAACACAGAAACTCATAGGAATGTGCTTCTGATATGGTACAGTATAAGACATTTCGGGATTAGAAGAACACCCCTGATAAGGAGTAAGGATGCTTTCAAAGTCAGCATAGATGACATAAGGTAATTTCAGCATCCTTTCATAATTCTTGAATCTAACAATAGATTTCTCCTTAGTGTGCATAACAATCCTAGCAACTCCGTGTTGTCTACATATTTGTTTATGTTCATTTAACCTCTCAAAGCCTCCATTTCGATCATCAAAGTGCGTAAAACAGCGTTTGCAGATGTAGATCTTTCCCCGACGTATAGTTTTTTGTTGATGAACAAGTCTCTCGAAATTCTTTATATAGACGTAATGATGACGTCCAGCTGCATCACTTAATAAAAGCAGGTCACGATGGTCAGACAGTTCTTCATTGATAACCTTCATAGGAAACACTTGATTTTTCTCATCTAGTCCGAAAACATTTATAGAGATGCTATTTCTCCGTTCAAATTTAGGGATATCAGTCAAGCTCGTAGGAAACGAGACGCAGGTAAAGTCATATCTTTCTTGAAGATCCTTATATTTGTTAACACGATGAGGATTCCTTTGAATGAATTTGGCAAGTATGGCGTACATGAAACATTTTTCATCTTCATAGTTCTGTGGATTTATGCAGGCTTCTTTCGCTTCTAAAGATGGAGGTAGAGGGATGTAACTGCTTCCTCTTAGCGCATTATTCCTGTTAATTCTAACTCGAACACCGTCAACAGCTAATAAAGCCCAGTTGCTTCCCTTAAGTTGACTTTCCTCCATTTCAGTACAAAGTTTCTTGAATTTCCTTTCCAAGATGGCGTCCAAGTCACTTTCCAAAAATATTGCTTGATTTTGCGTTTTGAAGGCTTTATCAGTAGTATCTCCAACAGCATTTACAAACTGACATTCAGTCATGATGTTACATTTAATACTTTTATGAATCCTCAGCTCCTTCTGAATGGCTTGAATTATCCGCTGCTTCGATTCTTGGAGATACGTAGACAGATCTTGGCGTGTACTACACTGTATGAAATATGATTTCAGCCGATCTTGAAAAGCTGTCTCGTATTCAATGACATCATCTTCATCAGGAACCATTAACAGTAGTTTATGTTTAGTAGGCTCAACCTTGATTTTCTTGGCACTAATCCTACCACAACGTTCCTGATGTGTATCTCTGCGATGTTCAGTAGCATAAACCTCTCTACAATGCTTACATTCGTAATACTGACCGCATGCCAGTTCATGTCTCTTTTTATGGTAGTTCCTCAGGAAACACTTTCCACATTTGCTACACTTATATTCTGGTATAGCATTTAAAAGAGCTTCCATCACTTTAGCGTTCCACATCGTATCACTAAGCAGTTCAATTCGTGAGCGAATACGTCGCTCAGTAACTGTTTAATACACTTTTCACTTCTTTTCTACACCTTGATATCTTATCAACACTCCGTTATACTCGGATTTCACAGTAGTAGTTGATCCACTAAGCAAGAAACACACTAGCGCAATGACAACTAATCTCGATTAAGCTCTACTTATACAATTATAGCGAACCTAAAAGAAAACTTCATCATCCCCACCACCAGGGTTGGAAAACGGCGCTACTATCGGAGAAAAAAGGAATTAAAAATTCACGAGTAATACCTCTACCTTTATTATAATTATATATGACCATCATGATCAAAAGCAGCATCATCATCGTCATATCAAATCCATTTACCATAACTGCATGATTAAAACAAAGGGAAATAAAGAAAAAAGAAAATATTTCAGCCTCCATTGCTCCCACCCCCACCCCTACCACTGCTACCATCCCTTAAAGAATTTCTCCCACCT
This sequence comes from Mantis religiosa, assembly GCA_030765055.1. Classification (NCBI taxonomy): domain Eukaryota; kingdom Metazoa; phylum Arthropoda; class Insecta; order Mantodea; family Mantidae; genus Mantis; species Mantis religiosa. Next base: position 14,314,542 of record CM060951.1, read on the forward strand.
CCAAACGTTTTAGCAAACCGGTTTCGTTAGACTTCATCACCCAAACCCAAGTATACGGAGGATCGCTGACGTCACGAACAATTGGAGACAGAATGTATGGCTTTCTACGACAGGTTTCAACATGCATCATTTACGCATGAGTATACATAAAAGCTACGAAAGAGCCAATATTGCAAGCATCAGGATAGAAGCATTCTAGGAAAAGTCAAACAAACCAACCCTCTTCAATGTTTAAAGATGTTTTATTCACAGGTATTCAGAAATTGCTCATTTAATATTATGTAATATGAAAATTGCGAATTTATAAGTTTCACGGTAAAGAATAATGCACATCATTTACAACTCATTAGCTAATATAGCTGCAAAGACGTTCCTTATCCCATTTTTCTTCTTAACCGCTTCCATCCGTCCCCTCTTATGCTAGTTTTACTCATTTTTCTAAGTTTGATCAAGTAATTATATTTAATTAAGCATGTTAGCAGAACCTTTAGAGAAGTTATTGTATTCTGAGGGTTTCAGAGAGTTCAAATATTTAAGGTTTTTAGTCAAATTTAACAAATTTCTGCATATAAGATACGTACTCATTGATTTCTCTAATATTGGAAACGTTTTCAGCTTGATGACAAGCCTAAAGTATGTATATTTTGAGGCTTATTTCAAATATCCCACAGAGATTCGAACCGAGGTCCTATCTGCGTAAATTACCATTTCAACAACTATGCTGGTCTAATTTGTGTATTTGTACTTTATTTCATAATTCTAGACCCACTGCTTACAGATATATTAAAATAGACCGATTCAGGACTCGAACCAAGGACACCGGGTGTATGGCATAAAGCTAGTGGACGCTCCTTAACAGTATGAAATTAATAAAGTTTATTTGAAGTTTCTATCGCAAATAGTTTCCAGGTTATAATAATAATCAAAGCATTGATATGTGCGAGAGTCGATTCCAGGACCAATGTCAGCGTTAAAGCTACCCTTTAGGATACGATTCCTTACTATAAATTCATTAGCGTTAATTACATTTCGATATCTTGAAGGATTCAGGAGATATAGAATAAAAATTAGTGGAGAAAAAGTACCGTGCTTTCAGGGTGGTGGGGGAAGGCTATGACGTCATTTATGACACATGTCACGGGTCGGGCGGTATTTTGTAAGGACAAAGGAGTGTGATAATTAGATTACATTGTAATCCAATTAGCGGCATTTCTTTGAGAGATTTTAACATGTTGTGTACATTCTGTGACGTCATTAAGGCGCGTGTCATTGAGGGGTGTGTCTATGAGATTCGTTTTGGTTGCGTGCCATTTAGGGTGTGGCTGTGACGTCATTTATGGCGCGTGTGAGTCGGCCATGGCTATGACATCATTTAAAGTTGGCGCGTGGCATAGGGGTGTGGCTATGACGTCATTATAGGTTGGCGCGTGCCGCGTGGGTATGTCTATTACCTCACTGATCTTAAAGCAGCACTTTAAAGTTTATTTAATTGCTCTGGGCCCATTGGTTTAAAAAATATTCAAATTTTCCGATTCGGGACTCGAACCAAGAACCCCTCAGTTACACACTTCTAGGATATGATTAACTAGGATAAATATTACCACATAAAGTTTATTTCATCACTCTAAACCCATTGGTTATGGAGATATTTAGGTTTACCTTTTCAGGACTCGAACCAAGGTACCCAGGTATACCAAGGAAAGCCAGTAGATGCTCCTTGACGCTCTGAAAGTAATAAAGTTTATCCCAGGTCGCTATCATTAATAGTTTCGGAGTTATAAGAATAATAAATTTAGTGATTTGCACGGGATTCGAATCAGAACCATTGATAAACTTCCGCGAGGTCTTAAAAGATGCGCCCTATTATGAAAAATCTATTAGAAGTTATTTCACCGCGATATCTCGATTGGTTCAGGAGATATAGGCAAAAACGTGGAGTAGTAGGGAAATACCGCTTTCAAACCACTCAAAGAGATGCCGACATCTGATAAGCAATTATGACACCTCCTTGTCGGCATGCCGACAAAGAGATGCTGACAATTGATAACAGATGTAACCACCTCTTTGTAGGCCTTTAATTGTTTAATGAGGCATTAAATTGAACACATGTTTTCACACTCAACCTTAAATTAACGCCTCATTAATCAATTAATAATCGCCATTACCCTACTACTCCACGTTTTTGCCTATATCTCCTGAACCAATCGAGATATCGCGGTGAAATAACTTCTAATAGATTTTTCATAATAGGGCGCATCTTTTAAGACCTCGCGGAAGTTTATCAATGGTTCTGATTCGAATCCCGTGCAAATCACTAAATTTATTATTCTTATAACTCCGAAACTATTAATGATAGCGACCTGGGATAAACTTTATTACTTTCAGAGCGTCAAGGAGCATCTACTGGCTTTCCTTGGTATACCTGGGTACCTTGGTTCGAGTCCTGAAAAGGTAAACCTAAATATCTCCATAACCAATGGGTTTAGAGTGATGAAATAAACTTTATGTGGTAATATTTATCCTAGTTAATCATATCCTAGAAGTGTGTAACTGAGGGGTTCTTGGTTCGAGTCCCGAATCGGAAAATTTGAATATTTTTTAAACCAATGGGCCCAGAGCAATTAAATAAACTTTAAAGTGCTGCTTTAAGATCAGTGAGGTAATAGACATACCCACGCGGCACGCGCCAACCTATAATGACGTCATAGCCACACCCCTATGCCACGCGCCAACTTTAAATGATGTCATAGCCATGGCCGACTCACACGCGCCATAAATGACGTCACAGCCACACCCTAAATGGCACGCAACCAAAACGAATCTCATAGACACACCCCTCAATGACACGCGCCTTAATGACGTCACAGAATGTACACAACATGTTAAAATCTCTCAAAGAAATGCCGCTAATTGGATTACAATGTAATCTAATTATCACACTCCTTTGTCCTTACAAAATACCGCCCGACCCGTGACATGTGTCATAAATGACGTCATAGCCTTCCCCCACCACCCTGAAAGCACGGTACTTTTTCTCCACTAATTTTTATTCTATATCTCCTGAATCCTTCAAGATATCGAAATGTAATTAACGCTAATGAATTTATAGTAAGGAATCGTATCCTAAAGGGTAGCTTTAACGCTGACATTGGTCCTGGAATCGACTCTCGCACATATCAATGCTTTGATTATTATTATAACCTGGAAACTATTTGCGATAGAAACTTCAAATAAACTTTATTAATTTCATACTGTTAAGGAGCGTCCACTAGCTTTATGCCATACACCCGGTGTCCTTGGTTCGAGTCCTGAATCGGTCTATTTTAATATATCTGTAAGCAGTGGGTCTAGAATTATGAAATAAAGTACAAATACACAAATTAGACCAGCATAGTTGTTGAAATGGTAATTTACGCAGATAGGACCTCGGTTCGAATCTCTGTGGGATATTTGAAATAAGCCTCAAAATATACATACTTTAGGCTTGTCATCAAGCTGAAAACGTTTCCAATATTAGAGAAATCAATGAGTACGTATCTTATATGCAGAAATTTGTTAAATTTGACTAAAAACCTTAAATATTTGAACTCTCTGAAACCCTCAGAATACAATAACTTCTCTAAAGGTTCTGCTAACATGCTTAATTAAATATAATTACTTGATCAAACTTAGAAAAATGAGTAAAACTAGCATAAGAGGGGACGGATGGAAGCGGTTAAGAAGAAAAATGGGATAAGGAACGTCTTTGCAGCTATATTAGCTAATGAGTTGTAAATGATGTGCATTATTCTTTACCGTGAAACTTATAAATTCGCAATTTTCATATTACATAATATTAAATGAGCAATTTCTGAATACCTGTGAATAAAACATCTTTAAACATTGAAGAGGGTTGGTTTGTTTGACTTTTCCTAGAATGCTTCTATCCTGATGCTTGCAATATTGGCTCTTTCGTAGCTTTTATGTATACTCATGCGTAAATGATGCATGTTGAAACCTGTCGTAGAAAGCCATACATTCTGTCTCCAATTGTTCGTGACGTCAGCGATCCTCCGTATACTTGGGTTTGGGTGATGAAGTCTAACGAAACCTGTTTGCTTAAACGTTTGGAGGTGGGAGAGATTCTTTAAGGGATGGTAGCAGTGGTAGGGGTGGGGGTGGGAGCAATGGAGGCTGAAATATTTTCTTTTTTCTTTATTTCCCTTTGTTTTAATCATGCAGTTATGGTAAATGGATTTGATATGACGATGATGATGCTGCTTTTGATCATGATGGTCATATATAATTATAATAAAGGTAGAGGTATTACTCGTGAATTTTTAATTCCTTTTTTCTCCGATAGTAGCGCCGTTTTCCAACCCTGGTGGTGGGGATGATGAAGTTTTCTTTTAGGTTCGCTATAATTGTATAAGTAGAGCTTAATCGAGATTAGTTGTCATTGCGCTAGTGTGTTTCTTGCTTAGTGGATCAACTACTACTGTGAAATCCGAGTATAACGGAGTGTTGATAAGATATCAAGGTGTAGAAAAGAAGTGAAAAGTGTATTAAACAGTTACTGAGCGACGTATTCGCTCACGAATTGAACTGCTTAGTGATACGATGTGGAACGCTAAAGTGATGGAAGCTCTTTTAAATGCTATACCAGAATATAAGTGTAGCAAATGTGGAAAGTGTTTCCTGAGGAACTACCATAAAAAGAGACATGAACTGGCATGCGGTCAGTATTACGAATGTAAGCATTGTAGAGAGGTTTATGCTACTGAACATCGCAGAGATACACATCAGGAACGTTGTGGTAGGATTAGTGCCAAGAAAATCAAGGTTGAGCCTACTAAACATAAACTACTGTTAATGGTTCCTGATGAAGATGATGTCATTGAATACGAGACAGCTTTTCAAGATCGGCTGAAATCATATTTCATACAGTGTAGTACACGCCAAGATCTGTCTACGTATCTCCAAGAATCGAAGCAGCGGATAATTCAAGCCATTCAGAAGGAGCTGAGGATTCATAAAAGTATTAAATGTAACATCATGACTGAATGTCAGTTTGTAAATGCTGTTGGAGATACTACTGATAAAGCCTTCAAAACGCAAAATCAAGCAATATTTTTGGAAAGTGACTTGGACGCCATCTTGGAAAGGAAATTCAAGAAACTTTGTACTGAAATGGAGGAAAGTCAACTTAAGGGAAGCAACTGGGCTTTATTAGCTGTTGACGGTGTTCGAGTTAGAATTAACAGGAATAATGCGCTAAGAGGAAGCAGTTACATCCCTCTACCTCCATCTTTAGAAGCGAAAGAAGCCTGCATAAATCCACAGAACTATGAAGATGAAAAATGTTTCATGTACGCCATACTTGCCAAATTCATTCAAAGGAATCCTCATCGTGTTAACAAATATAAGGATCTTCAAGAAAGATATGACTTTACCTGCGTCTCGTTTCCTACGAGCTTGACTGATATCCCTAAATTTGAACGGAGAAATAGCATCTCTATAAATGTTTTCGGACTAGATGAGAAAAATCAAGTGTTTCCTATGAAGGTTATCAATGAAGAACTGTCTGACCATCGTGACCTGCTTTTATTAAGTGATGCAGCTGGACGTCATCATTACGTCTATATAAAGAATTTCGAGAGACTTGTTCATCAACAAAAAACTATACGTCGGGGAAAGATCTACATCTGCAAACGCTGTTTTACGCACTTTGATGATCGAAATGGAGGCTTTGAGAGGTTAAATGAACATAAACAAATATGTAGCCAACACGGAGTTGCTAGGATTGTTATGCCAACTAAGGAGAAATCTATTGTTAGATTCAAGAATTATGAAAGGATGCTGAAATTACCTTATGTCATCTATGCTGACTTTGAAAGCATTCTTACTCCTTATCAGGGGTGTTCTTCTAATCCCGAAATGTCTTATACTGTACCATATCAGAAGCACATTCCTATGAGTTTCTGTGTTTATGTTAAACCCTCAGCTACAATTGAAGGTTTACAGACTGATCTTCCTACAGAACCCTATGTATATCGTGGTTATGATGCTGCATCGAAGTTTATGGAGTATGTAAGTTCTCTCGCAAAGAAGATTAATGGTGTATATAAAACTGGTGCTCCATTAACTCTAACAGATGAGCAGCAGAAATCATTCGAATCTTCTACAGAATGCTACTTATGTGGTAAAGAATTTACCGGAGATAATTGGAAAGTACGGGATCATGATCATATAAGTGGAGAATATCGAGGAAGTCTACATAATCAGTGTAATCTAACCTGTAAAACGCCTAATTATATTCCCGTCTTCATACATAACCTGAGTGGATATGACTCCCATTTTATTGTTAAGGAATTAGGCTGTACTAGCGATAGAGTAGAAGTTATTCCTAGCTCTGAGGAAAGTTACATATCATTTTCCAAGTACGTTGGAAATATAAAACTTCGCTTTGTGGATACCTACCGCTTCCTTAGTACCAGCTTGGATAAACTAGCAAAAAATCTAACATCACATCCTGAAACCCTAAAGCACTTTGAAGCAGAGCAGGTGGAACTGATGACACGTAAGGGTGTTTTCCCCTATGATTACGTTACATCGTGGGATGTTTTAAATGAAACAGAACTTCCCCGAGGGAGGCATTCTACAACAAGCTGAACGAAGAAGAAATTAGTGATGGAGAGTATGAACACGCAAAAAGTGTATGGAGACAGTTCAACATTAAAACATTAGGAGAGTATAGCGATCTCTATCTAACTTCAGACGTTCTTCTATTAACTGATGTGTTAGAGACATTCAGAGACCAGACCCTAAAAACGCATAAAGTAGATCCTGCACATTATTTTACATCTCCTGGACTTACGTGGGATGCAATGCTGCTGTATACAGGAATTGAACTAGAATTGCTGCAGGATTACGATCAGCTACTCATGGTTGAATCAGGTATAAGAGGAGGATTATGTCAAGTTTCTCATCGGTATGCGAAGGCTAACAACATCTACATGAACGAGTATGACTCAAGTAAGCCCTCTCAATATATTACGTACGAGGATGCAAATAACCAATATGGTTGGGCAATGTGCCACGCCCTTCCTTATGGGGGTTTTGAGTGGGTTTCTCCTGCAGATATTAACCTAAAAACACTACGAGAAGATGACCCACTCGGCTACATTTTAGAAGTAGATCTTGAATATCCTACAGAACTTCATGACCTGCATAATGATTTACCATTCCTGCCTGAGTGTATCAAGCCTAAGAACTCGTCTACAAAGAAGCTAATTCCACACCTTGGATCACGAACTAAGTATGTAGTGCATTACATGATCTTGAAGCAAGCCCTTGATCATGGGTTAAAACTGATAAAGATCCATCGTGTGCTACAATTTCGACAGTCGTCCTGGTTAAAGCCTTATGTCGAATTCAATAACCGGCTACGACAAGGATCTAGCAATGATTTCGAGAAGGATCTGTACAAACTTTTTAACAATGCTATGTTTGGAAAAACTATGGAGAATATAAGAAATCGACTGAATATACGACTTATTACCGATTGGAAGACATTGGAAAAGCTGGTTGCTAAGCCTACGTTTATTGATCGAACTATATATGGACCAAATCTGGCTGCAGTACACATGACTTCGCGAGAGATAGTGTTCAACAAACCTATATACATTGGGATGTGTGTGTTGGATATCTCAAAGACCTTGATGTATCGATATCATTATGATGTGCTATTACCGTATTATGGGCTTGAAAATCTAAAACTCATGTATATGGATACAGACTCTTTCATCCATAGAGTGACTACAAGAGATATATATCAGGATAAGTTACGTTTTCTTGAACATCTGGATACAGCTGATTATCCTGTCGACCATATATGTTATTCTACAGACAATAGGAAAGTTTTGGGAAAATTTAAAGATGAAGCCTGTGGGAAAATTGTTCATCACTTTGTAGGACTGAGACCCAAGATGTATGCACTCGACATGGATGGAAGTGTAATCAAGAAGATTAAAGGCATAAAGCGTAGCGCAATCAAGCAATACATCAACTTCGATAGCTATGTGGATTGTCTTAAAACCCAAAAGATCCTAAGAACTCCTATGAACCTGATCCTATCCCAGAAACATAATGTTTCTACAGTTGAAGCTAATAAAATATCCCTATCGCCTCATGACGACAAGAGAGTGATTGCTGAGGATGGAGTATCAACATACGCCTACGGGCATTATAGAGTTGCAAAAAGAATGCAAGAGGGGAGCAACTTAGATTAGCAGATAATGGTGATCTCTATAAGCTATCCTACAGAATGAATAGTTACACAAGTGGCATCTATCCCAGGACTCCCAAGACGCCTGAAGAAGAAAGAATAAATGAGAAAAATGGAGGAAGGCGTTAACTCTGCCACTAGGATTACATTCTAGTGCTGGTCTCCAGCCCAGATAAAAGAGGAGAGGCGTCTACCATTGAACTACAAGCTAAGTATACCCTGATTTACGTTATACAAACACCAGTAAAAGCTTGGGAGGGGGATATCATAAGAGAATTTACAAAATATTCCGCATAAAACTAATCTATAAGTACTTCAATATCGGTGGTTAGAGTATCAGACAGTGTTAGCTTTAAAGCTTCATAAAAGAGGATAGAGTAGAACGGAAGTAAGTGCAAAGAATACAATGTGAAAAACAAATGCTTCAAAAGAAACACAAAGATCGGTTAGGTAACCACACCTGATCAAATAGCCAATGTAGCCAAACTACCAATGTGAGCACAGAACCAACGTAAACAATTAACTGATGTAACCACAAAAATGTATCCAAATTAACCACAAAAGCACAGTTAGGTTAGGTTTGCTTATAATGGGATGAAATAGTAAAGCACAAGTGTAGGACTTTGGTTAGGTTAAAGTATTAGGTTAGGTTAGCTTATAATGAGGTGAAATAGATTAGGACTTCGGTTTGGTTAAAGTGTTAGAGAATCGCACAGTTAGGATAGGTTAGGTTAGCTTATAATGGGATGAAAACAGTAAAGCATAAGTGGAGGACTTGGGTTAGGTTAAAGTGTTAGTTTAGGTTAGGTTAGGTTAGGTTAGGTTAGGTTAGCTTATAATGGGATGAAAACAGTAAAGCATAAGTGGAGGACTTGGGTTAGGTTAGGCTATGGGTTAACTTAGGTTAGGTTAGGTTATAATGGGATGAAATAGTAAAGCATAAGTGAAGGACTTGGGTTAGGTTAAAATGTTGGGTTAGTTTAGGTTAGGTTAGGTTAGTTTAGGTTAGGTTAGGTTAGGTTAGCTTATAATGGAATGAAATAGTAAAGCATAAGTGAAGGACTTGGGTTAGGTTAAAATGTTGGGTTAGTTTAGGTTAGGTTAGGTTAGTTTTGGTTAGGTTAGTTAGGTTAGGTTAGGTTAGCTTATAATGGAATGAAATAGTAAAGCATAAGTGTAGGACTTGGGTTAGGTTAAAGTGTTAGGTTAGGTTAGGATAGCTTAGGTTAGGTTAGGTTAGGTTAGGGTAGCTTATAATGGGATGAAATAGTAAGGCATAAGTGTAGGTTAAACTGATAGAAATACCGATTACAAATGAGGAGTAAACGTTTTGAAATGGTCAAAGAAAATCATGAACTACAGTAAATAAAATATAGTCTAAGTCGACTAAGTATAACTACAATATAGTAAATACGCCCCAAAAGCCTCTAAATACCTCCTAAGAAGCTCTAAATTACACCATAAAGTCACTAATGCACCCCTCAGGATACTAAATAGGTTGCAAACGTCTCTATATACACCCCCAGAAGCCTCTGAATACATTAAAAAGGGATAAAATATGCCCCAAAAGACCCCAGAAACACCAAAAAAGTTTTGTAAATACGTCTCAGAAGCATCTAGATACCGCAAAAGACACTAAATGTACACCGCAAGACACTAGATACCTACACAAATCCTCTAAATACATCCTAAGGAGCTATCAAAACTTCAAAAATCCACTAAATACACCAAAAAGACCATAAATACATCCCAAGAAGAGCCTAAATACTTCAAAAAGCCACTAAATATGTCCTCCAGAGCCCCTCAATACATGATGAAAGCTGCTAAATACAGCAAAAAGTCAGTAAATACGTTGCTAAAGCCACTAAAAACGCCTACAACCTATAAATACAGCAACAAGCCAGGAAATACGTCGCTAAAGTCACTGAAAACGCCTCCACAAGCTCTAAATACATCAAGAAACCAAGAAATATGTCGATAAAGCCACTAAAACACCTCTACATTCCCTAAATACAGCAAAAAGTCAGTAAATACGTCGCTAAAGCCACTAAAAACGCCTCTACAACCTCTAAATACAACAAGAAGCCAGGAAATATGTCCTAAAAGCTCCTAAATACGTCTCCAAAACCTCTATAGTAGCCCGAAAAGCCAGTAAATACGTTGCAAAATTCTCTAAATTCACCCCGAAAGCCTCTAAATACATCAAAAAGAGTCTAAATACGCCTCACCAGACTCTAAATACATATCTAAAACTTCTAAATTACACAAAAAGCCTCTCAATGTGCTCCAAAAGCCCTTAAACAGTCCAAAAATACTCTAAATACGCTCCGAAAGCCTCTTAATACATAAAAAACGACTAAAGATACCCGCAAAGGAACCTAAATACACAAAAAGAGTCTAAGTACATACAGCAAAAATAATATAAATAGGAGGATAAACCCTTTAATTTCATAGATTGCGCACGGCCGCCATCTTGCCCTTTTGGGTCTGTTTCCAAACACTCCAAATTACCCTACTAACATCATTTCATAGATCGCCCGATATGACTTAACGTTGGAGGTTTTCCCTCATCCTAAAAGATGAATGTCTGGTAACTCTAAGCTCTATGTACCCTGTACTCATTGGAACCGCACTCCATTCCCGTATAACATCGCTTAACGTTGGAGGACGTAAATTAAAAGAAAGAAAGAAAATATATAGCTTTATTTAAAAATGTTTCCGAGAAGTCACGACTTGGTCAACAATGATATTAGGAATTGTTTGTTACTGTCTGAGGTGTCCCAGCATCTTTTGGAAAACGATTCCATTTAATTTTGTTATAAAATACGTGACACTTTTGATTCCTACTGTATAGTAACAATTATACAAGTGTTCAAAGTGATAACATGTTTGGGGTTGCAGGGGTCGCCGTCACATCCAATGGGCTTCGCTGGACTGGCCAACTTTGTGATGAACCGTGCTGCTATTGATGAAGAGTTCTCGAAGATTGCTCAGGTAACTGCCAGTGTGGACGAACTCCCGGAAGGCGCTGAGACTCGCAACCGGTATGCCAACGTGATTCCGCTGCCAGAAACCCGCGTCCCCCTCAACCTAGTCAACGGCGACCCTCTCAGCCACTACATCAACGCCAACTTCGTCCGTGTAAGTATCGTTTTCAACCATTCAGTACTAAAACAACAACGATCTTGTGGTCAATGTATCAGAGGGGATAAAATTAGCAATCATTAAAAACATTTTCAGCTCATTACATTACTAATATTTTCGATGTTATTAAAATACATGATGATCCGTTTGACATGTCAGAAATATAAAACGTTATACAGGGTGTACATAAATGAACAGCAGGGCTTTAACTCTTTATAATATTTATTGCATCAAAATTACAGCTATTTATGATATGTCAAATGAAAAAGAAACTCAAACAGTTTTGCAATTTAAGGTCCAATTTCCACACAAATTTGCATGGAAAGACCTGGTGTACCAGATTTATATCAGGATTTCCATGGATGGCACTGATGCAAAGACAAACACATCCTCAGAGCCTTCAACACCATACAGAGACACCTCCGTCTCACATAACATTGGTGTAGGCGTTGGCGGGTGTCCGTAAATCCGGACAAAAGCCACGCCATACTTTTTACTAAGCGCCACAGCCCCGCAGACTGACCCACCAGGGGCCTACTTCGGTAGGTACGGGTTTGGCGCACCCGAGGTCCCGAGCCAACAATCTCCCTCGTGTGGGCTCCTCTTCGTGGTTGAGGGAGACGGTCAACAGGCCCACCCACGTGTAGGCCGTGCGTGGAGACCCGTGGAGAAGGTTTTTAGATTCTTGTCTAGTTCAGAGTTTAGGATTTAATGAACGAAATTTTTAGTAGGTTTTGATTGATGTTTTCTATGTAGTGTATTTTTAATAGGTTTTGTTACACTTGTATAGTTTTTAGAAAGTTTTATATCTGGCTTTTGCCGTGACTAGTTTTTTAAAGGGCGCTGATGACCACCGTAGTTGAGCGCCCTTATATATATCATAATCATAAACCCGCAGACTGCCCCAACTTCAGCTTCCGAGACCGAAGGATAGAGTGGACTAACTCTGTCCGGTACCTAGGAGTTACTTTGAATAAGGACCTAACCTTTCGCAAGCACATCAGGGACCTAGCGGCAAGGGTACAAGGAGCAATAGCTTCCCTGTATCCAATGCTGGGGTCGAGCTCGATGCCGCTTCACCTGAGATTATATCTTTTCCGAGCGCTGGTAATTCCCATCATGCTTTGTGCCTGTGAAATCTGGGGTATGGCCGCAGATAGCTGGTTGGCATGGCTTCAACGTGCACAGAATAGAGGACTACGGTCTATCTACTCTGTGGGCCGCTACTTTCCCACCAGGTTGCTTCATGAAGCCTCAGGCTTCCATACGTGTAGGACGAGATTAGGCGCCAATTTACCCAAACATAGAAGCGCCCTTGTCAGATCATTGGGAGACGTCGCTCTAGCCTACATCGGGTACCCCGCATGGCTTGCGGGCACACAAGATAACCCAGGAGCTAATCCTAACAGCAGCTAAAGCTGAGCTCCACATATTTCTCCTAAGCTTTTTGGCATCAAAATTACCAACCTAAATTTCACAAACAAAACACCAGAGTGCTAGGCATTGCATCCTGTCCTTTCATTCCCAAAGTACAATTACTGTAGCCTTACAAAATTAATTCCAACCTAAAAACCCACAAGTCACCCTACAACATCCCGAACAAATCTTACCTGCGGTTAAACCCAAAATGGGTGGGCACGCAGTAAAAACCTTCTGGCTAAATACAGCCAGCCAGCACGACGAGCGAGAGAGCGAGCGATGGCACTGAACTGGCTGTGCATGGAGTCACCTCCCAAAATAACACCTGCCTTCAGTCCAGTAAACCTGCCAAGTTCCTGTGTACGAGGGCTGTTCAATAAAGAATGATCACAATTTTTTTGACAACATACCTTTACTCATCCTCATAATTCTTATAGTGCTTCTCAAAATAGTCCCTCCTGAATGCGATGTACTTGTTCCAGCGTTTCTGTCAGTCTTCAAAGACATGCTGGAAACCATTTTTTGAGATATCCTTCAAAATCGCTTCCACAGCCTTCACCACTGCTTCTGATGATGGATAATGCCTCCCACGAAGGCGTTTCTTCAAGTCAGGGAATAGAAAAAAGTCACAAGGGGTAAATCCGTACTATAGGTAGGGTGAGGGATGCACTTCACGTTGCTTTTTGCAAGATATTCAGCAACAACATTTTTGGTGTGGGGGAAAACAACACATGTAAGGGAAGGAAGCATGTGCTGCACAATTGAGCACCCCTGGTCTAAAAGCTTTTAAAAATCACATTTTCATTATCATCACCCCTTTGAGGTTTATATTGTCACCGTGTGGCATTGTTGTGCTGCTGGCACAATTCGGAGCCGGGTGGCGTGGGCAGGAGAGAAAAAGACAGAGAGAGGCTCCAGAACGTTCTGCCCATTGTTGCTGCCGCTAAAGTTCTCGAAAAGTCTGCGGCTATATGGAAACAATGGCTGGGTTACAATGACTACAAAGTCTGCATAGCCCTCACAGACACAGTATGCTGATATTACTCAAAAATAAACAAAACGCTCCTTATAAAGGGGACAGGAACAATACAAAGGCAAGGTGAAGACAAAATCAACCCTAGTACACCGTTATCAACACTTAAATATATTCTTGTCATTATCTTCTTCAGCGGTGTTGCCGCGTTTCTTTATCTGTATGTGAATTTATCTTCTAAACTCAACAATTTAAATATCAAATGACCTTGCTCTGCAATCCCCAAACAGAGTTATCAGTGTCCTCTCAAGTTCTTGGTCATTTAGAAGGCCAATGTGACCTCTGTAAAGCATTTTAGTTAGCAGTTCCTAAAAGGAAGTAAATTTGCAATTAATTTGTGGTGGTACAAGAAACACAACCAGCGCAACGAATTAATACAGATGGCCAACAATGGAAGCTTGCAGTATTACGTCACCATTCCCTGTACCGTTCGGCAATACAACAGTATTGTGTTGGGTTGGAATCAAGTAAAAAGTTTATACACCGTCATACGCTCACAAAATAGAAAATTTACATTCACTGTGTTATAGTTTCTTTAAGATGACAAAAGTAAAGATTTAATTATAATGCTACAGCTACGGCGGTGAACGATATCGTCACCCAATTATCGGAAGGCACGACCAACTGGAGCTGGGTAGGGGACAGGAGGCATTCAGCCCACGCCCACCCATTTATCTTGTAGTGCTAACACAGGGGATGGTTAGGAAAGTGTCACTAGGCACTGTACCGTCTCTTTCCCCTCCCTCTGACTTCTGGAACAACCAGGATATTTCATCTAACCCGGAACCTTCTAGATTGGCCAGTTGGCCCTATATAAGCGACGCGTCGGGCTGGAGAAGAGTTCACTTCTTGGCGAGCAGCCGTGAAGAGCGCCGTGCTAGCGAACTGACTGGAAGACTGCGTACGTGTATCAGAGGAGTTGTACGTAATTGTGAGTGTGGAGTGGACCTGTGACAGACGAGCTGGTGAATTGTAATTGTGTGCGCTACGTAATTCTATGTAATCGTCAAGTGTTCCAACTGTAATTCGGTGGAAATAAAGAACATTTTGAGTTTGTGTAATGGGACTTTTAATTTCCCGAACCCACAAAGTCACAATATGCACATAAAATAGTGACAGAGACTCAAAATTGAAAGTGTAAGAGGGAAATACTTTCAACATCGTCCATATCCAAAAACGTTTCGATCTAGATGACTTTGAAACATAAGTTGTGTTCTTGAGTTTTACGAACAGAGAACAGAAATTCCTACAGTACATAAACTTATAAATATTGTTAAAGAAAAGATCCCTTTTGAATATAGGACACATTCTGAAGAATACTTAAAGACATGGGATATCCATTTAGCAAGTACGAAAATATACGTCGTGTTACGTACGATGTTCTCATGTTCTGATAATAAGTAGTAAGTACTGTTTACCAGTTAATACAAAAGTCATCCGGAATGAAATGCACTTTAGGGGCTATGCCCAGAATATTCCAGAAGATGAAGCCTTGTGCGCTTCTGATAAGTGGGTTATGATAAGCGTTTTATTAGGTTTTCTCATAGAATAAGTAAAGTCGCTTTTTTATTTTGGTTATTTGGAAAATTTATTAGTTTTGGCAATGCTGATTACAGGATGACATGGCTAGTGTTGGGTACATTACAAGCATGTATCAGTCTTCAGTTGTTTAATAAACAATCACAAAATGGAGATAACAAAGTTTGAACTTACAGTACTTCTAAAACACTACTGTAAACAAGATTATAAAGTCATAGTCACAGCTCGAAGAATATGTGATATGAAAGGAGAAGGTATAGTTAGTAAGCATGTGACACAGCGATGGTTACAACGTTTCAACAATGGAGATGAAAACACTTAAGATTTACCACGTTCTGGAGGACTTAAAGTATGGAATATTGAGGATACTCACAAAGCTTTGTGAGAAAAACACTAAAAAAGTTGATGCCGTATTTATTAGCCGTATGGTTAAATACAATTTAAGAATGCAAATAATGATTATTATTACAGATGGATAAGCACAAGAAATAAGCCATAGTATTTAAGTTAAATAACTAGGATGCGAGTAAATATTTTAATTCAGAGCTAACGTAATATAAGGTTGTTCGTGTTTACTTGTAAGGGTCTTTGCGTGGCTTGGGTCTCTACCTGAGTCATTAGCAACCGGTCTGTACTGGATTAAGCGTGGTCTGAATCAGTTTTTCGGGGAAATATCCAGAAGTTGGTGGTTCGCTAACTAGAGTATTTCTGGGAAACTAGCCTGAGGCGAGGCTATATCTGCTTTTGGTACAAGAAGATGAGGTTTAGCGTCTTTCTTCTGGTCCAAGACGTGGTACGGTACAGACGTGTTTGCCTGTCGGTGATTGCGCCGAGAAGTAACAGTCAGTAGCGCGAATCTTATAAAGTAACCATCTCTCTCAGCAGTGAGTTCAGCGGCGGAGTATATTAATAAACAGTGTTAGCGATTTATTCCCTCGTGATAAATTTCAGCAATTAAGCGTAGTTTTAACGTGATAGTGGAAATCTATAATAATTTAAACGGAACTTGGTGGCAACTCAGGGTGAACTGTGAACACGAAACTAAGCTGAGTAGTAAAGCGATTACAAGGAACTGTGTTGTTTTATTTCGTCTCACGCATACCCTGCAGATAGCGTAGTCTCAGCTCTAATGACTAGCCATGGCAAGGAATTAGTCAACTTATAGAGCTACTCTACCCAACGACCAGACCATCGCGACCCAGGCTGATGAGACCTCATCAAGAGCGGCCGCTACACTAGGTGGGATAGCATCAGCAGCAACCTGGAGGTAAGGCGACAAATTACCCGTAGGTATTCATAAGAGCTTGGTGCATCAAAAGATGTCATACATCGCCGCATTAGGACACTTGGAAAACCATGCAGAAGCTTTAGATCTGTACATCATGAACTGACACCTCAACAGGCTGAACACAGAGTGGATATCTGTGTCAGCTTATCCGTAATCCAATGGATGATAGATTTGTCAAGAGAATTGTTACTTGTGGTGCAAAATGGGTACATTACCAAAACCCTAATGCCTTGAAACTGTGGCATGATCCCCGCCAACCTGGCAAAGTCATCGTTAAAAACATCAGTTCGTTCCCAAAGTAATGTTGTGTGTCTGGTGAAATTTTGAAGGTGTAATTCATTAGTAGTTTGTTCCAAGCGTGTGGGCGATTGATGTCGATCTTTATTCTTAACAACTGGAATGAGTTCATGAAATTTTGAGACGGAAATACCAAGCATTAGTTAACAGAAATAGAGTTCTATTGGAACAGGACGACGCAACACCCTATACTTCACTAATAACCATGGAAACAATTCAGGAATCGGTAGGAACTGAACTGCTACCTCACCCAGCACACAGCCCTGATCTTGCACCATAAGATTATCATTTTTTTCGATTTATGTCCCATTTTCTACATGGAAGAAATTTTGACAACACTGAAGCAGTGCAAGGGGTTGTCAGCGAATTCTTCTCATCAAAAACCAAAGACTGGTATCATCGTGGGATAATAAACCTCACTGAGCGATGGTTGATGACCATAGAATCTAAAGTATAGCCACTTTGAAAACTAGTTACAGTCTGTGAGGTTTAACTAGTTGTGTGCCTTTTAGAAAGAGAAAGGAATACTCACCGTCTGACTCTATGACGTAGCAGGTAAAGTAGACACGCCAGCCAAGCATGATTCAGTGGTGGAGCGCTCCTTCTCCACTCCGCCCGATTGTTGCTCATCCCCCGATTCACAGTCAAAAATTTCAAACGAATCTTCAATTTCTTCTTCCGATTCCAGATCTTCTAAATTTATAACTAATCTCTCTGTAATTCCTATAACGGAGCCATTCCTGCATATGGGATTTGACTGAAGATGAAATGGGTACTTTATTAATTTCTTTGGAAAGATAAGGGGCATTGTTCATAATGATGACACTATTAGACGGATTGTTAGGTAGAAATGTATTAACAAAACTTGAAAATGTTATTATCCATTTGTTCATGGTAGTCTTTGGTCGAATTTGATTTAAAAGTTAGAATAAATCCTGTTGAACATCCAGCAAATACAACTATAAATCGCTGTCCTTTGCCGATTGGTGTTTTAAGAGGGAAATCACTTTAATTTTCACTTCCACGCCGTATTTCTCGTTTGGTTTATATTTACCCACGTTTCGTCAAGGTACACTATAGGCCTACCAGTAGATCTCTGTTCTTTCATTCGTCTTAAAAGTTTAAATCTTTTAGAAACAATATTCATTCGTTCCATTAAAAAGCGTCTTCCTTGCGAATTTTTACTGTAACTGAAATTCAGCTTTTTAAGAATTTTTCTTAAGGACCACACGCTTCCTTTAAGTAAGTCTTTAGCTCTTAAAGCCTCATATATGACCAGTAAACTAGGCAGCAAGTCCGTGCGATACAACGAATAGATTGTTCGCTTAATAGCAGCAGCGGTGAATGAATCAATTTCTGTTTTTCGCGGTCTTCTATTAGGGCGCTTCTTGCCTGCTGTTTGGAGTCTACCGCCGCTAGCTTATGCATTTGTTTCTTTTAAAATTCGTTGGACAGAACGAGAACAAATACCTGTAGCAGCAGTTCTCTCAACAATACTTGTCACTGATATAGTCGGCTTTCCACATTTCAAAGCTTCGCATTCATTACTGAAGAAACCGTGAACTTTGACTACAATTTCCCTTGAATCTGATTTTAGAACTTTCCCTCGAGATCCAACTTGAAACAACACAAACACAACCAAAACTGCAAGAAAATAATTCAACATTATATCCATATATTGCAACAATGAAAGCATGTAAATCCACAAAACAATAAATTCAAAGTTCTATAGCTCATACGTCACTGACAACCTTCAAACAACACACAACGGAATGGGGGTTGTGAGCGTCTCCTTTTCACGAATCACGGCAAAGCAGTGATTGCTGACTCGCCCACGTGTGCTAGGCAAGGACAGCATTCTGTGTTAGAGAAGGATAGTAGAGAATATGCCAACTTAAACCTCACAGACTGTAATTGTTTGTTAGAGCACATTTCAAAAAATTATTTTTCTTAAAAATGACATTAGTTATGAGACAGTAGCTTCAATAATGTATAAAATTGTACCATGGTAAGTTTTCAGTGAGTAGCTATGCATTAATGTGCTCTATCTTTTGTCAATAAACAGCTCACAATTGTTTTACAGGGACCAAAGGAAGAAAGGAGGTTCTACATTGCCTGCCAGGCGCCGCTACCATCGACAGTAACAGACTTCTGGCGGATGATATGGGAACAACAGAGCAGGGCGATTCTAATGCTCACAGAACTTGTGGAGAATGGAGTGGTAAGTCCGGCTTCTTGACCTAAATGAATTATAGAGAAAAGCTTATAAATATTAGCAGCAGAAAAGATGCTATTTAAACTAGCAAAGGCTTTAGCAGTGATAAACATTATTGGGAAAATTATTAGACTCAAGAATGTGTACTGCACTTCAATGCTTCCCTATTTCACAGATCAATGAACCTTTTGTTTTCAACAAGTGTTAGATAAGGATCAGGTAAGCTGTTTGTGTGCCACTAAACACACGATGTAGAACTGGATCCTGCATGTGAACGCAGCAACATTGACCAATACGAGCGAAAGCACAATTAGTATGTTTGATATAATTTTGAGCCGAACTAATACTCACTGCTCCACTTATTGTTAGTATTTACCTTGAATGCGTTTCGTTAGGATCTTCCTAACATCATCAGCTGTTGTCGATTAATGAATGTCGGTTCGGTGAACTCATTGGAGGTGGTAGGCGCGTCTCTGTCGGTATCTTGGTTAACTTGAAGTTTGGGTTTTCCTCAAATTAAACAATTTCTTTCATATGTCTTTAGGAAGATTTTTCCCCATGTGGTTAATGCAGCTGGACTTTGGACACTTTTTAATAAGTGGATTTCTCGTTCTATATCATGATTCTCCTTCCAAAAATGGTACGCTACCGTCGATTTATCTATTAATTTGTTCCTAAAATGCTCTTTAAGCCTAATGTTCAAGTTCCTTTTTGTTTTTCCAATGTAAAAATTGTCACAGCTTTTGCAGTTTATCCGGTACACACCTGATTTTTTGCCTGTGGGTATCTCCTTTGTATTATGTGATTTCAAAAGGTGTTGTACACTAAATTTGTTCTGTGGGACCAAAGTAATATTGTGTTCTTTGAAGACTTTTTGGAAGAGGTGTGTAGCTCTGGGATATTATGTAAATTTTCTGTATGAAGTTTCATTGCTGATTGGGGAAAGAGTCGTTACTTGTTTGCATCTTTGTTGTCTTTTGAATTTATCAGTTTTCTTTTTGACCAATTCAGCACTGAATCCATTGTGTTCTGCAATGTAAATGATATTGTCGTAGTCTTTGATACATTCCATCTTGTTTAAAGGTACATTAACCAGCCTGTAAGTTAAACTGTTGATAACAGCATGCTTGTGTTGTCTTGGGTTATATTCATCTGATTTTATGACATTTTCTGTGTGTGTTTCCTTCCTATGTATGTCAAATTCTAGTTTATTATGTTTTCTGGTAAGTTTTAAATCTAAGAAAGGGATTTCATTGTTTGTCTCTTTTTCTATGGAAAATTTGATTACAGGATTTTGTAAATTAAGTAGTTTTAATGCATCATCCACTTGTTTCTCATTTACTATTGCCCAAATGTCATCCACATATCTATACCAATGTTTGAAAATTAGTGGAAATGCCTTTGTGATATAGGTTTCCAAAAATCTCATGAAGAGGTCTGCCAAAATGGAGTCAGTGGTTTGCCCATAGAGAGCCGCACAGAACAAATTTAGTGTACAACACCTTTTGAAATCACATAATACAAAGGAGATACCCACAGACAAGAGAAGATCAGGTGTGTACCGGATAAACTGCAAAGGCTGTGACAAATTTTACATTGGAAAAACAAAAAGGAACTTAAACATTAGGCTTAAAGAGCATTTTAGGAACAAAGAAATATATAAATCGACAGTAGCGTACCATTTTTGGAAGGAAAATCATGATATAGAACGAGAAATCCACTTATTAAAAAGTGTCCAAGGTCCAGCTGCATTAACTACATGGGAAAAGATCTTCATAAATAAATATGAAAGAAAATTGTTTAATTTTAAAACTACCTTTGAAGAAAACCCAAACTTCAAGTTCATCAAGATACCGACAGAGACGCACCTATCGGCTCCAATGAGTTCACCAAACTAACGTCCTCTAGTCGACCACAGCTGATGATGTTAGGAAGATCCTAACAAAAGGACTTCTGGGTAAATACTAGCAATAAGTGCAGCATTGAGTATTAGTTTGACTCCAAATTATATTAATTTTGTGCTTCATTGTATCATAGTCCTTACACATTGGAATTAATATGTTTAATTAAAAATGTCTTTGTTTTTTTAATTGTTTGAAAGGTGCTATACTTGTACATATTCTTAACGAAACAGATTCCATTAAAATTACCCGTGTCAGTTTTATTGTAAAAGTATAAGCACTTATCGCACATAATTCTGGTATTTCATCCAAGTTTATTGGTTTTTCTAACATCCTTACTGCTTTATTAAAACTCCGAAAGTGATTTGTGTAATAATATTGTCTAGCTTTGGAATCTAAACATATATTCCCCAAAGGTTTATTATAGAATCCTGACTCTTCATTGGATATTAATGAGGACTCAGTAAACAAATTTTGATAATACTTTCGCCATTGAGGAGTTACGTTCAAGGTCACTTAATCTAATTTTACTTCAAAAATTATTAAAACATTAAGAAATTGTTATAAATCTTTTATATATTATACTAATATTGTATCTGGTTATTTTGTTATTAGCTATATTTAAGATTTATGAAGTTGTATCTTCTACTATTTAAATTACGTCTTGCTTGGTGAGAAGTGGGCATATATCCTCAATGGGTTCTGCCCTTGGGTACCTCAGTAAAAGCGTGTTCATATGTTTTAGGAGAAGTGTGCTGATTATCTGCCTCCATCGGAAGTTTTGGACTGTCATCGACTCTTTGGTGACTTCCAAGTTACTCTCAAGAAGCGAGAAGTCAAGGAGAAGTATATCATTTCTACACTGCAGCTCAAGGTATCGTATATCTAACTGTAGATTAGTACATAGAGATGTGGCACTTGGTATCCTCGACAATGAAATACATCGGAGTAGGAATGAAACCTAGATACGAGGTTGGTCTGGAAAGTTCTCCCACAGATTGCAGCACTTGCGCTTGATTTTTTCCTTACGTTGGTACACAAGTTAACAGGCCCTATATAAAATTACAAGTCATTCCACTCAATAATTGACTGTAGGCAATTGTTTGAAGCAGTCGAAAATGGAGAAATTTGAGTATCGTGTTGTGCTAAAATTCTTCGTAAAGAAAGAATTTTATCACAACATCTTCATTTTCAGTGCGAAGTAATGGGCCGTGAAGGCGTCCAGGACGATCCACGCGAATGACATCCAAAAAATGTAACCACACCAGATTGAGAAAGAGAAAGTGCTTTTGGAAGATCGTTAAACAAAGGTGCGTGAAATTGCTAATGCTCTTGGAGTTTCGAAGGGACACATTGCACACACCTTGCATCAGGAATTAAACATGAAAAAGCTTTGTGCAAGATGGGTGCCACATATCCTCATTGTAGATAACAAACGAATTCGCACGACACTTTCTGTACAGTGCTTGGAGCAACTTTTTGCACCAGCACGTAACAATGGATGAAACATGGATTCACCACTACACAAGCAACAGTGCAGACAGTGGACAGAAGCTGGTTCTTCAGCTCCAAAGAAGGCGAGGACGTTGCCATCGACGGGAAAGATCATGACGTCAGTGTTTCGGGATGTTAAAGAATTTTGTTGATTGACTATCTCGAGAAAGGTAAAACCATTACTGGAGAATACTACTACTTTCAACTTGTAACCAAACTGAATACAAGCAGTCGTGAAAACAGACCCGGGTTAAGAAAGAAAAAAAATGTTTTCCATCAGGACAATGCACCTGCCCATAAAAGTGTTTTGGAAATTGCGAAATTGAGAGATCTGAACTATGAAGTGCTGGTACATCCCTCCTGTTTCCCAGATTTGGCTGCCTCGGAGTTCCATCTGTTTCCAAAAATGAAGAAATTCCTCGCTGGTGGGCGCTTTTTGTCCAATGAAGAAGGAATTTCGGCTGTAAATGGGTACTTTGCAGCACTTCCAGAGCGGATAATGACATTGGAACACAGCTGGACAAAATGTATTGATATTAGAGGAGATTATGTTGAAAATAAAACGACTTGAATTTTCGTTTCTTACTATCAGGCCGGCAACTTTTCAGACCACTCTCGTATTCACCAGTATTTTTTGTTTGCATTATAATCGTTCAACTTTATACTAGATAAGAAGTTCTAAAATCTTTAAGAATTGTTTTGTTTTTAAAGTAAAAGGAGTGTTCAAAATATTTGAAATGTTTGAAATTTAAAAATTTAAAGTTTTTGTATTTGTATGTTTTTGGTTAAATTAAAAAGAAATAGGTTTTTTTTTCTTTATAGATTTGGAAGATGTTTTAATGCAATTATATTTAAATGTTATTTATAATGTATTGGTTACCAATATACGAGGGCTATCCAGAAAGTAGATTACGTTTTGGAATAAAAAGTAAACAAAGTATAGGAAACAAATTTTATTATATACAGATGAAAGCCACACTGAAATACTACTTTTCGACATAGTCACCATTCAAATTAAGGCATTTATCGTAGCGATGTACGAGCTTGGAAATTCCTTCGTCGAAAAATTCGGCCGCCTGCGCCTTCAACCACTTCGTTACCTCTTCTTGCAGCTGTGTGTCGTCATCAAAACGCTGCATAGCCAGCCACTTCTTCATTGCTGGGAATAGGTGGAAGTCGCTCGGTGCCAGGTCGGGACTGTACGGCGGATGAGGAAACAACTCCCACTTAAGAGATTCAAGAACTTCACGAGTGACATTTGCCGTGTGGGGCCGGGCGTTGTCGTGAATCAACAAGATCTTAGAGCTCAACATTCCTCTGCGCTTGTTTTGAATGGCTCTTCTGAGTTTTTGGAGAGTTTGGCAATACATTTGAGAGTTTATTGTAGTGCCTCTTTCCAGGAAGTCCACCAAAATCACACCTTTTCTGTCCCAAAAAACAGTCGCCATCATCTTCCTTGCCGACATTGTTTGCATGCATTTCTTGGGTTTTTGGGGAGAACTTGTGTGCCCCCACTGCATTGATTGCAATTTCGTTTCACAGTTCACGTGTTTCACCCATGTTTCGTCACCAGTAACGATGCGATCGAGTAAAGAGTCACCATCCTTATGATAAACGTCCAAAAAGTTCAACGCTGCAGCCATTCGCTGATTTTTGTGGTCCTCTGTCAAGATTTTTGGAATCCATCTTGCACAAAACTTGTGGTAACCAAGCTTTTCGCTGATGATTTCGTGCAACAAACTTCGCGAAATTTGTGGAAAACTCAAAGAAAATTCCGTTATTGTGAACCTTCGATTTTCACGGACTTTAGCATCGACTTTTTCGACAAGTTCGGCAGTCACTATGCTGGGTCTCCCACTTCGATCTTCGTCGTGAACATTGGTTCGGCCATTTTTAAATCTGATGACCCACTGACGCACTCCACCTTCAGTGATAATGTTGTCCCCATACACTTCACAAAGCTGCCGATAGATTTCTATCGGTTTACAGTTTTTTGCAGTCAGAAACCTTATTACTGCACGCACCTCGCAGCTCGCGGGATTTTCAATTAACGCAGACATTTCAAACCGTCACAGTATCTGAACGGAGCACAGCACGAACCTCTCACTAGCACGGCTAGATGCCGACTGAGCTGCGCAACGCTCTGACCCCAAGATGGCCGCGCTAGCCCCGCCCCTAGCGGAAACAGACGAAAACGTAATCTACTTTCTGGATAGCCCTCGTATAATATACCGGATACCGGTATAAGTAGTTGTTTTTAATTTAACTGGATACCAGTTAAATGAGTACTGGATCCCAGTATTATGTTTCATTTTGATAGTTCGTAGCATGTTTTGCATTTTATTTATTTATTTTTATTTTGTTTGGATGGCCATGGTAGCTCAATGGGTTAGAGCGACTGGACGGAAACCAGGAGACCCGTGGTTCAAATCCAGGCCATTGCATTGAATTGTTCATGTTGACTCTATCTATTTGTCTATTTGTCAGTGGTTTTTTAAAATAAAAATAAATCTTATCAGTTAGTAACTGGTATTAACTGTATCATGTGATTAGTTTCTGCTGACTTAGCATCTGTACAACCAAGTTGCTGTTCCTTTCCTAGCCTTTAGTTTTATGTTGTACTTTGCAGAACTTGGAGACCAATTCGTGGCGAGAGGTGACTCATCTGTGGTACGTGGGCTGGCCAGCTCAGGGTGTACCAGCTGAAGAAGACACCGCGTCTGTGATCGCCTTCTTGCTGGAGGCTCGGCCCCACATGCGTGGCGGTCCTACAGTGGTCCACTGTAGTCCAGGTACTGGTCGTACTGGAACAGTGATAGCCTGCGACCTCTGTATCCGCGACTTCGAGACGGCCCGTATCGTAGACGTGCCGCGCACTGTGGCCAGGATACGGCGAGATCGCGCTGGTGCCGTGCAGACCAGGGACCAGTATGCTTTCGTCTATCAGGTAAGAGTAACTCATGTCTTGAGGCTCCTAAATATACAACAGCATTCACAAGTTTTCATTCAACAAAATGATAAGCTCATTTTTCTGTCTACTCTACGTTAACAATGATAAACGTTTGTTACAAAGATACAATAGAAATTGGGGAATTTGGGACCTTAAATTATGGTGAAAACTGTAACAGTTGGTAGTGTCATGGCTTTAAAATTCCGTTGTTTTTGCATAAGCAGGAAAGAAGAATAAGACTTCTCATTGGAGAAAAAAAATAAATATCGGAAAATTCAAATGAATAACGAAGAATATCTAGAAAATGGTTAATTCTAGAGAAAATTTATTTTATATAAATTGCTGCCTGAACGACATCTTAATATTTTTGTACTAAGCCCTTGTGTATATCTTACGATGTACCAGTTATATAAAACACATCCAGTGCAGAGTTTATTCCCAAAAATTCACACGAATGTGTAGTTCTCTAACACTGCCTTATCAGGGAACCTAAAAAACGTGTATTTTGGGTTAAATCTTTATGTGGAATGCAATACTTACTATGTACGTTGGAATAATAATTCATTCATTCATTCATTCAAGTAGCTGGCGGCTGACTGAGGGTCAGCACGATGTGTGTCATTCGTGTACCTGTCCTACACGGACTTAACCACTTAATGACAGGAAATGTGGGGTTTTGCAGGTTGATGGTTTAAGATAATGTAGAAGAAAAGAAGGGAGGTAGCCGTAGCTCCTCTTGGTAGCCAACTCGGGTGCAACGCTATGTTAGCACCGCTGGTGTGATAATTTTCAGGAAGAGTTTAATTTAGATTGTCTATTAAATTCAATTCAAACAGTAGTGATTTTAGGCTGAAATAAGTAATCTATTGTTACCGGGTGTGCCCGCACGCCATGCGGGGAAGCCGGTATAGCTTGTAGCGTCTTTCGGTTGCTCTGTAGTTCCCTAGAGACCTAACCAGGGCGCTCTGATGTTGAGGCAAACTCGCGTAGAATTTTGTGGCCCGGCGCCTAATGACATCTTCCACATAGTGGAGAGATGAGGCTTCATGAAGGTATCTCACGGGAAACCTCCAGCAAACAGAATAGATAGCCCTGAGACATCTATTTTGTACACGCTGAATTTGACGCAGATATGATCCTGCGGCCATGCCCCAGATCTCACAAGCATAAAGCATGATGGGAAGAATTAAAGCCTGAAAAAGGCGCAACTTAAGGGGTGTCGGCATTCCTGAGCGCATCATGGGGTATAACGAAGCCGAAGCTCCGCATGCCCGATGAGTCACCTCCTGGATGTGACCCCGAAAAGTTAGGCCCTTGTCCAGCTTTACACCTAAGTATTTGAGAGAATTTGTCCACTCTATCCTTCTGCCAGAATAATTAAAGGCGGGGAGGTTGGCGGGAAAGTGACGCTTAGTGAAGAGTATGGCTTGGCTTTTCTCTGGGTTGATAGACAATCGCCAAAGCCTACACCAATCATGAATGAGGCTTAGGTGTCGCTGTATTGGGTTGAAGGCTCTGCGTGCGTTTCTGTTTGTGTTGTATAATAACACGTCGTCCGCATATTGGGCAATGTTGACGTGTTGCTCCGTGGGGAGATCCGCCACGTACACGCTAAATAGTGTAGGGGATAAGACAGAGCCTTCTGGGACGCCTCCTCTGATGGGTCGTCTGGTAGAAAGCTTTCCCGCCACAACAACTGTGAAGTGTCTGTGTTTTAGTAATGAGTGTAAGATGTGTATCATGTGTGCAGGAAGCCCCAGGGTGATTAGTTTGTGTAGGAGGCCTGCATGCCAGGTGGTGGAGAAGGCCTTCTCGACATCCAGAGACACCGCCGCGGTGAATGCCCTTTCCTGGAAACCCAGGGCAGCGGCCTCCACCAGACGGAGTAACTGCTGTGATGTCGAGTGCCCAGGACGAAAACCAAACTGATGGGGAGGAATAGCTTGAATGTCCCCCAGAAGGGGCGACAAGCGGACTAAAACAAGCCTCTCGAAAACTTTCGAGAGGACTGACAGGAGGCTAATGGAGCGGTAACTGGCGGGGAGAGCCGGATTTTTACCGGGCTTCAAAATGCAAATCACCCGAGCCTCCCTCCACTGCCGTGGAAAGTGGCCCAGGGCGAGACCAATATTAAAAACCCGAGTAAGAAAAAGAACGGCTTTGAATGGAAGATGGCGGAGCATGATAGGTGTCAACCCATCAGGTCCCGACGCTTTTTTGGGATTTAGACGCCGGAGTGCGCCCTGGAGCTCACTGGGTCTAATGACAGGTAGTCGGTCCGCCTCAGCAAGAGGGCGTCGAAGGTACTGACGAACCTCCCGCTTGACGCGGCCAGTGAAGTCTAGGTCCTGGGGGTCATCTCGTGGCCTCATGGTCCTCTCTAGGTAGTCGGCAAACACATTTGCTTTAGCTTGGGGTTCGTACACCAGGTCTTGGGTGCTTTGGATAGGGGTGTTTGGTGCTCCTCCACGGTTCCGGAGTCCTTTTGCAAGCCTCCACGCCTCGCCATTCTCAAAATTCACTCGAGACATCAACTCCTCCCACGCGCGCACACGGTGCTCGCGTAGTCGAAGTCGAACCTCTCGGCGCAAGCGCGCGAGCAGAACCTGATTATGACGAGTGCGGTGTCGCTGATATAGTCTGCGAGCCGCCCAAGAGCGACGAATGAGAAGATGGATGTCTAGCGGGATGACGTGAGGGTGTAGAGGTGCTGGAGTGTGAACGGTGAGGTTGCGAACTGTTCGTCCTACGATGGAGGTGAAGGAGGAGATCGCCGTCTCCAAGGTCGGTATATCTGTGATGTGAGGGTTAGGAGGTATGGAGTCATTTAAGCAGACCCGTACGCAATCCCAATCGACTTCACGGTTTTGAACCGTGAATTCATGACTGACAACCCGTAAGTTTACCTCAGCCACAACTGGGTTGTGGTCGGAATGTAAGGCGCTTTGTGAATTGAGTGATAAGTGAAATGGAAAATGTTTGATGATTGCGAAGTCAATGACCGAAGGACGGCCTTGAATTCGCGGGAAATGAGTGGGTTGCCAGGGACCCTCTACTCTCAGTTGAGGATCTCCGTCTATGATGCGGATGATTTCTCTGCCTCTTGCGTCTGTCCGGGGACCCGAGTGCCAACGCGGGTGTTTAGCATTCAAATCCCCAGCCATAATGACGTTGGGATGTAGGGCGAGGATGGAGAGATAATCATTAGCAATGAACTGTTGACCAGGAGGGTGATAAGCAGACACTATCAGGACTTCGGAACCGCCCAGGTTCACGCAGACGGCAGTGGCTTCAAGGGTTTGAAGAGCGGGAAGCTGGACAGGTTTAAAGACAACCCCCCTCCTCACAAAGATCGCCGTGCCGCCGCCGCGACGGCCCACACGGTCGACCCTGAGGCAGTGGTAGCCGGAAATCCGGAAGGACGGAATAATAATACTTTTAAACATCTCTTATATCAAGGATGCCGGTGTTAGGAGACACGAATTCCACTGGCCCGGAGAGTCGAGACGAGGGAGGCCGAAGCACTTAGAATAATAGGGGCAACAGGGTTGAGGGGCCAGTCCAACGTCTGGGATGAGCGAAGTGGATGATCATATGAGGGGGTGAAATGAATTATAGTAAAAATGAAAGATGGAGCATTTGGTAGAATGGCGGCGAGGTAAACCGGAGGTCTCGGAGAAATCACGCCCAAGCGCTGTGTTATCCACTGCAAATCTCAGTTTGCGATCGCCTGGGATCGAACACGGGACGCCTTGGTGAGAGTCAAGCGTCAATCAATAATAATAATAATAATAACAATAATAATAATAATAATAATAATAATAATAATAATAATGATGATGATGATGATGATGATGATGATGATGATGATGATGATGATAATAATAATAATAATAATAATAATAATAATAATAATAATAATAATAATAATAATAATAATAATAATAATAATAACAAACAATAACAATATATTTGGGGAAATAGGTGAGGAAAGTGAAATTGAAACTACAAGGGCTCTTCAATAAAGAATGACCATAATTTTTTTACGGTCATAGTTTTTCGCACTAAAATTCAATCTTATTATATTCTGTTAGCTTAATGTGAAACACGCCGTAGTAGTTTCATTGTTGTTACTCCTGGTTCCCACCTGTGAGAACCAGGCAAGTTCAGACATTTTCAGTATCAGCTACCGCTGCAATTGAGGTAACACGCGAGGAACAATATGTGGCATTGAAATTCCGCTTTTGTCTCAACAAATCTTCAGTTGAGGCCTATACAATGTTACAGGAGGCCTATGGAGAGTCTGTTCTTCCCTACAGCACAGCTCGAAGGTAGTTTAAAATGTTTAAAGAAGGGAGACAATCAATTTCAAAGGAAGGTGGACCCGGTGCTCCAGTTACTGCTCTTACGGAAGAAAACATCAACACTGCTGCTGCCATTGTGAGAGAGGATCGGCGAATTACCTTAAGATCACTTTCTGAAATACTGAACATTTCATTGGGTGCCACCCACACGTTGGTGACAGAAACATTACACATGAGGCGTGTTTGTGCGCGATGGATTCCAAGACTGTTGATTCCCGAACAAAAGGACATTCGCATGCAGGTCTCCATGCAGTTAAAGTTAATGTTAGAGGAAGATCCGGAGTCTCTTTCAAACGTTATCACTGCTGATGAAACTTGGCTACATCATTTTGATCCTGAGGGCAAACAGCAAAGCTCAGTGTGAAAATCTCCTTCATCACTAACCCCCACAAAAGCAAAAGTGGTTTCTTCTGCTGGGAAAGTTATGGTCATCTCATTCTTTGATATTCATGGAATGGTTTATCAGCATGTTGTACCTGCACACACATCAGTAACTGGACAATACTACAGGGATGTTCTGAAAACATTACTAGTCCATATCAGGCGCAAAAGACCACGTTTCCGTGAAGCAGGCTGGATGCAGCACCACGATAATGCGTGGCCGCATATTGCCAATGTGGTTGCTGAATATCTTGTAAAACTCAACGTGAAGTGCATACCTCACCCTCCCTATAGTCCGGATTTAGCCCCATGTGACTTTTTTATATTCCCTAACTTGAAGAAACGCCTTCGTGGGAGGCATTATCCATCATCAGAAGTAGTGGTGAAGGCTGCGGAGGCGATTTTGAAGGATCTCTCAAAAATGGTTTCCAGCATGTCTTTGAAGAGGCAGAAACACTGGGACAAGTGCATCGCATACAGGGGAGACTATTTTGAGGAGGGCCATCAAAATTATGAGGATGAGTAAAGGTACGTTGTCAAAAAAGAATTGTGATCATTCTTTATTGAACAGGCCTCGTGAAACAAAAACAAGTGTCAAAAGATAGAAACAGCATTTCGACTCAAAACATATTTAATAAAAATGCAAGTTTAAATGTACAAAATTAAGACATTATAACACTGTAGTTTATCAGATTGCTTCTATGGAGCAGATATATTAATAAGTGAGAATTGTGGTGGACAACACGGTGCTGGGGCGGGTTTTCTGCGGGATCTCCGGTTTCCCCCGCCATCTCATTCCACCAATGCTCCATCTTCATCTCATGTATCATCAGTGTCACCGCCTGCGGTGCCGTATGTAGTAAAAGCGGGCGTTAAACACTATACATTTCATTTTTGAACAGAAAAGCAGATAGAAAAAGAAGAACGTAACATTACTAGAACAATTTAAGTCCACAAATTGTAGGTGAAGAGTACAGACTTACAAAGAAAAAGGAAATAAAAAATATACAGACTTCTATAGTGATATTAGGAAACGAAGGTTAAATTTTTATGGATATTCAACGATTAGCTTCAAATAGGCTCACAAAACAAATTATGAGGTTTTATGAAAATAAAAGCACAAGTAGACACGATGAAATGGATTGGTGAAATAAAAATGATTTAAAATAGTCGGAATCACTCAAGACGATACCCTAGACAGGGACGTGTTTAGAATGAAGGTGCAGAAGTGACAAGTTGATCAAGAGGACAAACCGAACAGCGTGGAGAGAAAGTAAGTCTACAGACAAAGAATGAGACAACTTGGATTCATAGAAGAGCTAAGAAATTTCTCTAAGTACTTTGCATAATCATACATGAGCTAATTTGAAAAACAAAGTAATAATTTGACGAGAATGTGGCAGTCTTAGACCTGCAGTCTGTCATGATTTATCATGGAACCCATAAAAAGGGCAGGCAGAGCTTGATATACCCCAATCACATGCCGATTTTATCACAGTGATTCGATATTTCCACCGCTTTCTGTTTTAACTCATACCGTTCAATCATTATGAAACAAACACATTGAAGGTACTTCTGCTCCAAATGCCGGCTACATCTAGGGCAGCGTACAACGTGGGAGTTTCATGGCCTGAATAAACCAGAAACTACTGGATGTAAACATAAAAACAGGAATGTGATTGTCTTTTTTATGTAGTTCATTTCGATTGTTTTACTTCGTGTGTGATACAAATTGCACGTGGAAGATTTATAGCTGCTGATAGAGGCTAGATAAACAAAATACCTCAGATTATAAGTTTCCATTGACATACATTCTACAAATGACTCATATGTATTAACTCTGTTCTAGTTTCAAGATTCAAGATTAGATTTTCTGTCCATATTCCAAAATCATACAATTTACAACTTTTGGCCACATTTTTTTTTTGTCTTTACCTTGTTGCTACCTTGTCTTACATGACACCCTGATCTACTGTTCTGTCAGGTAGCTCTTAACCTCCAAGTCTCCTTGATTACTTAATTAGCCTCTTTCTTCCCCCTCATCTTCCTTTCTTATATTCTTTACATTTCTTGTCAATTTTTCTTTTACTTTCTGTAAGAGCTCTCCAATACTTCTTACTTTCTTTTCCTCCTTTCCCTTTAACGTTTTTACAGCTACTATCTTCTTCTGTACTTACTCCCATTTTTCCTCCCAAACCTCTTATCTCCACATTGCAACCTCCTCGCATTCTGTTACATAGTGTTCTATGCTTTCTTTTCCCCACACAATTCACAAATTCCCTTTTCTCTATCTCTTATCCCTCTTAGGAATATTATTCCTGTTCTCATCCAAGCTAACCCTTCTCTCTCTTTCCTATTGCAGTAATCTATATATGCTTCTCGTCCCCAATTTCTTTTTATTTGTTTGTAAAATTGTAATGATTTCATATTTTCTAGACTTCCCCATATTTCCTGTCTTTCTATATCTTCTATTCTGCATTTTACCAATTTACCCCCATCGCTTGTATTCCTTTCCTCTAATCTCCATATATCTCCCATTCCTATCCTATCTCTGCCCACCAACTATTTCAGCCTTCTAATCTTGCTGTCTAATGCATAATTTCATAATTTCCCCTTCTTCATTGGCCAAGCACCTATACCAAAATGTTATTATTATTTCCATTATTACTCCATTTCTTCCTGTTTTTCCTAATTCTACTAAAGCTACTTCCCTAGCTGCTGATCTTACTGCCAAGATTAGGTATATCAAATTCGCTTTTAGGATTGCTTGGTCATTTGTATTTTTACTAGCCTCTAGTTCCAACGGTACCAGGTTCATATCTCGAGAAAGGACGATGAATTTTATTGGAGAATAGCAAAATCTACACTGATGTTCTTTGGAAAAAAAGTAAAAATATCTGATTATTTTTCTGACATAATCTTTTGTACTCCTCTTATACAAACTTTTGGATTGGATTGTTGGGAGCGGATTCGGCACCTCGACCAGACAGATCTTTTGTACCTATTCCCCACGTGTGGGCATCTCTGGGAGGGAGGGTGAGGTGAGAGGAGACAGGGCAGTCGACCCAAGGAGACACTGCAATTCAGAGGCCGCGGTTCCTACACTTTCCTAAATAGAACCTCACCTGCGGTGGATTTAGGACAATCTTCATCCCACCAACCGTGGCCCCGAAACAGTCATGAGACCGGCTCGGAAACCGGAGGCCGTCCCTCCCAAGAGCAAGGAAGACTCCAGGCAGGCTTTCGGAACTGGCATCCCGCCAGCCGCGTACCTAAATCGGCCCACTAGGGCAGCTCGGAGACCGGAGTACGTCCCGCTGGAGAGGAAAGCGTTTATTCAGAGCTTATCATCCTGCCATGTACCGCCGATACTCCCGCCGACACTTCTACCTTGAAAGAGACCACCAGATGAGAGATAATATGAAATGATAATGGAAATGAAATTCGGGGATGTAATTAACCTACCCAGCATTCACCTAGCAACCCGGGAAACCCCCGAAAAACCGTGCGTCAGGTAGGTCGGCCACGGGAATTGAACCCGGACGTCCCGAATGGGTGCCACGACAAAATCCCTGAGCCATCCCGCTTGTTAATACGAGGGTTGTCTGAAAAGTTTCCGACTTCAACATGAAGATGGCAGCACTCGTAAATAAAAGCTAGCGAATTTTGTTGTCCAACTATTGACAGTTACTCACCAAAGTTTTAGCCATTTTGGACGCTCAGTTGTTATGTAACAGTCGTTTGAGTGAATTGATGTGAGTGTTCTTATGAAAATGGACAAAATCTAGTATCGAGCTGTCATTAAATATTTGTTTTTGAAAGGCAATACGCATACGCAAATCAAAGATGAGTTGGTTTCTGTGTATGGGGACTCTGCACTATCATTTACCACAGTGATATTTTGGGAAGCTGAATTTAAACGTGGCCGTAAGAGCTTGGGAGACGATGACCGTGCGGGACGTCCAAAAAACGGCAACTACCGACGAAAACATCGCCGAAGTTCAACAAATGGTGCTAGACGACTACCGAATTGAAGAGAGAGAGATAGCAGAGGCTGTGTTTGCTTCTATAGCAAGTTTCTGCAGATTTGTGGCTGTTATATCACCAGTAACGTTGTATCCCCTGAAAACAGTCTTTATTTTTGCCCACCCAGCTCAATTGCATTCAGAACACAATTATACGGTGGTAGACGAATAATAATATGTCCCCTTTAGACAGCCATAACATCCACAACATACGTTTGGTGTAAACTGGTTAGCTAATCAACTTCGAAATTGCTCGAAACGAAATATGGCGCACGAGTGCTCTGCGCACAGAGAAACAAAGAGCGCGTGTCAAAGCTCAGTATATTAGCCACTAGATGTCAGAGTGCAAAGCGCATTTCATGTTTCAAAGTTGCCATCTGTGTTTACGGAGTTAGACGAAACTAACCGAAAGAGGACACGAACGCTCAAGAAAACGTGCGCACGTAGTATAGTTATTTATGGCAATAATGAATCAAGATGTATTTTATTTACCAGTGGAAAGTTTGTTAATTTCCGAGAGTGTATAAATAAGTTTTGTACCAAACAGTGTTTTATCCAACACTTACCCAAGTTATTAAAAAGATCTGCTTCTTTTTTTATTAAACTATAACAAAATAGAACATTAATTTTATTTTCTGCAATACAGGGCTATGTAGATATGGGTTGGCTGGATGTGTGTCGCTGGCTAATACCAATCGATGTTGACTAGTCGTTTCAATTGTTGGTATTACAACGTACGGCAATTGTTTCAGTCACTGATTCATACTAATTAAAAATAATGTTGAATAGAACTTTTTTGAAAGAAGAGGAATATTGTGACTTTGTGGGTTCCTAAAATTAAAAGTCAAGTTTACAGAAATTTTAAATGCCCTTTATTTCCGCAGAAAGACACTGTTTGTACACCCCTTTACAGCAGGCTAACATACACCAACACAATCTCTAGTCACTTCTGCACACGTAAATAAACAGAGTTCACTTTCAAATCACAGCTGCACGCGCACAATTACCGATTCCCATTATGACTGTCCCAACTGGCGATCCGTAACTTCTTTTATAGCTCCACTCATTGTCCTAGAAATTTGTGGAATGTTCTCTAACAATCAAGAAACCGAACCTTAAGTTATCTATCTTTATTTGTTTCGGCAAGCTTTTTATCTCCCTTTGTGCACGCCGGCCGAACCGGTAGCAACAATGGCTTGCGACAATATCTATACCAGACAAAGTTTTTGAGGAGGCCGAGAGTGTTTTGTTAGATTTGTTAACAATGTAAATCTACGAAAAGGAATATTTAAACTTAAAAGAGTGGTAAAAGTGAAATTTTATCCATTCTTATTATTAACATGTTATTTAAGTAAGGTAAATTATATAATTAAAGTATAACTTTCCAAGTAAGTGGTAGATAAAGTTAATTATTGTAGCTTTTCTACAACAACTGTATCCTATTTACAAATCATATTCATTTTCCAAAAACCTTGTATGTTAGTTAATTGATGGAAATTAATCATTTCTCCACACTAGCCATATATAGGCTAAGATTTTTGATAGCTAGAGTCAACATGAAAAATTCAATGCCATGGCCGGGGTTTTAACCACGGATCTCCTGTCTAATTTAATTTAAATACTTTAATTATTAATTAGATATTTAATAGTATTAATTAAATAATTATTAATTTATAATTTAAAGAATTTAATGTCAGGACGTGACGTTAGTCATGGTAGCTCAATGGGTTAGAGTGACTGGACGGAAACCAGGAGATCCGTGGTTCAAATCCCGGCCATGGCCATGTTGACTCTATCAAAAATCTTGTATGTGTTCCAAACATATTTTAGTTATTAATGTGTGTAACAGTATTTTTGTTTAGTAATGTTCGAAGGAATAATAAATATATAAAAATGTATGTAGTTGTGTGATTGGCCGAAGTAGTAGTGGTATGACGTGGTGTGATGACGTGTCAGTGAATCGGCCAATCACAAAATAAAGCGGGAATTACTATGGGGACAAGAAAATCAATAATCTAGAAAAAGTGAGAATCTTGTGTCTTGCTGGAGAAGGAGGAAAGATGTTACGATGATTGTAATTGAAAAGGAAAATTAATAAGATTCAAAAAGTATTATTCAATATTTATAATAGATAAGAGTGAATCATAGTTCATATTATATAATTAAATAATATATTACAAAATTGGACTCATCTAAATTTTATTTTCACCAAAAATCCGCATCCACACCTGAGAAAAGATCTCACGACTCTCAGTAGATTAAAACTCGACTTGGATGTTACAAAAAGTTGGCTTGCTTCTTATTAGTTGAAGATGAACGAAAATATAATCCCGTTACAAATGGCGCAGCAACGTGTGGGGCTCGAATAGGATAAAGAAGAGGAGATTAAAGCATCGTGCAGTTCCGTGAGAATTTAAAAGGAAAGAAGAAAGAAGAGAGAAGAAAGAAGAAAACGAGAACTGGTTTAAGTGAGTGAAATTAAAAAAAAAAAATAATAATAGTAGTAGTAGTAGATTTATGTTGTTAAGAAATCAGAAAATAGTTAAAAAGATGGCGAGTAGAAAAGAAATAATAGTGGAAGGAGAAGTTACTGATAGTGTAGGAATGAATAGGGAGGATGCAAGATTAAGCATAGATAATGAGTCAATGTTGGAAAGAATAACAAGAATGTTAAGTAATTTAGATTCTAAAATAGAACAAAATGCAAATGATTTAAAATCAGAAATAGGAGATGTTAAATCTGAAATGAGTAATTTAGATTCTAAAATAGAACAAAATGCAAATGATTTAAAATCAGAAATAGGAGATGTTAAATCTGAAATGAGTAATTTAGATTCTAGAATGAAAGATGTAAAATCAGAAATGAGTAATTTAGATTCTAAAATAGAACAAAATGTAAATGATTTAACTAAGAAAATGAATGATTTAGATGTAGGAGTAAGACAGGAACTAGCACAAAATATGAGTAACTTAGAAATTAATTTATTACAGAAGTTAAAACAGGAATTAAAATCTGAAATTTCACAGGAGATTAGAGAAGGGAGAAAAGAGTGTAGGGATAATATGGAAAGGCTCATGCAGATCATAGAGATTAATAAGGATGAGAATAGAAAGGAAGTCAATGAGTTGAGAGAGATAATTCAGGAAACTAGGTTAGGTCAGGACATTGTGAAACAAGAAATAAGAATGGAATTAAACAAAGAG
Organism: Mantis religiosa; assembly: GCA_030765055.1. Lineage (NCBI taxonomy): Eukaryota > Metazoa > Arthropoda > Insecta > Mantodea > Mantidae > Mantis > Mantis religiosa. The sequence continues at coordinate 14,352,062 of CM060951.1, forward strand.
TTAGAAACATTTAGGATACAACAGGCAGAAATAACACAAAAACAAAGAGAAGAATTAGGAGATAAAGTAGAACAAAGAATCAATGTAATTTGTTCTGAAATGCAATTACAACATGATGAAAGTAAGATACACCAAGAGGAAATAAAGTTACAAATTGATGAGATAAGTAAAGCAAAAGAAGAAGTAATTTTGCAAATTAAAGAGGTAAAAGAACATTTTGAAAAAGAAAAGGATAACTTAGGAAAATTGACACAAGTTGTAATTGCATTACAGGCTAGAAAAGTAAATAACGGGAAAGAAATGTCTAGAATTACAAATATAAACGATTGTGACTTACCAGGTGAATTAAGCAATCATCAGAAGTCTAGTGATGTAGTAAGTGAATGTAGTGATTTTGTGAGTCCAGATAATGATATTAATTATCACAGAAACACACAGAACATGTCCTCACACACACAACTCCACAGTCTAGGTCAAAATGAATGTGTACATTATTCACTAAATGATATTAGTCCACCAAGTTTTGATGAGGAATCAGGTGATAATCCAAAAGTATTTCTTAGGGAATTGGAAGAATATTTCCGTATTAAGAGAATTCCCAATGAATTTCGGATGGTAATAGTAAAACGCTGTTTAAAGAAAAATGCTCTTGAGTGGTTAAGGTTAACTTTGGCTTCACATGAAACATACAGTACTTTCAGAAATCTGTTTATAAATAGATTTTGGGGACCTGAGAGACAAAGAAGAATAAAAGTTGAGTTAGCAACGGGTAGGTTTGAGTTTAAAAAAGGGATTTCTATGACTGAATATTTCTTAAAATTAGCAAACAAACGTAAGTTGATCAATCCCGAAATTTCTGAGACAGAAATTGTCAACATGCTAATACGTCATTATCCACCACATATCAGAAATCATTTAATTGTGGCTAAGCCTATCGATTTCTCTGATATGATTGAATTATTATCCGAATTTGAAGCACATAACCTCATTAATGATACTACATCCTGTGATGGTAACTATAATAACGTCCATATTGAGCGAGGAAGAAATCGACAGGAATCACAACCTACAAATAATAGGAATAATAGGACGAGTTTAAATTGGGGCGGGGCACCCGTGAGAAATCAAAGATTTGAAGGAAGAGGTTATGATCCTAGACGAACTTATGAATCTGTAATTCCCGGAACAGGAAGTGGAGTTCAAAATAATGTGCAAAGGAATTATCATAACAATCAGTCGACGAGAATTGGAAGAAATGATCAAATAAACCATGTAAGATTTTATCGAGGAAATAATCAGCGAATAAGTAATTTTAATAGGGGTAGAGGTACTAGTTTATTTAGTGCAAATCAAAGAGATTTTAGGGGTGTGAGATTTGAAAGAAGTAATCAAAATGAAAGAGTCGAAAATACACAAAGCACAGAGAATGATGTGAGTATAAACGATAGCACCAACCTAACCAACAAAGAAAGTAATAATCAGAGGGAGATGGAAAACTAAAAACCAAATCATTTTGTGCTCTGGAAAGTGGTTCGGTGAGGATGACACAGGGCGAATTGAAAGTTGAAGATAACGGAAATAAGCTCACTCTCTTGCAGAAAAATAAGGAATTAGTTAACCCACCTCAGATAATTATTTACCTATGGGATAAAGAATATACAGCCTTGATTGATACTGGAGCCAGTTCTACTGTGATAAGTGAGGAATTGTTTAAAAATCTGTTAGCTAACTATAAAGTGGAATATTTAAATGTGTGTAACGTTTACTGCAGTACTGCAATTGGGAAGAAAAAGGATAGGATTAAATATCAAGTATTAATTAAGGGGCGAATAGGTGAATGGAATTTCAATTTCATTGCGTTGGTAATTCCACATTTGGCAAGAGATGTAATTGTGGGTAATGATTTATTATATGAATGGCAAAGTGTATTGAATTTCGAAATGCATGAAATGAAGGTTAAGACAGAAAATGATTTATTAGTAATAAAATTATTGGAAGAAGATGGAAGAAAAGAAGAGAATATGGATAATATAAATAATGAAAGTTTTTTTTGTGGAAGATATACTTTTGCAAGAAAATGGTAATATTGAATACGATGAAAATGAAAATTGTGGGAAGAATTTAATTATTGATGGATTGTAAAATAATGTAACTGACCTTGAAAAGCATTGTTGCCAATTATATACAATACAAGATAAGAACGGCGGAAGCCAAGTGGAGGAAGAAATAGAATTCCAGAGAATATTACAAGTAAATTTAGAAAAAACATACAATTTAGACCAAGCGAGAAAAGAACAGTTGAAATTGTGTATATTAAAGAATAGAAAAGCCTTTAGTTCAAAACCTGGACTGTGTAACAAATACACACACATTTAAAGTGAATGATACTGATCCCTATACACATAAGAGCCTTGACAGTAATTGAAACAATATTGAATATATACTATGTGTGTGTTAAATAATAATAAAATAAAACATTGTTAAACATCAATATATTGTAGTATTTTAATTAATGTTAATTTATTGTTGTTAAATGTTCATTTATTATATTTCATCCAATGTATGTATATTATTATATTTTATGTATGTTGTATTGGTGTTGTGTAATATTGGTGTAAACGAAATTGTTAATTGGGGCTGTTCTTCGAAATATATGGAAACAGATTGTTAATTCCTTTATTTGGTTATTTTCCATATATTTCGAAGAGGGGCATTTGTAACAGTATTTTTGTTTAGTAATGTTCGAAGGAATAATAAATATATAAAAATGTATGTAGTTGTGTGATTGGCCGAAGTAGTAGTGGTATGACGTGGTGTGATGACGTGTCAGTGAATCGGCCAATCACAAAATAAAGCGGGAATTACTATGGGGACAAGAAAATCAATAATCTAGAAAAAGTGAGAATCTTGTGTCTTGCTGGAGAAGGAGGAAAGATGTTACGATGATTGTAATTGAAAAGGAAAATTAATAAGATTCAAAAAGTATTATTCAATATTTATAATAGATAAGAGTGAATCATAGTTCATATTATATAATTAAATAATATATTACAAAATTGGACTCATCTAAATTTTATTTTCACCAAAAATCCGCATCCACACCTGAGAAAAGATCTCACGACTCTCAGTAGATTAAAACTCGACTTGGATGTTACAAAAAGTTGGCTTGCTTCTTATTAGTTGAAGATGAACGAAAATATAATCCCGTTACATGTGTTAAGCCTTTTGTGTTTTGGTCAGACTGTTATCTTTTTGGAGGACAGTAAATTTACATGCTTGACCTAAGTATAAGTTTACATCCTGCTCCGACTTAAGTGGCTAGCTTTTACGACATGATGTCTGTCTGCACAGTGTCCTCGTAAATCACCACGTGACTATAATGAAGCAATGTTAAGTGACATTGTCTCTGGCTCCTTGAATATGCATTATGTTTGTCCTTACTGAAGCCATTCCTATTGTCTGTCAATCCTGGCTCAAGAAGTGGCCCGGTTAAAAAAGCACCTTTTTTTAACTGCTGATATCCTTTGTACGAGGGTCACTCCAAAAGTTATGCACACTATTTTTCTTTTTTAAATATCCTGTTTTCATTCTACATCTTTGAAATTTGTACCGTGTGTAAATGTATCCTTCCCACTTGTGTGGAATATATTTCAACTTGTTCCTGTGATAGACGCTCTCACAGCATGTCTTCAAGATGGTTCCTACACCCGTCAGAAGCAACGTGCTGTCATTGAACTGTTGTGCTGTGACAAAGAGATAGTGGGAAGCTTCCACAAGAGGTTGGAAAAGATGTATGGAGATTCTGCTGTCGGGCTTAGATTAGATTAGATTGATTTGGGTTCAGTAGGTTCACTTGTAGCCAGAAAAGGCTGTGAACATTGAACATGTCCTGGAAAACAAAACAGGGATAAATATATATGATACAAAATGAAACACTTTTTAATTCAGCTTTCACTTGACTTATGCCAGTACGTCTCAACCTTTTTGCAATGGATACCATTCTTGTTATTTATTAAATACATATAAATTAAAAATAAACTTTCAACTTGCATCAAAGATTTATTGATAGTGATTTGTCATTGGAATAGTTAGATACTACTTATAGAGCTACAGAAACATTATCAGGATAATTTGTCATTCAGATAATCTTGTACAGAATAAAAGGTTTTTGAGTAAAAGTACTCTCTAACAGCTTTTTTAAAAGCACCGAAATTATCAACTTTTTCTTTAAGAACATTAGGAAGTGCGCCAAATATTTTGATAGTTTCATAATACACACCTTTCTGAAAGCAAGAAAGTGTAGCACTGGGATAATGGATATTTTACTTTTGTCTAGTGTTTATTCTGTGAATTACATTATTTGTTGCAAATAAGGCACGATTGCATACAAAGAATTTTAGGATCGGGAGTATATACATGCAAGGAAACGTTAATATCTTCAATCTTGTAAAAAGATCTTTACAGGAGCATTTGGTGTGGGAGTTACTTTCTACTGAGTTTCCCCAAAATAATATTGCATTTTCCATAATAGAGTTAAAGTATGCATAATATACCAATTTAAGTGTGACAATTGAACTCACATTAACCAGCTCTCGGATAGCATAACAGGCAGAGCTGAGTTTAGGTAAGATATAATTTATGTGAGCTTTCCAATCTAAACATCTGTCCACTTGAAGGCCCAGAAATTTTATACTGTCAATTTCTTCTAATAACATATCATTAATCCCGATTTCTATTTGGGCATGTGACGTACGACAAGTTATAAATTTGACCACTTTTGTTTTGTCTAGATTCACAGATAATTTGTTCGCTTTAAACCAGCATGGCATACAGGATGAAGTACGGTTAGTTGGTGGGCAAGCAAATAACGTGATAAAGATGGCGCGGCAGTATTGAGGGTTCCCCTCGCAGGGGCACAAGCTCCTGGCAATGTGCGAAGAGTTAATTAAGTGGTTTCTGCTTACGGATGCATTACAATGAATGAACTTCACTCTACGTTGGAAAAGGGGAAGCAGGTGTATGTAGAATACTGAAAGGTTGGGATTAAAGGTTTATGCCAGTTGCATTCTCATATGTTGACAGAGGTTTACAAAGAAAACACAAAAAAAGTATGCCGCAAACTCTTGGAACAGTACGGGAATGGTGGAGACGACTTTCTTGGAATAACTGTGATAGGTAATGAAAGGGTAATTCATAGAGTGGCATCGTGCAAATTCGCTCAAGGAAAAAGAAAATAAATAAAAATTGCACCTTCGAATGGAAAGGATACGGCTATGGTGCATTTCGATTCTGAAGGACTCTTCCTTGTGGACATTATGCCACATGGAACCATCATTATGTGCATGATGTTGCATATGTGGATAAAAGAAATAAAAATAATAAAAATAAAAATAAACTCTGCTTTCTTATGTTCCGATGCCTAGATTCTATATCGGAACCTTTTAACTATTTCTTATTTATTCATTTATAAATTTATTACTTATAAGAATAACTTTTAGTTATGTGCAGAAACAATAACCTAAATGACTGCTAAACTTTGCAGTCAACTAACCTAACAAACTATCCTAATTATTTTTCCTCTTGTCTTCAAATATATATCTCTCTCTTCAAATATATATATATATATATATATATATATATATATATATATATATATATATATATATATATACACTCCTGGAAATGGAAATAAGAACACATTGACGCCGGTGTGCCAGACCCACCATACTTGCTCCGGACACTGCGAGAGGGCTGTACAAGCAATGATCACACGCACGGCACAGCGGACACACCAGGAACCGCGGTGTTGGCCGTCGAATGGCGGTAGCTGCGCAGCGTTTGGGCACCGCCGCTGTCAGTGTCAGCCAGTTTGCCGTGACATACGGAGCTCCATAACAGTCTTTAACACTGGTATCATGCCGCGACAGCGTGGACGTGAACCGTATGTGCAGTTGACGGACTTTGAGCGAGGGCGTATAGTGGGCATGCGGGAGGCCGGTTGGACGTACCGCCGAATTGCTCAACACGTGAGGCATGAGGTCTCCACAGTACATCGATGTTGTCGTCAGTGGTCGGCGGAAGGTGCACGTGCCCGTCGACCTGGGACCGGACCGCAGCGACGCACGGATGCACGCCAAGACCGTCGGATCCTACGCAGTGCCGTAGAGGACCGCACCCTCACTTCCCAGCAAATTAGGGACACTGTTGCCCCTGGGGTATCGGCAAGGATCATTCGCAACCGTCTCCATGAAGCTGGGCTACGGTCCCGCGCACCGTTAAGCCGTCTTCCGCTCACGCCCCAACATCGTGCAGACCGCCTCCAGTGGTGTCGCAACAGGCGTGAATGGAGGGACGAATGGAGACGTGTTGTCTTCAGCGATGAGAGTCGATTCTGCCTTGGTGCCAATGATGGTCGTATGCGTGTTTGGCGCCGTGTTGGTGAGCGCCACAATCAGGACTGCATACGACTGAGGCACACAGGGCCAACACCCGGCATCATGGTGTGGTGAGCGATTTCCTACACTGGCCATACACCTCTGGTGATCGTCGAGGGGACACTGAATAGTGCACGGTACATCCAAACCGTCATCGAACCCATCGTTCTACCATTCCTAGACCGGCAAGGGAACTTGCTGTTCCAACAGGACAATGCACGTGCGGTTGTATCCCGTGCCACCCAACGTGCTCTAGAAGGTGTAAGTCAACTACCCTGGCCAGCAAGATCTTCGGATCTGTCCCCCATTGAGCATGTTTGGAACTGGATGAAACGTCGTCTCACGCGGTCTGCACGTCCAGCACGAACGCTGGTCCAACTGAGGCGCCAGCTGGAAATGGCATGGCAAGCCGTTCCACTGGACTACATCCAGCATCTCTACGATCGTCTCCATGGGAGAATAGCAGCCTGCATTGCTGCGAAAGGTGGATATACACGGTACTAGTGCCAACATTGTGCATGCTCTGTTGGCTGTGTCTATGTGCCTATGGTTCTGTCAGTGTGATCATGTGATGTATCTGACCCCAGGAATGTGTCAATAAAGCTTCCCCTTCCTGGGACAATGAATTCACGGTGTTCTTATTTCAATTTCCAGGAGTCAAGTCAGTCCGATTTAAATCTATGTCACCTTCTTGGTTTGTTATCTCTTCTCCTCCCAATTCATAGATATTTTCAATTTCAAAATCTCCTGATTCCTCTTCTTCTACTGGTGTTGCTTCATCAATTGGATACATTCCTATGTTCAGATTTCCTTCCATCTCTCGTCTTTGGATTCTAGTTGATCGTTTGTTGGGTTGTTGCAGGTGTGGCCAGTTCTATTGGTGTAGATTTCTTAGAAGTTATATATTGTTCCCAAGCTTTTGTTGAAATAATGTTTGATATCGTGTCTAACTTATTCAACTCCTCTGCATCTCTTATTATTTCCCATGTTGTCTTTCCTTGCAGCTCTTGTCTCAAATTATGCACTTCTCGATGCTCTTGACACTCGAAAATTTGGTGTTCTGGTGTATCCTCTATGCTGCATACTGTACATAGACTTGACGCTGGTCTTCCTATCCTTTTAAAGTAGGTGGCATAAGGTCCATGTCCACTAATAAAATGGATTATTCCTTTAGTCGGTTTGAAGTGGCTCATTCTTAGTCTTTCCTGTAATTAAGATGATATATCAAGAGAATGAGTTGTGTATAAAACTACCAGGCAACAAAGTAACTAAATCTATATCGAGTAAGGCAGGAGTACGACAGGGATGTAAACTTAGTCCAGTATTATTTAATCTTTATATCGATGGAATTTTAGAGGAGATATCAAGTTGTAGGGTACATTCACCAGTTATTAATAATAAACAAATACCGGGGCTACTGTTTGCAGATGACCTAGTAGTTGGGTCCATATCAAGTGGAGGGCTGAGAAGAGCAATCGAGGCAGCCAATTCTTATTGCAATAAATGGGGTTTGAAAGTGAATGAAAACAAAACTAAGATTATGGTCTTCAAAAAAGGATACAGGTTGCGTAAGGATGAGAAATGGGAGGTTAATAGAAGAGATATAGAAGTAGTAAGGATATTTGATTATTTGGGTACAAGGTTGAGTTCAGATGGCAGTTGGAAAGAATAAAAAAAGATGTCTGTGGCAAAAGGTAAAATGGCCATGAGAGTGATAAGATCATGCTACAGTAAACTGTCAGATATAAATGTCAAATGGTTGGAGAGGATTTATACGGCAGTAGTAGAAAATAGAATGTTACATGGATCAGAGGTTTGGGGAATAGATGAGGCTTGGAGAGAGACTGATAGAGTGCATAGATCCTTTGTAAATACATATTGGGATTGCCAATAGCATCACCTAATGGGGTAGCACAATTGGAACTGGGCAGGCATTCTACTAAAATTAAAATCTTGCCAAGGGCAATGAAATACTTATACAGAAGCACTAACTTGGAAGATGGCAATATTATTAAAGAATGTTTTCATATTCAAAAGAGAAGTAACTGGGGTGGGTCTTGGGCACATAAAATGAATGACGTGTTGAAGCAGATAGGTATGGGTCATTCTTGGATAAATGCAGAGTATGGGTATAGAGGCTTCTGGAAAGAAGTTAAGCTAAGATTAGAAGATATTGACAGACAAGACATTTTTGCCAATACAAGTGACAAAAGCTCACTAAGATTATATAGAGAAATAAAAACAACAGGGGGAGGGAAGGATATATAGATATATGTAGTAAGTTAGGGCGAGAAGCTTTTGCTTGGGTGAGAACAGGAGTGAGAAACTTGAAAGGTATAGGTCAAGAGAGGGAGCTAGATAAATGTCCATTGTGTGGAGAAGAGAATGTAGATTTCCATTGTATATTAAATTGGAGTCAAACAAAGATACGGAGAGAGCAGGCTTGGATACGTAAACGGGACAGTTTGGGGGGTGAAGTAGTAATTAGAAAAATGTTGTCAGTAAAAGGAGAAAAGAACAGGAGAAATATAGGGAATTATTTAGGGAAAGTTAAAGAGAGATGGCTAAGAACAATTAAGAGAAAAATGTAGAGCGAGATAGGTGAAATGGCAGAAAGTGTAAAAAGGAGCAGAGGGCCTCCAATACACAAAAACCTAGGGTTAGGTGTATGGGGGCTGAATTACTATTCAATGGTGGGCAACATGATAACATGATAGGATTTTCAGGATTTAGGAATATATGGCATATTTCAGTATGGATTTTATAATTGTAATCTTGATTTTGTATTTCCATTTGTTGATGTAAAAGGAAATAAATTATAATTACTATTAGTCTTTCTTCTATTGTTGGAAGTAATTCATAGACTCGACGTCCTTCCTCTATGCTGTCCCATTCGTTTTGTCATTCCTGTAATAGTGTCCGTTTAGTTTGCATCCTTGTGTCACATCCTTCACCTACTATTTCACGTACTTTTTGCCTGTTATTCTTCCTTCTCCAGTATTCTGCACCTCTATATCTTATGATCAAGTCCATCGGCCATATCCCTAGGATTACGAATAGAGCCATCGTGGGGGTGGTCTTAGTTCCGCCTCCATACCGTAAAAGTATCTGTCTTTGTGTTCTTCTTATTTGTATTTTGTTTCTTTTGTTGCTAAGCTGTATATGTGGATACTCTGAAGAAACTTCAAGCTCGACTGAGTCATGTTTTACCATATAGGCAAAAGCAGGATGTTTGGCTGCTGCATGACAATGCACGGGCATGTGTCGGTGAAAAAACCACGGAAGTGATCACAAAGCTCGGAATGATAACATTGAAACATTCGCCTTATAGTGTCCTGGCTCCGTGACTATCATCTCTTTAGAAAACTGAAAGATTCTCTTTCTGGATCAAGGTTTGAAGCTGATGGCTCCCTCGTGAACGCTGCCAAACAGTGATTCAAACATGCTGGTACAGACGTTTGCCGTGCCGATATACAGGCGCTGGTTCCAAGTTGAGAAGAATGGGGATTATGTTTAGAAATGAAATGTTGTTCCTAAAGGATATATCGTCACACTGTATTAAATTTCAAAGATGTAGAATGTAAACTGTTTAAGAACAAACAGTGTGTACTTCTTTTGGAGGGAACCTCGTAAGTTATAAAAATATAAGACAATACTTCCCCTTCTTACTATAGGTAGTAGAGAAAATAATATTAATAATATTTATAAGTATAACCTTTTTGTTTTAGGTAATAAACCTGTACGGCATGAAACTGACTGGTGGAGCCTTGGATTCCATTTAAATTCAACAGATGTTGCAGATGGAACTTCTTGAAGGCAGTGACCAAGTGTCTGCAGTCACCATGTGACATAATCATCACATTTCCACATGTTCGATATATGTGAAAGACATTACGAAGTGTGTCCACTTCCACGTCATTACAATGTCAGAAGCTGCGGGGCACAGCAACTGACATGACGTCACATTGTAGTTTGTTACGAACGTAATGCAGTGTATGATTTGCTTCTACTGTAAACATTAGGCAGCCATGAGCCTGTACAGCTTAATACTACAAAAGTGTATATCAATAGCTTCATGGAAATGAAAGTGACATGAGATTAAGCTGCGAATATGAATAATACTGTATTAAATACAATTACAAGAATAAAAAACAAAGAAAGAAAATTTTAAGTTATGACTGAGACAGTTCACATGTGTATATGAGAGAGAAGGCAATACGATGAGAGAAACATTAAATAAAAATTGCTAGATATGTGAAACAGTGATGGCAAGAGGCTACTGAAATAAAACATTGTATAAAACTCAAACATTAATCTGTTTACAGTATTAAGTTTAATTTCAAAATGTGTCTTGAGTCAATTCGTTGGAGGGAGTGTAAAGTCTATGGAGAGAGTCGTAATATAATAGATGCATGGCGGAGAAGTTGCCTAGCAAGCTTGGCGTTCGAGGCGAATACGGTCACTACGCTAATATTATAAGTAAAAATTGAATTTTAGTTGAAAATAACGAAATGTTCGATTTTTAAATTGTCACCAATAACTTATTTGCCTAAATATTTAAAGCTATTTTTAAAAGCTTAGCGATGTCTTTAAATCGCCCACGTGCTATCTTTAAATCACAATAGATCCATTTTGTATGTAATTGTTACTCAGCTTTATGTTATTGCACATGAAATTTATTATTTAGATTTCAGTTTTGCTCTGAATTGTTTGGAAATTTGTATACATCTAACATTTTCTATCAGAATTCAAGTGTGCATTTTATTATTGCATTACTCACTGTCTCACAAAAAATTAATCTATACTGAGACAGGAAGAAATTTTAACATCAGTAACTTTATAAACAACAGAAGTGGTTTACTTAAGCTAATGATAACTAAAATCAAATACATACATTTGTTTTCATTGAACTTAAGTATCAGAAAATGACACGATCACACAACCCAGACAAGTCAGTTTGAAAAAAAAAACCTACAATTTTTTTAACTAAATAAAGTCATTTAATTGAATTATCTGAAACTGAACTTTGGCTGTTATGTACAGTCGCTTCTTTATTTACTCACATAAAATGTGCCAGTTCTCAAATAGGTAGCTTTAAAATTAAAATATTCAGTTAAGTGTCCCTCAAACCTACAAAAAATTATGCACCTCACAATGTGACACACAAAAATATAAAAAACAATTAAACATATTTATATTTCTTGCACTATCCTATCAATGTGCATTCGTTGCACACATAATTACAGTCACAGAAGCGATTTGCAACACTCTGTTAACATATTCATGTCACCTTACGTAGCGATTATAGCTACAGGTTACACAGGGGCAGTGTCGTCACGACGTAGAAGATTCTGAACCCCTGACTTTCCTGCTAGGCAACGTCTCCAACACAAGCCATACACCTCTACAGGTGGACTGAATCGTGAGCTCGGCAGCTAGACAAGTGGCGTCATGGCACGCTTTCAAATGAGTGTAAATGGAAGAAATTTAGTTTGAAAATACGAGACGAACTTTTATCCTATTTCACATGTTTGGCAGATCGTGTGTTTTGTTACATTGACTGAATTATTAATTTTAAATACATTTAATGAAGTTAACCATCCTCAGCTCGGATTTCCGATAGCGCAATACTGCCAAGTGAACATCTAATACCATGGCTTAGCAATGTTGTAATTTAGGAGGCTTTGAAGTAATAGTTTGATGGTCGATGCTCCTTTGTCTAGAAATAATAATAAATAATATGGAATTTATGTTGGTAAACTATGAATTTCTTTAGAAATGTACTGGTATTCTCAGTGCTGTAGCTGGGAAAAGGTTTAGGTGGTACTCGTACTCGTCAAAAGTCACTTAAGAATTGCGGTTCGCTCTGCCTGACCATTCATTGTTACACCAAGAAGCTTTATGACTAGTATAAAAGCTATTGCCCTTTCAGTTTAGTGCTAAAAACAATCAATAAACGTTTTTTTCTTTAATTCTAAGCATAGCTTCATGAATTTAGACCTACGCTTACGTGTTCAAACTTTACACCAGGGGAAGACAGGTAGCGTCGGTGTGACGTCAGCTCTGTTAGCTCTAACCGCCAAATATGCTCCCGAACGAAAGGCAGGTTAGCATATGACGTCACAGCGCTGACTTCTGCTGCCGAAGAGGGAAGAAACAGTTTGATGTGTTGGTGTTCCGACAGCGTAAGAAAGACAGGAAACGTATCGTTAATATGTACAACTTATATCTTGGGTGTTGTAATATTAATGCTGACTGCTTTAATTACACAATTGGTCACAGTTTATAAATAATTACATTTTGGCTCTGTGCTATGAGAAAATATATAAAACTTCAACTCGTAGTTTATCTGAAGGCCAGGCATGTTATAAAATAAATAAAATAAAACATAAAGTAATTTTCTCTGTAAATAAAGCAGACCCATTCAGAACAAAATTACGTGGACATTTTCCGACACTTTCTGCTTGGTATTTCTTTAATTAGTTTATCAATGTCAGGACGTAATGTCTGGGAATTTTGTAATCGAAGACTGTATGTTAGATTGTGATCCGACAGGGTGCTTTGGGGTTTTGACTTAGCTAATTACATAACAAAAAATGGCTGTCCCCGTAGCTCAGTCGGCAGAGCACCTGCCTGCCGTGCTAGGGGTCCCGGGTCCGATTCCCGGCGGTGGGAATGGGGATTTTTCTCCAACCAAGATAATTCCCCATCTTCCCCAGAGTCTGGAAGTGTGAATGTGTGTGTGATGTAATGATTAAAACCTAACGAATACGAGTTAACACCTTCGATATGTTACAAAGGAGAACGACCGCCAATATGACCATTGCAGTTAAAGGCTTTCTCCGACCAAGATAATTCCTCATCTTCCCCAGAGTCTGGAAGTATGAATGAGAGTGTGAATGTGTACGTGATCTAATGATTAAAACCCAACGAATACGAGTTAACAGCGTCGATATGTTCTCAAAGGAGAACGGCCGCCGATTAAAACCCAACGAATACGAGTTAACACCTTCGATATGTTCCAAAGGAGAACGGCCGCCGATGTGACCATTGCAGTTAAAGGCTTTCTCCGACCAAGATAATTCCTCATCTTCCCCAGAGTCTGGAAGTATGAATGAGAATGTGAATGTGTACGTGATCTAATGATTAAAACCCAACGAATACGAGTTAACACCTTCGATATGTTCCAAAGCAGAACGGCCGCCGATATGACCATTGCAGTTTAAAGGCTTTCTCCGACCAAGATAATTCCTCATCTTCCCCTGAGTCTGGAAGTATGAATGTGTGTGTGTGTGTGTGTGTGTGTGTGTGTGTGTGTGTGTGTGTGTGTGTGTGTGTGTGTGTGTGTGTGTGTGATGTAATGATTAAAACCCAACGAATACGAGTTAACACCTTCGATATGTTCCAAAGGAGAACGGCCGCCGATATGACCATTGCAGCTTAAAGGCTTTCTCCGACCAAGATAATTCCTCATCTTCCCCTGAGTCTGGAAGTATGAATGTGTGTGTGATGTAATGATTAAAACCCAACGAATACGAGTTAACAACTTCGATATGTTCCAAAGCAGAACGGCCGCCGATATGACCATTGCAGTTAAAGGCTTTCTCCGACCAAGATAATTCCTCATCTTCCCCAGAGTCTGGAAGTATGAATGAGAGTGTGAATGTGTACGTGATCTAATGATTAAAACCCAACGAATACGAGTTAACAGCGTCGATATGTTCCAAAGGAGAACGGCCGCCGATATGACCATTGTAGTTAAAGGCGGAGTTTAAAAAAAAAAAAAAAAAATTCACACACATATGTCGAGCCAAACATACACAATGTCCGTGCGGCAAGTGAACATTCTTGTAAAAATCAGCCAGGTCTTCCTTATGTGTATATTTGTCCTTCAATAAATAGTCATATTGTAAATTGCAGCTACATTTTTGTCATCGAGTGTGCTACACTTGACTCTCGAAGCTGCTGCCTTTCTCTGCTGGTGGTACGGTGGTACGGCGAACCGATCCAACTACAGCACTGGGCATTCTACATGCTCTTGTGCGTATATAAGAGAAGGGGTACAAAACACATGACTGTGGAAAAAATTTATTGATATCTTGACATAAGTAAATGGAGTAACTATGATATTAAGATGAGAATTACGAATAATGAAATAATTTAATTGTCAAGTGTTCTGGAAGACTAGAAGAATGAAAAACAAAACAAAGTGAGAAGTTTACTAGGGTGTGTGTGTGTGTGTGTGTGTGTGTGTGTGTGTGTGTGTGTGTGTGTGTGTGTGTGTGTGTGTGTGTGTGTGTGTGTGTGTGTGTGTGTGTCAGAGAGACAGTCCAATTCAAGAAGCTTTAGGATACAAAGAAGTATATAAAATAACTCAAATTTGGAATGAGAGGCAGACGGTGTACTTAATGTATAGTTGTTCAATATGATTCTTAATTAAACATCTTTAAACTTATTCTTGTCGAGCTTGGATGTTCCTGAGCCTAATTAAGTCATTTAGTCTTACCATTACTCGAAATAAAATTACCTATCCATCTTGCATTATATTCCAATTAAAATGCAGTCCTTGCCCTATTTATGTACTTTGAAATTATTACTTATACATATATAGAATAAACTGTGTGTATTAAAGGCATCTCTATTTTAGTGAAGAGGAGAGGAGGGTAGTATGGAACAGTCGGGAAATATGGAATAACAAGTTTGCTGCTGTTATCATGTGGGACTGCCATATAGCAGTCAAGAAAGACTCCCATGATGTATTGCAGTGACAGTTGACTGTTGCTGTCAAATTTTAAAGCATTCTAACCCAGTAGCGATGTGATTTTAACATTAATGTTAAGTGTAAGGTACACTAAAAGAATTTTAGTTTGGTATATTGTAGTCGATTTTAGATGGCAATATTTTGTCCACTGCTTTAAAGGTCCATTGTCCAAGATTTCGTGTCGGGTATTATGGAATACCACATATTTCTTAATATCCGACGTAAGATTATAATGTTCCGTATAACCGTACAAAAATATCGAATAGAAATAAAGTTAAAAATGAGTTTTCAGTCTAATATTAGTTGCTAAACAATTATTATTAGTTATATAAATAGAAATATAGCGTAATTTGAATTTAAAAATTCATTAAAATGCAAACAAAACCTATTATTTTAGTTAATTGATGGAAATTAACCATTTCTTCACACTAGACGTATATAGGCTAAGGTTTTTGATACAGTCAACATTAAAACTTCAATGCCATGGTCGGGATTTGAACCACGGATCTCTTGGTTTCCGTCCAGTCGCTCTAAACCATTGAGCTACATTGGCCAACGTGCCGTCATGACATTATATTCTCCATTTGACTCGTATATTTCCCGGTAAACCACTAGAGGCTCTCGCCACAAACGGTATATCTCGGATGCGAGAGTCCCTAGTGGTTTACCGGGAAATATACGAGTCAAATTGAGAAATTAATATAATGACGGCACGTTGGCCATGGTAGCTCAATGGGTAAGAGCAACTGGATGGAAATCAGGAGATCCGTGGTTCAAATCCCGGCCGTGGGATTGAATTTTTCATGTTGACCCTATGTATCAAAAAAAAATATTTCTCTGTTATTCTAGACTTGGTCTATGGGAAGGCCTATAAACTTTTGTTTACAGATGTTTTATCTATTTTAAACCAATGATATTTTATGTTTTATGAAACCAAATTAATTTTTCAATGTAATAAGCCACCTATTTCATAATACCCGACTATTTCATATTAACCTCCCTTTGTAACATAAATACATTATTTTATAACAACAGTTTAATTTGTCACGTCCTCCAACTTTAAGTTATATCGGACGATGAATGGAATGGATGAAATGATGCTCAAATGAGCCCAGGATCCATAGAGCTTAGAGTTACACGACATTCGTCTTAGAGGATAAGGGAAAACCTTGGAAAAAACTTATGCATGTAACTCACCCTTACCGGGATTCCAACTCGGGACCTCTTGAACGTGAGACAGGCACGCTACTAACTACGCTACCGAGGCTTGCGTACTCATGATGGTGTGGTGATTTTTGTATAAAAGTCAGTTAAGTGATCTTTAGAAATCTAAATGGTATTCCATAATACCCTCTTCTCGTCTCAACGAGACCAATTTTCAGGATAATATAAACTTCCTTACTAATATAGAAGACAAATGCCAGGAAATTTAAAATATTCCTTTTTTGATATAAATATCTTTAATATTTGATAGTTGCAACAAAATCGTTTGAGCCAGTTTTGACAGAACAACAAATTTAAAAAAATGTTCCATATAAAGAGTAATTTTCTTCAAAATCTGGTACAACATCTTACGGAAGTTAGTGAATTTATGTACCAACTTTGGAATTTATAAGACTTCTCTTTCTTAAGTTATGCTGTCGAAAAATACACACAAAACACCTTTTCTAAAAATTCTCTTTTTTCCTTTGATTCAAAAAATACATTTGCGGTTAAATCTCGTTACCAAATTTTTCGGTGGAATGCAAGACTTTTAACTATGTACGTAGTATAGAAAGTAAAAACGGAACGCACTCCCGCAAGTTCTGAACTAAATCCAATAAGCAAGACATAGAATAGCAGTGTGACATAGTACAGGAGAGGTAACTATTTGTAATTTTATATCTCGGAACTCATAGTCAAAAAATGCATGCGTTTTGTAGGTTCGAAACTAGGCTCTTAATCTGTTTAGGCAATGTATCTGATAAAATTTTAATTTAATTTTAATTAAAATGTTTTAAATGTAAATGTTACTATTGATTTGTCAGTTACCATGTAGGTAAATGGTACACTGTAATTAAATTTCCATGTTTAATACTTTTTTCTGCATTTTTCAGTCTTAAAATGTTCCTTGCGATGATTGTTTTGTTATTTTCAGAAAAGCTTGTAAAATTACTGGTTTAAAAATATTACTTGTAAAAATATTATGAGTATAAATCCTATAAACGTAACTCACATGTACAAAAGAATTTCTTCTCTTAAAATTAGTGAAGTTACGAAACGCCTCTCAACTGTTTTAGATTTGTATACTAAGCTTAAATAATTTTGGAAGCAATATGACACACTGTAAGGTCCAAGAAGTAGTTAATAACGTTACATAAAATGTATTATTATAAAAAAGTAATATATTAACAATGGTGTGATATAGCTCTGTAAATTTGGTGTGCGTTATATGGTTTAAGTTCTGAGTAAGACAACTGTGAAGTTATACAGGGTGTTTCAAATGACACCGAACAAACATAGTAATTGCTCAGCCTCTCTCTGACACATATATTTTTTCCGCCAGTAAAAATGCTCCAGAACGAGTGTCGATTAGGCAGTGACAGGAACAACGACGCGTGCCTCACGCTGTCGGAGTTCGCAGGTATAGGTCACACGCCGTGCCACTTGCTGTAACTTTAAACATACCGACATACTCCACAGTAGCTTACTTGCTACTATTAAGAGTTTCTGTGGCTTGTGAAACCGCAATAAAGAAGATATTGCTTAATTATTGCTTATGCGTGTTTAACGTATTGCAAAATTTCGTTATAGCAGTCCATGATGGCTAATAAGCTGATGGACATATGCAACTTATACCTTTTAGAGGGAAGTTAATGTTAGTGAGGTTGAGGATGAAAGCATTAAATGATAAACTGAACAGAAAACATCAAAGAATTGTAGATAAATTAACAAAAACTAAATGACTTATACAATGAGAAGAACATTTTATTTCACGTGTTTGATAATACTAAATAAAGCATTTGTAACTGAAAATGAAGCTGTTGATATTTACAGTAAGTGGTGGAAAGTACTGTACAATTAATATCATAACAAAATGCTCTGAAGTTAAACAAATAGATATTATAATTGATGTAACTATTTTACAATTCATATTTTTAATGAAACTAAATTAATCGTGCGTTCGTTGAACTCCCTTCAGCTCTTCCATACATCAAAACCATATCCGTCATTTCGACGTTCGTATAGCGCTCCATATTGCTTGGATTTGTTATCTAAGTACACGCAAAATCCTCTCTGTTAGGACGGAATGTGTAGTTTTACACTGAAGAGTAACCTTCAACTGTCCGAGTTATTAGTCGACCTTTTCACAAGTAACTGTCATTTGTCCAATTACCTGAAAGGTAGGCTAGGGTCACTGATAAAGAGCAAGGAGTAATGCTTTTGTTTTCGTGGCCGGTACGTCCCAATAACAACTTTTGGGGTTCGCACAGCAGTGGTTCCTGAGCTGCCTAATCATAAAATAATGTAATATTTAATACTGCATAAAATTATACCTAACAGAACTTCCAAGCTGCAATACCGAAATTCGGACTGCGCAACGGCTATAATTATTCGGTGTCATTTTGAAACATCCTGTATATTTCCATAGATACATTGTTTTAATATTCGAAGTAGCTTTAGGCTTAACATACACGCATTTGATTTGCTTCTTTAAATATTGCAGTCATAAATACTTGCGACTTGTAAGACATGGCTATCTTAGATGTATAACAAATGAGTGTAGTTGTCAACTTTACTGAACGAATACTTTTACCATAACATTGTTGCTAAAACAGAAGCAGGAAGTGTCAAATAAAATGGCTAACTTTGTAAATATTGTGCTGTATTATCTAAGGCATGCACATCTGTAAATGTAAAGATCTAATTTTAATAATGTTATTTATTATGTTGAACTGAAAGAAGTATTTACATTTTCAAAAGCACTGAATTAGTTGAATAATTCTGTTCCTAATATATTTTCACAAAGATGAGAGCTTAAATATGCTAAATTACAATATCAAGCTGTGATTTTACTTTAAGCTATAAAGATTTTAAACTCTTTTTGCAGTTCTAAGTGATTGTTTAGTGTATACGAGAGACAGTATTGATTTCGTCTTATGATATATATAAAGTTAATAGATTTAAGATATATGTTTTATGTATATAAAAGTTAATATCTGTGTGTAAGAATTTAATGTAATTACTGCAAATGTAATCTGTATAAATTATGAAATAAAATAAATAAATTATTGAGTATCCGGGGTGAGGTATCTTTAATAACCCAATATTCCTCTCAGAAAATATGTATTTTTCGTATAGAGGATTTATCGCCCCTTTCGCAAAGTGGACACCTGGAATTAGGAGTCTGTCCGTAAAATAAAGTCTATAAGGGGCTGGAACCGTGAGCAACGCTATTACGTGAGATCGGCAACACTGGCGTGTAGCTCGGTATCACCCCTTCAAATCCCCACCACAACAAACTCATTGTAATCATTAGTCTTGGCTGGGCAGCCGTTTGTGATGTAGCTTCCTATCACTTCCGCCGCCAAGTGCGAGTTGCGTGCAGTCATCCGTTTTTTGAGTGCCAAGGGTACTACCCCAATTGAAATTCATCTTCAGTTATGCGAAGTCTATGGGCCACAGTGTATGGACGTCAAAAACGTGCGAAAGTGGGTCAGAGAGATCAAAGATGGACGTACAGACGTTCATGACGAACAGCGTTGTGGTCGGCCTTCGGTTTCAGCCGAAACAATTGCAAAAGTGGAGCAAGAAATGCTTAAAGATCGGCGTGTGACTGTTTGCGAGCTATTCCAACTTATTCCTGAAGTCAGTAAGACTACGATTGACAAGATAATGTCACCCGAACGCCGCAACTCCCTATAGAACCGGCCGGCAGCAGCAGGAGACGGAGTCGTTCGAACACGCCCACTCATTTGTCTTATAGCGGTAACGAGGGGTGGCTGGAAAAACACCACTGTGACGTCTCTTTCCGCTCACCCTGAGTTCTCGAACTTACGGGATATTTCATCTAATCCTTCTAGATTGGCCAGTTGGCCCTATATAAGCAACACGTCAGGCTGAAGGAAAGTCAGTGCTTGACGAGCTAGTGAACGGACGAGAAGACTGTGTACGTGCATCGGAAGAGTACGTAACTGTGAGAGTGTAGTGGAACTGTAACGGACGAACTGGTGAATCGTAATTGTGTGCATTACGTAATTCTGTGTAACTGGCAAGTGTTCAACTGTAAGTCGGTGGAAATAAAGAACATTTTGAGTTTGTGCAATTTGACTTTTAATTTCACGAACCCACAAAGTCACAATATTGACAGAAAATTTGCATTATCGCAAGGTGTGTGCGAGGTGGGTCATCAAAATGCTTACCGAAGACCATAAACGGCAACGTGTTGAAATGACCCACCGATTCGTGGAGCGTCATGCAGAACAGGGCGAGGAATTGTTGGATTCAGTTGTCACTGGCGATTAAACCTGGGTGCTCTACACAACTTCAGAAACTAAAGAACGTTCTCGTCAGTGGCATCATTCGACTTCGCTTTAGCCGGGACAGTTCAGACAAACATTTTCTGCCGGAAAAGTGATGGCTAGTGTGTTCTGGGACAGAAAAGGTGTATTGTTGAGCGGGTTTATGCCTACTGGCACAACAGTAAACGCCGGTAGTGTTAAAAATTTGTGACGTGGCATTCAGAATCGGAGAGGAATGCTGACGAAGGGAGTGATTTTTCATCACGACAACGCTCGTCCCTATTCTGCACATGCAACGGCTGATCTCCTGGCCCAGTTCGGACGGGACATCCTCAACTATCCCCCCTACAGTGCAGACTAAGCACCTGGTGATTATCATCTGTTTGCTCAGTTGAAGCCACACCTGGGAGGAACACATTTCCAGACCGACGATGATTTGAAAAACGAGGTTGAGAGCTATCTGCGCAACTTGGTGGGAGAGTGCTATGACAAGGGTATACAAAAACTGCCACAGCGCATGCAAAAGTGCAGAGATCGCAATGGTGATTATGTTGAAAAATAGCTGTAAGTTCCGCCTTTCCATCAATGTAACATTTATTAACAATAAACATGTTTTATATATTAAATTGGAGAGCTTGTTTTACGGACACGTCTCGTAGATGCCTCGAGGAGCAGATAAAGTCTATATCACGGTGATGTGTCCAATGTGGGGAAGGAGGCGATATCATACGAAAGGTTATGATAGAGCAGTTGGCAGGGGGTAGGATAGAATGGAGAAATCCCGCCCAGACACAATTTGATGTACCAAAAATCCCCTAGAAAGCGCGCCCCTTGGTGACACATGAGTGATGTTTCTTCAGAAATACGAGAGCAGATCAAATACGAGGGCTTTTTTTTTCAACCTCCGATCGCTCCATGCCGACGCTACGCGGGCAGCAGAAAGTGGGTATGCGCTGTCGGCGACTGCGCAGCTCTCGCACTACACACTCCGCCATTGTTGACATTCAGTCGTCAGTCGGCGTTGTGCTACAGCCACGTAAACATGGCCGCCATTATTGATGCTCCCGCCAAGTGCGAATTGCGAAGTGTAATTCGTTTTCTACAAGCTGAAGGCCATGGTGCTGCAGAAATCCATCGGAGGATGAGTCGTGTGTATGGCGAAAACTTCATGAGTGATGGTGTTGTTCGTGAATGGTGTCGAAAGTTTAAAGATGGTCGTAATGATGTGCATGATGAAGGGGGTCAAGGACGCAAATCTGTCGTTTCAGATGACCTTGTTCAACGAGTTGACAGAATGGTTAAAGAAAACCGCAGATTCACCATCACTGCTTTGTCTACGGAGTTTCCAGAAGTTTCAAGGTCTGTTTTGTACTTGATTGTTACTGAAAGGTTAGGCTACAAAAAACTTTGTGCACGTTGGGTCCCAAAAATGTTGACTGACAACCACAAAACTCGACGAATGGCATCAGCTTTGGAGTTCCTTGAGCGTTATCACGATGAAGGAGACAACTTTTTGAAATCAATCGTGACTGGGGATGAAACTTGGGTTCAATACGACACACCGGAAACGAAACGGTAATCACAACAATGGATGCATTCAAATTCACCAAACAAACCAAAGAAATTCAAACAAACATTCAACAACAGAAAGACCATGGCTACTGTGTTTTGGGACCAACAAGGTGTGTTGCTTGTGGAGTTTATGCAGCCCGTAACCACAATAACTTCAGCTGTTTATTGTGAAACTTTACGACGTTTACGTAGAGCCATTCAGAACAAACGAAGAGGAAGGCTGACTGCTGGAGTTGTTCTGATCCACGATAATGCCCGTCCACACACTGCGGCAGCAACTCAACGGCTTCTCGACCAATTTGGATGGGACATTTTCGATCATCCGCCATACAGTCCTGACTTAGCAACCAGTGACTTTCACCTTTTTCCTCAACTGAAGACGTGGCTTGGTGGGAAGCGATTTCAAACCAATGAGGACCTTCAAACGAACGTCAAGGACTACTTGAATTCACTGGCGGCAACTTTCTTTGAAGAGGGAATTGAAAACCTTGTCCACAGATATGACAAATGTCTCAATATCTTCGGTGATTATGTCGAAAGGTAACCATAAGTGTACTATTCTTTTGGTAATAAAATTATTGTTTTATATGAACTTGTGTTTTATTTATAGCCTATCGGAGGTTGAAAAAAAAAACGGCCCTCGTATAAACAGGAATTTAAATATAACACTAGTGCTGGTAACAATTTTGAGGACAGAGTTTGTCAGTATGATGGTGGGGGTATCTCGAGAGAATCCACGCTCACAATTACGTACAAGTCCTCTGATACACGTACGCAGTCTTCCAGTCCGTTCCCTAGCACTGCACTCTTCACGGCTGCTCGCCAAGAACTGAACTGACTCGCCCACTGCAGCCCTTATATAGGAAGATCGCTGTTTCTGGAAGATTCGCGGCCTGGGACATCATCCCGATTGTACCAGACGTCAGGGGGAGGGGAAAGAGACGGTACAATGGCTAGTGATGCTTTTCCAACCATCCCCTCAGTGAACGCTACAAGATAAATGGGTAGGCGTGGTCTGAATGCCTTCTCACGCCCACCCAGCTGCCAGTCGGTCGTGCCTTCCGATAATTGAGTGACAATACATACACCGTTTAAGCAGAGCAGGCATACCAACGCAAATAAATGAAATGCTATCTCTCCAAGTAATACATATTCAGTAATGCGTTGTTTATGGTAAATTCTGACTGGAAGCTTATAAAAAGGAGTTAAGGACAGTGGGACGTGTGAATGCCTCAAAAAATCGAATTTTTGTTTTATGTCGTATAAAAATCTGAAAGATTTTACGAATCCAATGATATATTGCATTATAGGTATTCTTAATATTTAAGCCCTTTAAATGGTGATTTAAATATGGGGTCACCATGTCCGCGCCCCCTTTTAAATACATACATAACCATTGAAATTAAAATTGTTATAACTTTGTGATTTATGGCAGCATTTACCTATGCGGTAAATTTTATGCTTGTTATTGGTATGTCTGCTGCAGATGTGCCTGCATGAGTATTTGCAGAAGGCTCTCACAATATGGCGAATTGTTTACATTAGAAGTGCATGTGGATTATAGTTGCAGTTTTGTTTACAGTTCAAATTATCGACTTTAGTGTTATTTATTCAAGGTGATCTGAAGCTTTGCTATAAATATGCGTACAGTAAAGCGTTTTGGTTGGAGAAAGGCAGTGTTTTGTCGTAAAAACACAAAAAACAGTGACATTGAAAGTGTATCTAACCTTCCTAGTTGAAGTAAATTTTCAGCTTCTAGAAAAAAACTTGTCTCACATTCAACCAGATGATGACAACAGCTTTTGTGTAGATAACAATGGAGCTCATAAGAGTTTTGTAATTGTTATCCAAACTGGTGCAGAAAAGTACAGGATTATGGTGCAGGAATGTTGTAATTTTTGGTGAGTTAGCTCAGAAACCTGTTTTAGTTTTTTTTTTAATTTTCCCACGAGTTGCAATTTTACATGTTTGGGTACACATTTCTCAGAAACCACTTCTGTTAGAGGTCTGAAACTTTTTGTAGTGTCACAAACCATTATGTTTTATAAAATGACCGTAAAGATATTTTCAGGTAGAGCATTTTGAATTTTTAAAAATTTAAAATTTGTGCATTTTAAGGGAAAAAATAATGGTATCAAATTCAACATTTTTTGTCTATATACTTCACTATATAAAAATTCTAACACGGTAATTTTATGCGTCATTGAGTACTTTATTACTCCGAAAAAATTGGATTCTTTGTGAAAAGAATTAGGGCGGTTATGTGTAACTAAATAATAACATGTGTTTAGAAAATTTCGTTTGTTGACGTCATCTTAGCATCTGAAGAAAGTTATGAATTTATATTACATGTTTTGCTTTATCAACATATTAATAAATAGTTGCTTGTTAGATTGTATGAATTTCATTGCCATGTGACAAAGCAAACCCATAAATTTTGATTTTTCAAAAGTGTGTAGTTAAACGCAAGCATTGTGCTTTCCACACATCCCTCTGTCCTTAAACTCATAAATATATTGTTTGCTAAAGAAAACACTGTCAATTACCCGAGTCATATCAGTACAGCCAGTGTACATCAACTTTTTTCCACAGTAGCGTGGTAGCGTGTGTGCTTCAACTCCAAGAGATCCTGAATTCGAATCTTGCCCAGGGTAAGTAATTTGGATTCGCTTTTTGCGGGGTTTTCCCTCATCCTGAAAGAATCTGGTTACACTATACAGCACGCATAAAAGACATATGAACGGTGGTCAGTGCTCAAACGGAGCGCTGTTGTCAGGCATAGTACGTGGTACGTGCAGATGTTCTATACATGGCGCGTTTTATCCGCCAGCAAAGGTTCCGACTATTTTTTTCCGTAATTAAATAACATATTAAATATTCCTAACACATTAAGATCTTACCTTGACACACGTCACAGCAGTGGAACAGCAAGTTCGATTTCCGATCCAGTAACTCGCTTTCCGACTTCATGGATCTTTCCCGGAGATAGAAACACAGCTACGCTCACTTTTTCTAAGAATGAAGCTGCTTCACTACAAATTCGTGACACTGTGTGTACACTACCTACACCACAAGGTTACAGAGTTAATTGTTGGAATTTTGAAAAATCTACAATTGCCCTATATCCTGGATTGGAGAGCTTTCGTAAAAAACTTGTTCATACTAAATATAATTTTTCTGTCCTGAGAATGAATCACTTCACGTTTGTTGATCGAAAATTCACTTGTCATAGCTTCGAGGGACATGTTCACGCATTCGGGACACAAACACTGCAAAAATATGTTAATAATAATAATAATAATAATAATAATAATAATAATAATAATAATAATAATAATAATAATAATAATAATAATAATAATAATAATAATAATAATAATAATAATAATAATAATAATAATAATAATAATAATAATAATAATAATAATAATAATAATAATAATAATAATAATAATAATAATAATAATAATAATAATAATAATAATAATAATAATAATAATAATAATAATAATAATAATAATAATAATAATAATAATAATAATAATAATAATAATAATAATAATAATAATAATAATAATAATAATAATAATAATAATAATAATAATAATAATAGTAATAATAATAATAATTGATAATAATAATAGTAATAATAATAGTAATAATAATAGTAATAATAGTAATAATAACAATAATAATAACAATAATAATAATAATAATAATAATAATAATAATAATAATAATAATAATAATAATAATAATAATAATAATAATAATAATAATAATAATAATAATAATAATAATAATAATAATAATAATAATAATAATAATAATAATAATAATAATAATAATAATAATAATAATAATAATAATAATAATAATAATAATAATAATAATAATAATAATAATAATAATTAATAATAATAATTAATAATAATAGTAATAATAATAGTAATAATAATAATAATAATAATAATAATAATAATAATAATAATAATAATAATAATAATAATAATAATAATAATAATAATAATAATAATAATAATAATAATAATAATAATAATAATAATAATAATAATAATAATAATAATAATAATAATAATAATAATAATAATAATAATAATAATAATAATAATAATAATAATAATAATTAATAATAATTAATAATAATAGTAATAATAGTAATAATTAATAATAATAATAATAATAGTAATTTAATATTAACAATATTTCAGCTGGAATTCGACTCACGACTTCACGATGCCCTTTATTTTAACACATCTCTACTCTGAAAACGAATTGAAAATTAACTCTGTCTGTTTCAAACTGCGTGCAGTAGATGAACTGTTTATTTATGATTGAGTTAAGTGTTGTCAAGAAGGAATGTTGTTGGTTTTCAGGCTTATCTGTGTTGAATGAATGAATCTTGGGTAACCATAACCATGTGAAGATAAAACGTGCATCGCTCGTTTTTTTTTTTTTTTTTTTTTAGTTTTAGTTTTGTTGTAATTTACGTCCTCTAGCGTTGTCATAATCGGACGTTGAATGAATTGAGTGAAATGATGCTCAAATGAGCCCAGGGTCCATGGAGCTTAGAGTTACCCGACATTCGTCTTGAAGGATAAGGGAAAACCCCGGAAAAAAGCTTATCCAGGTAACTCACCCTGACCGAGATTCGAACTCGGGACCTCTTGTACGTGAGGCAGACATGCTACCATCTACGCTACCGAGGCGGGCTATGTGCATCGCTCCTGTTATAAGTATTGTGACTTTGTGTGTTCGTGAAATTAAAAGTTCAATTGCACAACTCAAAATGTTGCTTATCTCCACCAAATTACAGTTGGAACACTTGCCGATTACATAGAATTACGTAGCGCACACAATTACAATCCACCAGTTCGTCTGTCACAGGTCCACTCCACACTCACCATTACGCAACACTGTACTCGCTACTCAGCGACAACTCGCTCTCTCGATCCGAATAAGAACTCGGAACTACGGACTGAGAACTGCCTGAGTCGTCTAATGCGCCGCTTATATAGCCAGATCGCTGCATCTCGAAGCTTCGAGGCTCGGAACATCATTCCGATTGTTCCAGACGTCAGGGGGAGGGGAAGGACACGGTACAATGGCTAGTGATAATTCCCTAACCATCCCCCAGTTAGCGCCACAAGATAAATGGGTGGGCGTGGCCTGAATGCCTCCTGTCCCCCACTCAGCTGTCAGTTGGTCATGCCTTCCGATAATTGGGTGACAGTATTGTAGAGATAGGATATTTGTACAGTCATGATCAGAAAATAAAATTCTTTCTTACTATGAGATCGGCATCTTCCAAATATTAATATCCGAGCGTAATTAATATAATGTTCTCAGTTCAGGCACGTGAGATGCGTGTACTACATTCGGCAGCGCTGGTAGGAGGCGCAAGCTTAGGATTCGCCGGAGACTACAGTACGGCACGCGTGCATGTGTCTTTAACTTTGGCGAAGATTAAAAGTCTAGGACCCTGGGCCTATTTGAGCATCATTTCACGCACTTCATTCATCGTGTGATATGACCTGAACTGGAGGGCGTTTTTAAAATAAAAAATAAAGAACACACCGAAAGTCTACTTTTTGCCTATATATTAAACGAAAATAAGGAACAATGCACTTTATCTTTGAAGCTTCTTGGGAATAATTTATAAATAAACCAAATCTCCAATATGCCATCCTAGCATATGGTTCTTAAACCAGAACGTAATTTTCAGAAAATGTTGCTTGATAAGTAACGCTTATTGTATCTTATTTCTATTTATAAATGTAGTTACGTTCTTAACTCACTAAACCGGAATAAACTATAAGACTTTCATTCTGATATCGTTGCACACTACAACTGCACGACCAGGTGATAGCATGCGGCCTACTGCGGCTGGCCGGTGGCTGTACGCCTTGTGAACGTTTGTCCCTTGGTCAGACACTCTTCATAGGGATCGCCGTCGGTGAGGGTGTTTGCTGGAGCGGCCTGTTTATCACAGAGTTCGGGACAAAGTAAATGAAATGTATTAATTCCTCATTCGAGTTCAAATAGCTAACATGCAATTTCGAATAAGCCAGTTGCATAGTGGTGCCATCTGTTGCCACGTATTTTAACTGTACAGATGTACAGTTGCACAATCTGAGTTAATTTAATTACGCCATGTTGCTCAAGCAGAAAGTGGCCGAATAAACATGACTACTACGTAGTTACGGAAGTAGTCTATTTCACAGATGAGTTCCACACAGATACATGACACGAAATACATGCTTTGAGGCCCTCTAGATAAAACAAAATCATTCTTGGAAAAAGGGGTCTCTGTGTATAGGTGTGTGTTCCTTCGGTCCTTTTGTCTGAATACAATTCAACAACATAAAGTCGCTTAGTACCAAATTGTGTACTTATGTTTATTAATTTAATGTGACACGAAATTTCCCTTTCCCAAAAATATATATCGTTCATCCCAAAATAACTTTGGATTGGACTGTATTATCCTATGGAGGGGATTCGGCATTCATCCCTCATGCCTACGCCCTAACTGGGGCATAGCCGGAGATAGGATGAGGCGAGACCCTTTGGAAACTCCCCGGCAGGCGAGTGACGATAAAGAATTTACCTTGAGCATATCATCCTGACATACAGCGCCGAGACTTCCCCCGACATTTCTACTCTGAAAGGTTTTTTTTCGAGTGGAGGAAAAATGCATGTTACACACTTACCCTGGGATTGGGGTGTGGGACTCCTCTGGGGAATTGAACCGTCAGCCCTACCCACTAAAAACCTCCACCGGTGAGTATTCAGGAGTGATGCTGTGGGAGTACCGCTGTAGCACCTGCGGATTAAAGGAAGGAATATATTGGCCAGGACGAGGTCTGGTCCAAGGTGAGGAATGCGGCAGGAAGTAAGCATTACCAGGGCCCTGCTTACGCCCTTGCTTATTAGGAGTGGGGTGTAACTAGATTCTGGGTAATATGTCAGGGAGTAGTATGTCATCGCCGAGACTTCCACCGACATTTCTACCCTGAAAGAGACCACAACATGAGAGATGATAATAGAGATGAAATAGAGAGACAGGAAATTCGGGGTATGTAATTAACCTAACCAGGATTCGCCTGGCAATGCGAGAAAACCGCATGGGTCAGGTAGGTCGGCCACGGGAATCCAATGCGAAACCGCCACTCGATTCCAAACACCAACACTCTTTACAAAGAAAACATCTTTTATGTCTCCCTTTCTCGTCAATGCTGGTGTTAGGAGTCAGTTGGGTTCGCTCAGAGCGAGGGAGCTGACGAATATTGACCTGATAGATGACATCAGAGTTGAGGGGTCGGCCCAACGCATTAGATGAATGAATGATGGAGCAATTGGTAGAATTATGGTGGGGGAAACCGCAGGAAACCCACCCCAGCGCCATGTTGTCTACCACAAATCCCAATTTAGGGTGGACTGGGATCAAACCCGGGCCGTCTAGGTGAAAACCATGTGGCCTAACCACTCAGCCATGGCGCGGCCAAGAAACATTTTACAACATATTTAATTTCTCGACAACAGCTGTAAAGATGTTCATTCAAACGCCATATTGCTTAATATGTTTTAATGACAACCTAAAAATACACAGCGTGCGTCGTACATCGTGCGCGCGTGTGTGTGTGTGTGTGTGTGTGTGTGTGTGTGTGTGTGTGTGTGTGTGTGTGTGTGGTGTAGGGAACCCTCAGCTCAGTAAGGTTCCAACTGAGAAGCCCCTTGATTGAGTAGTAGCGGCCCGGGGTTGCTCAGACCGCATATCCACGTCCCACCTCCAATATACACGCTCCTCATGACTCCTGTGATGCTCACAGATGGGGAATGCAGACCTTAGCACAGAAAGAGCGAATGCGCAATTCTGTCAGTTCTATATCTGTATAGTTCGAGAGGTCCCGAGTTCGAATTTCTTTCAGCTTGAGCTACCTGGAGAAGGTTTTTTTCGGATTTCTTCCCTATCCTGAAAGATAAATGTCTGGTAACTCTAAGCTCGATGCACACTTGTCTTCATAATCCATGTCGAAAGTCGTAATAAATCATTGCACGAAGATTTTCAGGATTTAATTCCATGATTTTGTTGAGACACAGTTTTCAAGTTAATGTAAACAAAACAAATGACGCTCAGTTGACAAAATGTCTGAAGTAGATTATGGTCAACACTGTAAATGTTAGATGGCACCGACAACATTCAGGGTTGTCAAGGCTAAAGAAAAATAGTAGTGCTTAGTGATTTAGAGAAACGATTAATCGATTAATTCTTTATTTTAGATTAAATATTAAACGATTTTAATTGATTAATGGAGTCGATTAAAATTAATCGATTACAATAAACATTAATCAAAACTCTTTTGGCCAAATTTGGCCCTCTTTGTTTTGATGCATTGCTTCCAACCTAGTCTTTCCAACGCATCAAGCTTTCACTAGACACGTAATGTTCTTTTAACTTTGAGATAATATAACTCCTGGTAGCTAAAAGAAATCACTGTGAACCCCGAGAGAGTCTACGTAACACTTCTGTTGTTAAACATTCTAAGAGGTACATAACTACATAAAGAGGTTTCCCTCGTTGCTCTTTGTGTGTGTGACTACATATCTTATACGACTGATTATTTGTCGCTTGCTAGCATAAACTGAGCTGTACAACCTTGAACCGAACACTTCGATTACACAGCTATGAAAACAATAGCTGATTTCTCTTCTCAGGGCTCGTGGTGGTGTAACTTTGCTGTTAACTGCAGTAAGCCAGTAACGTTTCTGAGTTCGTGACAGGGAGTGAAAGTTTTGTGTTAAAAAAGTTAAAATAAGGAAAAACGTTATAAAAACAAATGCATATAAGTCTCACAAATCTTAGTACATATTGATATAATTCGTTACTAAATAATTACTTACAAAAACATTGTAGATCTAATTCAGTACATATACAAAGCATGTGCATTTGATGCAAACACACATTTTGAATCTAAATATTTAAAAGTTTCGTAAATAATGAAATGTACATAGCATTAAATTACTTTATATAATACTTACACCTAATTTATTAAAAGATAATATCTCGATTAATCCATAGATTAATCGATTAAAGTAACACGGTTAATCGATTAAAAATTTTGATCTATCTACAGCACTAATAAATAGTGTCTCTCGTAAAGGACTTTTGGGAAGGAGTTAGGAGGACGATTGTTTGCTGATACAGCTGCAAATAGATCGGTAGAGTCGTAGACTACAATTAGAAGTATATGGGAAAGAGAAGAATATAGAGACAAATTAAGTAAAGAACAAATAGAGGTTATGGCGGGTGTATGGAGACTGAAAGGGATGAGAAAAGGTTTTGTGAGGTTATGTGAGACAAAATAAGATATAGAACACATAATATTTGAGTGTGAGGGAGCTGTGTTATGTAGAAAATAATGTATAAATGAGAAATGGCTCACAGTGGATAAAAAGGTTGCATCAATTAAAATGTTAAGTAAAGACTATATGAAAGCTGAAGAGTTTTTATATAAAGTTAAAAAGAAATAGAATTGGTCACTAAAAGAGAAGTAAACAAGGCATAATTATAAGGTAAATTAATGCGTAGCTAGTAGAAGTTGTATGTTAACAGCCTAGGCTGAACACTTAACTATATAATTTGTGGTTTTATTTGTAAGAAGCTTATTAGAAATAAATAAATATAGAATGGGACGCTGATAACCACAGCAATTAAAGAATGCAGCAGATTAACTTGAAGGAGATAATTAAACATTTTTAGAGATATTATATAAAAGAGTGAGCAAAGAAAGTCATGTGATTGTTATTTTAACGGGAGCCAGAACAGTCTGTCTCACCAATGTTAAAATGAGAGATTTCTGGTTCGCTTAGCTCAAGAACAACTGAAAGCATCAATTTGAAACTTGTACTTGTTATTTCACAATACCTTCACAATCCACTAAAGAAAATAGAACTTATTTTGGAATTTTAATAAAGGATATATGAGTTTTTAAATAAATATATAGAATTTACTTCTAAAAATATTCAAGATATTTTTTTAAAAATTCAATTTCTACTTATCTTTCCACAAGTACCTTTAAAAACAGTTTAAGTATTGCTTTAATGTCATAAAAATGTAGACTTGTAGCTGCAGTAGTTTTATAGGTGAACGCACCCAAAATTTAAGAAAATAAAACAGAGAAAAACAACATTAAAGTTTTGCTATGTTGGAACTACACCTCAAAATTTTCTCAGATCCATATTCTGCATATTTTTCATCATCAGCATCCTTCCTCTTTCGTTTTTCACTCCTCTTCTTCCTAGACTCTATGGATACTAGCTCTATGGTAGATATTATTAATTATTTTGTTACATTTGGCTGGGGGGGGGCTGATAAATTGAGAACAGCAGCCAATGTCTTACCTGTCACAATTCCCTTGTCAATACTTCTCAAGGCATAAGCAAACCTTACATTTACTCCTCTACCACTTTCAATTGTTCTGGATGTTTCAAATGAATATACTTTATTACACTTTTGGCAACTGAGTGATAATGTAGCTAATAATCCATTTATTTTCTTGCTGCCCTCTGAAATGACAACAATTTTTATTTTCACAAAATATACACTGTACAAGGTTTCTAAATCTACTAACTGAAAATTTCTTGATCTAATATCATTATTTACTTTAGTTAAATTGTCATCATTGCCACTACACAATGAAGAAACTAATTTTTTCCTTAAAGAATCAATTTTTACTTTACATTCATTGCCAATGTTTGAGGTTAGGTTTGACAAAGTCAATATATTGTCATGTGTTACTACAATTTTTCCAATTTAGGGGTTGTAACTCTTTTATTATGTAATCAGGATTACTTAAACTGTTTATATTGGTTCCCATGCCAATTTCTTTTACCAAAATTATTGCTTATTCCCATCTTGAAAACAGCACTAGTAATTCAAAACATACTAAACAAAACATGGAAGAATTAACATCAGATGTACAGATTAATATTAATAGACAAAACAAGAACTTCCTTTCCTAATAAGTGTGTGCTCTTCAATAAGGTTATAACCAAGGAGAGAATACAGTTAAAATGACTAAAAGGGGGCGTGGCACACTGTGTAGCTTTTTCAAAATGAGTCTGTTTAGGACTTTTAAAACAATGGGACAGGAAAATAAATATCCTTATTCGCTTTTACATTAGGCAAGATTATTTAGCAATAACTCATTTTGTGAAATTTCACCCTTAAATGGTAAAATATGGCACGTGAGTTATGTATAATTTTCCAGAATTTTGCTGAAAGTTCCTAACCTTAAAACGTGTGTAATATTTGTGGGCATAATTCAACTGTTGTAATTAGCACAGATTGTGACCAGCTGACGTGACGTCATGGTCGTCAGTAGCAAGTGCTAATTGCTGTTGGCCAGGTAGAGTTTACATGTCGTTTACAGATGTTAAATTTAGAATCAACAAGAGGTTATTTCGTGTGGCAACATTTGGCTTTAAGCTACTCGGCAAACATTGAGTGTTCCTTTTTTCCTGACCAATTACTCAAGTGCTAACGTGGATAGCAACGAAACATTATAAATAGCCAAATTTTAGGTACACTCTCAGTATACGCAGGACCCTAAACATATCGGGTGCAGGTGTACTCAGTATTCTGTGCATTTTATTTCCTGTAATTACATTTGCAGGACAATTAACTTATTTCCGTTAATTGTAAACAAATGTAGAGATACACGGAATAGCTTTTCAGATACGATGGGTTGGGAAATCATGACTATCTGTCCATTATTTTACAAAATATCATCGTCATCATCATCAGCATCATCATCATCATGACCATCTTCTTCATCTTCTTTTTAGCTCTTTGCTATTCTGATCTTACATTTATTCAGCCCAGGCCTTTCTTTGTCTATCTACGATCTTCTTCCTCTATATTTATACATCAATGCCATCTTTGGTATCAAATCCTCTGGTATTCTTTGCGAATGCTCTGTCCAATTGTTGCTATGTTCTTCTATTTGTTGAACAAGTTGTACTTTTAGTTCCTCTCTAATGTTCTCATTTCTAACGTGTTCTGGTCTTGTACAGCCTTTCACAACACATCGGAACTACGACGATTGTCTGAAAAGTTTCCGACCTCAACATGAAGATGACAGCACTCGTAAATAAAAGCTAGTGCATTTCGTTGTTCAGCTGTTGACAGTTACCAAGTTTCAGCAATTTTGGACGCTCAGTTGTTATGTAAAATTCGTTTGAGTAAGTTGATGTGAGAGCTTTTATGAAAATTGACAAAATCGAGTATCGAGCTGTCATTAAATATTTGTTTTTGAAAGGCAATACGCCTAAGCAAATCAAAGATGAGTTGGATTCTGTGTATGTGGACTCTGCACCAACATCTACCACGGTGAAACTTTGGGCAGCTGAATTTAAACGTGACCGTAAGAGCTTGGGAGACAATGAACGTTCCGGACGTCCAAAAACTGGAACTACCGACGAAAACATCGGTCTCATAAGATGAGACAGATAACAGAGGCTATGAACATATCAAAAGAACGTGTTTGTCACATATTAAATCGACATTTAGGCATGAGAAAGCTATCCGCACGTTGGGTGCCATATTTGCTCACGTTAGACCAAAAACGAGTTCGAATGAACATTTCCAATGCTCTGTTGACGCAGTTTAGACGCAATAAATCCGTTTTTATCATTAAAATAAGAGAGAATAATGACTCAAAGAACTAAGACTACTCTTCCGTACTCTTTCTATTCTACAGTCACACGTAGGTCCAGTAGCGAGGCGCGACTTTCAAAGCGAGGAATGCTCCAAATAATATTTTTTATTAAAATAAGAGAGAATAATGACTCAAAGAACTAAGGCTACTCTTCAGTGCTCATTCTATTCTACAGTCACACGTAGATCCAGTGGCGAGGCGTGACTTTCAAAGCGAGGTATGCTCCAAATAATAATTTTTATTAAAATAGGATGGAATAATGACTCAAAGAACTAAGGCTACTCTTCAGTGCTCTTTCTGTTCTACAGTCACACGTAGATCCAGTGGCGAGGCGTGACTTTCAAAGCGAGGTATGCTCCAAATAATAATTTTTATTAAAATAAGAGAGAATAATGACTCAAAGAACTAAGGCTACTCTTCAGTGCTCATTCTATTCTACAGTCACACGTAGATCCAGTGGCGAGGCGTGACTTTCAAAGCGAGGTATGCTCCAAATAATAATTTTTATTAAAATAGGATGGAATAATGACTCAAAGAACTAAGGCTACTCTTCAGTGCTCTTTCTGTTCTACAGTCACACGTAGATCCAGTGGCGAGGCGTGACTTTCAAAGCGAGGTATGCTCCAAATAATAATTTTTATTAAAATAGGATGGAATAATGACTCAAAGAACTAAGACTACTCTTCAGTGCTCTTTCTATTCTACAGTCACACGTAGGTCCAGTGGCGAGGTGTGACTTCCAAAGCGAGGGAAGCTCTAAATAATAATTTTCATTAAAATAAGAGAGAATAATGACTCAAAGAACTAAGGCCACTCTTCAGTGCTCTTTCTGTTGTACAGTCACACATAGGTCCAGTGGCGAGGCGCGACTTTCAAAGCGAGGAATGCTCCAAATAATATTTTTTTATTAAAATAAGAGAGAATAATGACTCAAAGAACTAAGGCTACTCTTCAGTGCTCATTCTATTCTACAGTCACACGTAGATCCAGTGGCGAGGCGTGACTTTCAAAGCGAGGTATGCTCCAAATAATAATTTTTATTAAAATAAGAGAGAATAATGACTCAAAGAACTAAGGCTACTCTTCAGTGCTCATTCTATTCTACAGTCACACGTAGATCCAGTGGCGAGGCGTGACTTTCAAAGCGAGGTATGCTCCAAATAATAATTTTTATTAAAATAGGATGGAATAATGACTCAAAGAACTAAGGCTACTCTTCAGTGCTCTTTCTGTTCTACAGTCACACGTAGATCCAGTGGCGAGGCGTGACTTTCAAAGCGAGGTATGCTCCAAATAATAATTTTTATTAAAATAGGATGGAATAATGACTCAAAGAACAAAGGCTACTCTTCAGTGCTCTTTCTATTCTACAGTCACACGTAGGTCCAGTGGCGAGGTGTGACTTCCAAAGCGAGGTATGCTCCAAATAATAATTTTTATTAAAATAGGATGGAATAATGACTCAAAGAACTAAGGCTACTCTTCAGTGCTCTTTCTGTTCTACAGTCACACGTAGATCCAGTGGCAAGGCGTGACTTTCAAAGCGAGGTATGCTCCAAATAATAATTTTTATTAAAATAGGATGGAATAATGACTCAAAGAACTAAGACTACTCTTCAGTGCTCTTTCTATTCTACAGTCACACGTAGGTCCAGTGGCGAGGTGTGACTTCCAAAGCGAGGGAAGCTCTAAATAATAATTTTTATTAAAATAAGATAGAATAATGATTCAAGGAAGTAAGGCTACTCTTCAGTACTCTATTGTATAGTCATACATACAACGTTCTTGCATCACCAGACGTATGACATACAAGCTTCCCCTCTCAAGTCAGACGTTCCAATTTTTGCTACAGCTGGCCCACACCGCGTCTCACGGAGAAATAGGCAATTCACGCACGTTCGCTACCAACTTAAAAGTTCATTAGAACTTCCTATTTGTCTCCTTAAATACCAATTCACATAAAGCACTTTTGCTAATGCTATTAAAATATACTTACATTTGCATTTAGAAGTGGCATATAAAACAAAACAAGAAGTAAAATTTTCTTCAGACGCTACGGAACTTCACGTGACAAAATCTGGCAGTGCATTTTCATCATCGAAGAGTCGTCATTGCTTCCGAAAAGCTACGAAGCTTGGTATTCAAGATTATGAATGTGTAAATGCAGTATTGAATGAGCTCGCTCAGTGTCACTCAAATCTAAGCAGCTGTCAAATTCTCTAGCACCGTGGATGATGGCGAATAAATTTCGAAAATGCATCCAGGGCAAATAAAATATTTAAAAATATAAAATAATAAAATATTTTACAGGGAAAAACATGAGTCAGTTGGAGAGTTTAATGTCATGTTGGGCATAGTAGTTCAGTGGTTTAGAGCGGATGGACGGAGACTAGAAAATCCGTGGTTCAAATCCCGGGTATGATATTGAAGTTTTCAGTCTGGCTCTACCTTTTAAAGAAATATTGTTTGGTAACTTCCTGCACTTCTTATTTTAGTTAATTGATGGAAATTAATGATTTCTTCAAAAAGCTGTATATAGGCTAAGATTTTTGATAGATAGTCAACATGAAGCATTCAATGCCATGGCCGGGATTTGAACCACGGATCTCCTGGTTTCCGTCCATTCGCTCTAACCCATTTAGTTACCATGGTCAACTTGCCGTCCTGACATTAAATTCTCGATTTGACTCGTATATTTCCCCGGTAAACCAACAGGGGCTCTCGCATTTGAGATATTGGTTTGTGGCGACTTACTATCGTAAGTACTTAACTCTTATTATTTTAGTTAATTGATGGAAATTAATTATTTCTTTACACTAGCCGTATATAGGCTAAGGTTTTAGGTAGATAGAGTCAACAAGAAACCAGGAGATCCGTGGTTCAAATCCCGGCTATGGCATTGAATTTTTCCTACCGACTCTATCTTCCAGCGCTTCATTGCTGGCTCCTCTATTGACCCGAGGTGCGGATCCCTGGTGAATTCGAACAACGCAAGACACAAACCCTCACAAAACTCACCTCCACCTCCCAGCTGCAACACGCGGAAGAGCCTCGACTGGTTCTTGAACCCTGAAACACACGAGAAAGAAGAAAATGATGTACAAGGAAGCTGTAGTAGAGATAGTGGAGTATGGATAACAGTAGGCGGTCGAAGCCGGGACCTAGCGCCACCTCACTGGCCAATCAAACTTTGACTTTCCTTCATAGAACCGGGCGCAGGTAAATGTGAATGAATTACGAAAGCAGACCTTTATTGGAGCAAATATGGCGGCAGGTTACTGACACACGTGTTTTGTTTTTCTGCCTTAGCCTCTCAATTTCAAGGTAGACCGTCGATTGAGATGTGAGTAATAAAATTAAAAAAGAATGTGGACCTCAAAACACATTTAACGAGGGTTTCTGGTTGATGGGCTCTGTAAGAAGTAGTCAACAAAGTGTTGTACCGCGATAGGCCTTCAAGATAACCAGATTGCTCTGCATTCAACCAATTAGTTCCTTTGAAGAGAATAGATAAAGCTGTTTCTATGGCAACTTAGTATTCTACAGTGGCCGTGTCTCGGGGAAACGAATTCGCCAAACAGAATGAATACAGACGTACCTTCTGCCATTTTTAATAAGCCTTGTTTCTTAAAAAATAAACATTTGAGATCAGCTTTGCTATTCGCTTTCTAAACCTTGACAGGAATAATTTATGCTTGGGATTTTGAACCCATGGACTGCCGTGCGCTCTCAAATGAGTGCTTCAGAACACAGAATACTAATGTTAAAGGTACTGGCGCTGGTACAATATGCCTACTCTGATCTTTCTACACTTTTGATGGGGAAATTTTGGCAATTCTTCACAACTTACAAAATCTTCTATATCACATACTTAAATTTGAAAAAGTTGTTATATTTTCTGACTCTAAAGCAGCTATAATAACTACATGCCTAAATATTGTAGGGTGTTGTAAAATTATAAAACAGTTAATTAATTTAAATCAAAGATTAATACTTCAATGGGTACCAACATATTCCACAATACATGGCAATGAAACAGCTGACTATCTAGCCATAAAAACCGTAAGATTAGGTCAAATTCGAGTCACTAAGTTATCACTCGATCAAAAGAATAGTTATATCAACATATAATAACAATTATAGAAGATAATATATTACAAACAACAGGAAAACTATGGGAAACGTATGTAACAGTATGACTGGAATAAATACACTACTAAGAAAATCCTTTGTAATAACTCTTATGTCCGATTTTACCAACAGATGTTAAGACTTATCACGAATTTAGAAATAGTTAAAACAAAAACTGCATTTCACCAACAAGTGAAAGACGTTGGTTTAACACACGTGTTAAATCCCTCGTTAAACTAACAAGCCAAATTTCCGTTGTTAAATCCCTAACAATTGTAAATACTCAAGATGGCGGGCGTGAACTCAGCTGTTGACGTCGATATACTATATATAAGACCACCTACATGGCATTCGTAATAGAGTACGGCCTATGAGGAGAAATGATTTTGAGAAGCTATGAGAAGAAAATTTTCTACAGAGGTATAGACTGTCGAAGCAAGTTGCTATGAAGGTTACTGCGGACGTACAAGAGAGGTTAGAACATGCATCGAAACGAATATGGCGATCTCGCCTTTGCTTCAAATATTAATAACTTTGCGATTTTATAATTCACTGAATTATATGGATAATACACTGTCCACCTCCCGTCTTGAAACGTTCAAGTCACTTGTCCTTCTTCGTGCCTCGTTTTAAATTTACGTAATACTGAGTTAGAACATGCATCGGAAGGAATATGACGATCTTGCCTTTGCTTCAAGTATTAATAACTTTGATATTTTATAAATAACTGAATTATGTGGATAATACACTGTCCACCTCCCGTCTTGAAACGTTCAAGTCACTTGTCCTTCTTCGCTCCTCGTTTTAAATTTACGTAATACTGAGTTAGAACACGCATCGAAAGGAATATGTCGATCTCGCCTTTGATTCAAGCATTAATAACTTTGCGATTTTATAATTCCCTGAATTATTTGGATAATACACTGTCCACCTCCCGTCTTGAAACGTTCAAGTCACTCGTCACTTGTCCTTTTTCGTGCCTCGTTTTAAATTTACGTAATACTGAGTTAGAACATGCATCGGAAGGAATATGCCGATCTCGCCTTTGCTTCAAGTATTAATAACTTTGATATTTTATAAATAACTGAATTATGTGGATAATATACTGTTCACCTCCCGTCTTGAAACGTTCAAGTCACTTGTCCTTCCTCGCTCCTCGTTTTAAATTTATGTAATGCTGACAACGTTGTTTCGTGCTTCTATTAGTGATACATGCATTTGAATTAAATTCGTTTCCAATATTTGCCCACCTGACATCTTTCTCTTTTACATTCACCGCATCCCTCCTATTATTTTCCAGGATATCCTTACACTGCGTCACCAATTCAATTAACAATTCTTTCTTTATCCATGAGAAACTTGTCGCATGGTATCTGTTACACTTTTGTTTACCCGCCATTTTTTCAGCTGTGTGCAGACGAAAATGAAAACAAAAGCGCATCGCAGTACGTTCAGAAAATACTACGACTCATGCATAGCGTTCTATAGCTGTAATTTTTACAAGCATCTAGGCGTTCACATGTGTTTGTTAACATTTTCAGAAAACAGGTTGGTGAAATGCAAGAAATTTAACAGCAATGTTAGTGCTGTGAGAATTGTTATGTAAGATTTGTTAACGTCGATTTTAACATCTGTTGGTAAAATAGGGCTTTAGACATCTAACAGGCCATGACTGTCGCAATAAACATTTATTCAGGATCGGTATAGTGAGATTTGCTCTGTGTCCTTTCTGAAGAGATGGATGGAACTGTCCACCCTTTAGTCAACATACAAACATAACCTCAAAATACTGGAGTGTAACAGAGCGAATGGCTTCATTGCCAACTGCTTAACATTAGACTCCAACCAAACTACGAACTTATGTTAACAATTATTAAGTTTTAGAATAGGACGCTTGAATCACTGCTGCCATTCTGTAAGCAACAAACTTCTGCGCATCAAGAAGAAAAATCGTATGTCTTGATTTATATTTTTATTCTTGCAAAGAATACTGTAATAAACTTATTCTTCTATCCACTTCTTGTTAATACAGAGGAATTTCTATTAATCATTTCAATATTTTAAGACCGCAGAAGTCCGATTTAGCTGACTTACCTTATCGCAGCTTCGTATAGATAAATGCAAGCTCTACTCTTGTCCCTAAAATAACAAATGGTACCAGTTCTTATGCTGATAGTGTATTTGCCAAGTTTTCTAATAAGGGAGATTATTAAAATATTTCACCAACATTTGAGCAAGACATTGTCAATCTTTCGATCTTCTACTGTTTTGATTACAGAAGACTTATACCTAATTCATATACAGAACTACAAGGGCTCTTCAATAAAGAATAATCATAATTTTTTGCACTAAAATTCAATCTTATTATATTCTGTTAGCTTAATGTGAAAAAAACAAGCCGTAGTAGTTTCATTGTTGCTCTGAGAACCAGGCAAGTTCAGACATGTTCAGTATCGCCTACCACTACAATGGAGGTAACATGCACTTAAAGTTGATGTTAGAGGAAGATCCGGAGTTTCTTTCAAACGTAATCACTGCTGACGAAACTTGGCTACATCATTTTGATCCTGAGAGCAAACAGCAAAGCTCAGTGTGGAATTCTCCTTCATCACCAACCCCTAAAATATCAAAAGTGGTTGCTTCTGCTGGGAAAGTTATGGTCATCACATATGGTCATCACAGGAGGCCTATGGAGAGTCTGTTCTTCCCTACAGCACAGCTCGAAGGTAGTTTAAAATGTTTAAAGAGGAGAGACAATCAATTTCAAAGGAAGGTGGATCTGGTGCTCCAGTTACTGCTCTTACTGAAGAAAACATCAACACTGCTGCTGCCATTGTGAAAGAGGATCGACGAATTACCTTAATATCACTTTCTGAAATACTGAACATTTCATTGGGTGCCACCCACAAGTTGGTGACAGAAATATTACACATGATACGTGTTTGTGCGCGATGGGTTCCAAGACAATTGATTCCCGAACAAAAGGACATTCGCATGCAGATCTGCATGCAGTTAAAGTTGATGTTAGAGGAAGATCCGCAGTTTCTTTCAAA
This sequence comes from Mantis religiosa, assembly GCA_030765055.1. Lineage (NCBI taxonomy): Eukaryota > Metazoa > Arthropoda > Insecta > Mantodea > Mantidae > Mantis > Mantis religiosa. The sequence continues at coordinate 14,394,254 of CM060951.1, forward strand.
CGTAACCACTGCTGATGAAACTTTGCTACATCATTTTCATCCTGAGAGCAAACAGCAAAGCTCAGTGTGGAATTCTCCTTCATCACCAACCCCCAAAAAAATCAAAAGTGGTTGCTTCTGCTGGGAAAGTTATGGTCATCACATATGGTCATCACAGGAGGCCTATGGAGAGTCTGTTCTTCCCTACAGCACAGCTCGAAGGTTGTTTAAAATGTTTAAGAGGAGAGACAATCAATTTCAAAGGAAGGTGGATCTGGTGCTCCAGTTACTGCTCTTACTGAAGAAAACATCAACACTGCTGCTGCCATTGTGAAAGAGGATCGACGAATTACCTTAATATCACTTTCTGAAATACTGAACATTTCATTGGGTGCCACCCACACGTTGGTGACAGAAACATTACACATGAGACGTGTTTGTGCGCGATGGGTTCCAAGACAATTGATTCCCGAACAAAAGGACATTCGCATGCAGATCTGCATGCAGTTAAAGTTGATGTTAGAGGAAGATCCGGCGTTTCTTTCAAACGAAATCATTGCTGATGAAACTTGGCTACTTCATTTTGATCCTGAGAGCGAACAGTAAAGCTCAGTGTGGAAATCTCCTTCATCACCAACCCCCCAAAAAAGTAAAAGTGGTTGTTTCTGCTGGGAAAATTATGGTCGTCTCATTCTTTGATATTCATGGAATGGTTTATCAGCGTGTTGTACCTGCACACACATCAGTAAATGGACAATACTACAGGGATATCCTGAAAACATAAGTCCATACCAGGCGCAAAAGACCACATTTCCGTAAAGTAGGCTGGGTGCTGCACCACGATAATGCGCGGACGCATATTGCCAATGTTGTTGCCTGAAGTGCATCCCTCACACTCTTTATAGTCCGGATTTAGCATCATGTAACTTTTTTTTCTATTACCTAACTTGAAGAAGTGCCTTCGTGGGAGGCATTATCCATCATCATAAGCAGTGGTGAAGGCTGCGGAGGCTATTTTGAAGGATCTCTAAAAGAATAGTTTCCAGCATGTCTTTGAAGACTGGCAGAAACGCTGCGACAAGTGAATCGCATTCAGTGGAGACTATTTTGAGAAGGACCATCAAAATTATGAGGACGAGTAAAGGTACGTTATCAAAAAAAGAAGTTTGTGATCATTCTTTATTAAACAGCCCTCGTATATTTAGAGGAGGAGGAGGGCATTTTGGAATAGTCTGCCACGGTTTCGGCTCTTGCTTGATATGGGAATGCCATGAACTAGTCAAGAAAGACTCCCATGATGTACTGCAGTGACAGCTGACAGCTTGTTGTTGTCATTTCACTCTCTACAGAATAAAGTGTGTTTTGTGATATTCAAATGTTCAAGTATTCTAACCCACTAGTACGCATGTGACTTGAACATTAATGTTATCTGTAAGATATACTAAAAGAATTGTAGTTTGTTATATTGTGATCGTTTTCAGTTGAAAATGTTTTGTCCATTACTTTAAAGGTTCATTGTCCAAGATGTCGTGTCGGCTATTATGGAATACCAGGCATTTCCTGATACCTGACGGAAAAGTATAATCTTCCTATATCCATACAAAAAATACTGAATAGAAATAAAGTTAAAAACAGTTTAGTCGCTAAACAATAATTTATAACCTTTATTTATAACATTTTGCTAAATACATTGTTTTTATAACAACAAAATGAATAGCTTTTTCTTACAAATGAAAGTTCATCACAATTAACTACAGTATAGTGTGATCCAGATAAACCTGAACTATTTAAATAGGCCATAATTTCCCTTTGAATGCTCATAGAATGTATAAATTTGTTTTAATGATTTCAGTATGTCTCGGAGAGTTGACAACACTGACAGTTGTTGACACTTGACAGTCTTAAATGTGCAGTCAACACAGCAACAGGCAGTACTCACTACGAGAGCGTCTTTACATTTTGAAAACATATTGGAAGACAAATTCCTTGGTAACAACACAACGGGAATTTCGAAGAGAATTTAATGTAAACAAAGGCAACAATTTTATCGCTCGTAAGAAAGCTGGAGACAACTGAGAGTGGAAAACATAGACCGTCATCTGTTACAGATGTTCGCAGAAGTCTATTGAATTCTCCAAACAAATCGTTGTGTCGATTGAGCCAGGAATCAGGGTATTCATATGAACATGTCAAAGAGCTGCGACCTTACAGAGTGCATATGGTGCAACAAATGAATGAAGCAGATTAGGATAAACGAATTAGTTACTGTCGATTGTTTCAGGGCACTTTTATTCCACATCTAGACATTCTCTCCATAACGTGGTTTACAGATAAGGTATCGCTACATAAACATACAAAACACCAGATATTGGGCTGCTGTAAACCCCCAAGTGATCCGCGAAACCCCACTGCATAATGAAAAAGTTGGAGTATGGTGCGTGGTGCCAGGTTCCAGGATCGTTGGTTCCATTTTCTTTGATACAACTGTAGACACATTTGTGGAGGAGCTGGATGATATCAAATTGAGAGGTTATTTCCGGCAAGATGGGGCAACGTGCCATACATCTAATGACACCATGGAACTTGTAACCAGTTTCTTTGATAATCGAATAATGTCAAAAGGTCTGTTGCCCCCAGATTCCCTGCCCTAACCTCACCGGAGTTTTTCTTGTGGTGATATCTATAAATTGGAGTGTACAGGAATAGGCCATGGACAGTTAATGTTCTCAAGGAATCCATTCTAAACGAAATAAGTAACATTGGCGAGGATACTCTCCGTAAAACTTCAGAGAATATGGTGAGACGAGTACAAACATGTATAGATGCTGGTGGAGGACACTTCCAACATTTTCTCTGAGATGTAAATAGTGTAATGTAATCTCTCAATTGTGTATTATATTCTCCCAAAGTTGCACGTGTGTCCTGTTATTGGTACAGAAGTTATAACTTATTAAAATAGTTCAGGTTTATATGCAAGGTGTCATATACTAAAGTGCAATAAACGATATATATCAATCGCTGTCTGCAGCAAAGATAAGTAAATCACATTTTGTATTTCTGTTATATTTCTACGTCCTCTGTGCTCTGTTCTTTGTTATTGCCTATTATTGTTTTTATTATCATTATTACCTATTGCTATTGTCTTAATTACGAAATAGAAATAGCGTATGCTATGACTATGTTATGACTAACGAACTATTTTAATTTGTTTGTACCAACAGCTCCTTGTTACGTAGAGTTGTTTATAGCTCCTTTGACATTACAGTAAAAGAAACAAGTCTTCACGCAATAAATAATGCAGCTTTCATTAAGATATGTTGCCATTATAATTGTTTTTCGATGATGTTTCTTTCAAGATATTGAAGTTAACAATTGGAACATTGTTGACCCTGTATGTTTACAAAAGTACTTTCTATTTTGGGTTGGTAACCATGACACTTTGCCTTGTAGGTATAAAATGTACATTTTTAGTTCATGCGTATTACAGCGATGGCCACGACGTGGGGCCGGCCGGTCGATCCGCAACCAACTGGTATAAACTGGCTGGTCCTCAAAGGTCGCGGAAATTACCTCTTCCAGCCTCTTGCTAAACCACTCCATTATTATCACCACTTAGCAAATATGACAACTCTTTATGCTTCAATACATTGCCAATTTACCTTTGTTGCCTCTTTAAAACTTATTTTAATATATCTTTATTGAAGAGCTGGCAATAAATGATATACACTGCAAGTCCTACATAAAATGTTGCGATGTAGAGGCAAAAGATGAGTGAAACTTAAGAAAACTTAAACTACAGACTATATTTGTATGTATACATTTGATATTCTGTAGGGAAGCTTTGGATTTTGTATCATGCAACTTTTCCTGCCTTGTTTTTCATATTACCTGTATATAACGCACAATACTCAAGTATATCAGCTGTTGCAATTCTATGCAGTGATATATACAAATATAATAATTTTTAACATAAAAACTTCACTTATCTTACAAGAAATGATGAAAGTTTTCTTTCATTTAGGATCGTGATTTTCTGAAAAGTTTATTCACATCCTCAGCGAGAGGATGTTTAAGGCTTGCTTCACTGTTAATACCTTTATATTTTACGTATCAATGAAGTCATATGAGGAATGTTCAATAAAGAATGATCACAATTTTTTCACACCGTACCTTTACTCATCCTCATAATTTTGATGGTCCTTCTCAAAATAGCCTCCCCTGAATGTGATACACTTGTCCTAGCGTATCTGCCAGTCTTCAAAGACATGCTGCAAACTATTTTTGATATATCCTTCAAAATCACCTCCGCAGCCTTCACCACTGCTTCTGATGATGGATAATGCCTCCCACGAAGACGTTTCTTCAACTTAGGGAATAGAAAAAGGTCACATGAGACTAAATCCGGACTATAGGGAGGCTGAGAGACGCACTTCACGTTGATTTTTGCAAGATATTCAGCAACAATATTGGCAATATGCAGCCGCACATTATCGTGGTGCAGCATCCAGCCTGCTTCACGGAAATGTGGTCTTTTGCGCCTGATATGGTCTTGCAATGTTTTCAGGACATCCCTGTAGTATTGTCCAGTTACTGATGTGTGTGCAGGTACAACATGCTGATAAACCATTCCATGAATATCAAAGAATAAGATGACCATAACTTTCCCAGCAGAAGCATCCACCTTTGCTTTTTGGGAGGTTGGTGATGAAGGAGATTTCCACATTGAGCTCTGCTGTTTGCTCTCAGGATCAAAATGATGTAGTCAAGTTTCATCAGCAGTGATTGCGTTTGAAAGAGACTCCGGATCTTCCTCTAACATCAACTTTAACTACATGTTACCTCAATTGCAGCGGTAGGCGATACTGAACAGCTCTGAGCTTGCTTGGTTCTCACAGGCGGGAACCAGGAGTACCAGCAATGAAACTACTACAGCGTGTTTGTTTCACATTAAGCTAACAGAATATAATGATTGAATTTTAGTGCGAAAAATTATAACCGTAAAAGATTATGATCATTCTTTATTGAACAGTCCTTTTATTACTACACAGAGTTGGTGGTTACCCTTGGGTCCAATAGACTCAAACACTGAAGTTGTCGAGCTAATGGATCTCTATTGGCATCTTATCTAAAATAACTTCATCTTCATTTTCGTCATATTTGCTTATCTTCTTCGACCATTTGGCCCTTACTTTGCCCAAAAAGTTTCCAATTTCATTAATTTTTTCCTAGTGTTTACACTCATTAACTTTATTGCTTGAATCTCTTTTGGTAGCCTTGCCAATTCTCTATCCCTTTGGTGATACAGTGGGCATTTCTCCAGATCTCCCCCTCTTCCCAAACCCTTCAGTTTCACCACCCCTGTTCTGGCCCATGCAAAGCCTTCTCTTGCTGCTTTATCACAAATATCAATGTATTTTTCCCTCTTCCACATCACTTTCATCTCTCTATAAATTTCCAGTGAGCTTTTCAAGTTGAAGCTTCCTAACATTTATTGCCTTTTAATATCTTCTGTTCTTAACCTAAGTTCTTTCCAAAATCCATTTTGCAATAATTCCCTGTTTTTCCACATGACACCAAACCCTATTTTTAACATCATTTCATTTATCTTATTTTCCAAACTATCAAAGTGAAATTGACAACTTTTCGACTGTAACATATTTGCACTAAGTTACATAAGTGGTATAAATCTTAAAAAGCTAGCTTTATTAATTCAGTCATAAGTATCCTTAATAGAATGTTACACAACGAAACAAAAGATGGGGAAGTAAATAAGCGTATCCTTGCCATTGATGTACGACTTGAGGTATTTGTCCGCAGATGCTGGAGTCGTGATCTCTCTGAAGACCCTTTCCTTGACGTAGCTCCAAGACTGGCGCTGACCTTGCAGAGACCACATGGTCCTCCAAAAACCTGCTAATCTGTGCCATGGACTATCTCATTAGGGCATAGCGTGTCTTCTTGCAAAATTAAAATGCATATTCTTTAGTTCCTCTTCTAAAAGTTATTCTAAAACAGTGTTCTCCTATCTACCGCTTCCATTACTCATTCTGTTGTATGTGTAAAAACAAAACACGAGGCTAGAGCGATTGTCATATTTTTAAAAGCCACGATACTCTGAAGTTTAACACTCTTTACACAATGTTTCTACATTCTATCACTTATTACTGGAGCACAATTATCTTCTTTTGTTTCAATCGAGTCTAATCGTACCATACTAAAGGTAAACAAAAGAACTAGTTGCAGAACACTTTTTCAAGAATTAAAAATATTGCCTCTACCTTGCTTGTATATCCAAGAAATAGTAACCTTTGTTAAATTAAATATTCATTTACACTCCACTAATACACAAGCACATAATCATGATACTCGAAGAAAGGAGCAAATAAGTATAATCCCCCATAACACCAGTTTGTTTGGTAAAAGCTTTATATATACTGGACTTTGCCTTTATAACGGCCTACCTGAACACCTAAAGAGCATATCTGCACTTCCTAAATTTAAATGCTGTGTAAAAAAGTTCCTGTTAGAACATTGTTTTTATAGTATAGGTGAATTTTTTGAATATGTCAACTACAGGTAAATTGTTATTATATTGTACATACATTTTCTGAATTTTCATTTCTAAACTTGTGTTGTGTATATGTTTATTGTATACTTTTTAGTTATAAGTACTTGACGTGTCCTATATCATGTACTATGATCAAAAGGATGAATAAATACAAATACAAATACAAATCTTTTCAGGAATAGCTACGTTATATATGTCATTTTATATACAAAACTAATAGAAATTATAATAACTCTGCCCTTAAACGTTCATAACCTTTCCATATAATCGTTAGCAACAACATAATATCAACAAAAGCCGGAAAAATCACACAATATTGAACAACTCGAACTATTTTAACCCTTGCGTTGTGTTTGGGGTCTTTATAGATCCTAAGGCTGCTTTAACTACGTAGAAACTGTTTTGATGTGAACATAGATTTCTCATCTTTCAGATATGTTGTTTGTATACTTTTTATTATAAATGGTCAAAGTATGTATGGTAATATGATGGTCGGTAGTACAGAATTTTAAATTTTTTGTAACAAGGTCAGGAAATATCCCAGGTATACAATACGTGATTTTCCATGTTATACTAAAACTTTAATACAATAAATAAAACTTGGCAACAATGCACCTTCATTTGTACGTACATTGTTGTTACAAATTTGTAAACAATACATACACATGCACTGTTGTAACAGATTATTATAAAATACAAACACAGTTAGCAATTGTGTTTCGTGGAAGCTAGACGTGAAAAAAACTAAAGTGATAATGTTGTATAACTCAACAAAGTCAGGTGTTGGTATTGTTGATAAGATGGTTAGACACTATTCAGTAAAACGTGGAACAAGAAGGTAGTCACTTGCTCTATTTCTTGATATATTTGACTTAGCATGTCTCAATGCTTACGTCCTGTACTGTAAATTTTTACATTATATGAGACGTAAAAATGATAGAAGAAAATTCCTCTCAGAATTGGGAAAAGATCTAGTCAGTCAAATTGAGAGCCGAATTCTTTCCCCCCAGTACAAAACACAACGTATTCGTTCAGGAATAATTCAAGCTGGTTTCAAGGATCTTCTAAATGGCAAACAAAAAGACCAAGGTACAGATGTTCCAAATATGAAATAAAAAAGATGTGACTCCTGCCCAAGATCAAAGGACAAGAAAGTGAAGAAACAATGAGATGAGTGTCACAAATTTATCTGCAATGAACATGCAAAAGTAAAAGTGTTCTGCAATGAGTGTTCATCATTTCAATTGGAGAATCAGTAGAAGTTTATTTATAACAGGATTTTTTATAAAGTGATAATGCACTTTATAATAAAACGTTACTATTTTCATATAGTATGAGGTAAATGAACATTGTGTTAAAATAGTACTGAGCGATATATGTTTTCATACTTCAGACATGGCTAGTACATAACTATCGCTTACAACAATGCAGTTTTAATTGTAAAACTCTGCTTTTGTCTCAAAATAAAATCATTATTATTATTTTTTAAAATAATTTACAATTTATCGACACATAGTTGTTATAATCACTTTGGGGTGGAAAAAGGACCCCAGATATATAATATGTTTTTTCAGAGCACATACCTTGCTAGGGTTAAATGGAAATTTCGGAAATACAATGGTGACACAACATTTTTAGAAGGCCATGTTTCTAAAAACAAGCGAAGCGAAGTTTGTTTATGTTGACTGAGGACGCAAGCATTTGTTTGAGAAATCGATCTCCATTATACAAATATTAACAGCAATTTCTTAAGATAAGTGGAGTCTTAGTGGCAAATATTTATATTTGTGTAACAAGCGAAGATTCTTTGTATCTCGGAGCATCTTTCTTATATTTCACGAGTTGATTGTCTACAGTATCTTTGACTAATGGTTTGTTAATTATCCTCAAATGAATTTCATTAGAGAACATTTCAAAGCTATGATTTTTTACGAATTGTTATTAATGCCTAACCAATATGAAGATCTACTTATAAATTCAATTGGGCAATAATTCATAACTATTGATCGGTTTTTCTTAGTCATCAATTTCGTGAAGGCAACTCAAGAACTGCTGATAATTATTAAAATATTGGCTAAGGTTTGGATGAGTAGAGTCAGACTGAAAAATTCAATGCAATAGCCGGGATTTGAACTACGGATCTCCCGCACTCCGTGCGGTTGCTCTAAACCACTGAGCTACTATGGCCGACATGTCGACATGGCATTAAATTCTCCTACTGACTCATATGTTTTGCGGTAGACCACTAGAGGTTCTCACGCACCTTTTGTGTCGACTTGCTATGCTGTAAGTACTTAAGCCCCAGGCTTCATAGTTAAACCACTGTGTTTATTTTTTTTAGCAAAATTGATGGAAATATTCGTTTCTTCCACAGTAGCCATGTGGAAGACTTATAGCATAGTAAGTCACCACAAAAGGTGCGTGTCTCATAGCATATGAGAACCCCTAGTGGTCTACCGGGAAACATACGAGTTAGTTGGAGAATTTAATGTCATGTTGGCATGTTGCTATAGTAGCTCAGTTGTTTAACTATGGAGCCTGGGACTTAAGTACTTACAGCATAGTAAGTCGACACAAAAGGTGCGTGTCTCATAGCATATGAGAACCCCTAGTGGTCTACCGGGAAACATACGAGTTAGTTGGAGAATTTAATGTCATGTTGGCATGTTGCCATAGTAGCTCAGTGGTTTAACTATGAAGCCTGGGACTTAAGTACTTACAGCATAGTAAGTCGACACAAAAGGTGCCTGTCTCATAGCATATGAGAACCCCTAGTGGTCTACCGGGAAACATACGAGTTAGTTGGAGAATTTAATGTTATGTCGGCATGTTGGTCATAGTAGCTCAGTGGTTTAACTATGAAGCCTGGGACTTAAGTACTTACAGCATAGTAAGTCGACACAAAAGGTGCCTGTCTCATAGCATATGAGAACTCCTAGTGGTCTACCGGGAAACATACGAGTCAGTTGAAGAATTTAATGTCTTGTCTGCATGTTGGCCATAGTAGCTCAGTGGTTTAGAGCAATCGCACGGAGAGCGGGAGATCCGTGGTGCAAATCCCGGCTATGGCATTGAATTTTGCAGTATAGCTCTATTCATCCAATTAAAATATTGCTTGAAAATGATGCTCGAAAAAGAGTGAATGTTTGAAAATGATGACAAACAACTTAGAAATTTATTCCATAGAATTTGGACACAGTTGTGTATTACATCCAAAACATGTCCATCGACAGTTAAACGTTCGATGAGAAGTTCGACAGATTTCACGTAAACTGACTCACGATCAAAAACAACAACGTATTGATTGGTAAAACATTCCAAGGCACCACTTGGTTATCATTTGATTCTGAATAGAAAGTCAAGGTCCTTTGAACAGATCCTAGGTCTACTAAAGTTCAACGACTTCGCAGTGTTGGTAAGAAGATGGTTGTTAAGCAGGTCATATTGCTACTGCAGCATTAAAGGATAGATGTCCCGTTACTGCCGATTTGTACACTGACGTCTGTTTGCGGAACGTTTTTGGAAGCGTTCGTGAGAAACGTCCTAAACGAAATATAACCAGACACCTCATTGTCGTCATTAGCCAGCCTCGGTAGCGTAGATGGTAGCGTGTCTGCCTCACGTTCAAGAGGTCCCGAGTTCGAATCTCGGTCACTGTGAGTTACCTGGATAAGGATTTTCCCGGGGTTTTCCCTTATCCTGAAAGACGAATGTCGGTAACTCTAAGATCCATGGACCCCGGACGCATTGAGCATCATTTCACCCATTTCATTAATCGTCCGATATGACTAAATGTTGGAGGACGTAAATTACACCAAAAAAACCTCATCGTCGCATAGAAAAAATTTAACAATTGAATATCTGGACGTCCTAAATAGTTGGACTCTCCACTACGAAGTAATGACTTAGCACAGCAAGTTACTAGTCGACCATAATTGTGGCCATATGCCTCTTGTAACATTCTGTAAGCTGCCATGTCGGATTTCTGCAAACGATAGCAAAACTTCAGTGCAGCGTATTGTTCTTTGCGTAACACCTCCATTTCCTCTGTAGAGGGCTAGCGAATTGAACTAAATTGTTCACCCTCTGTACAGACGCATGCACAAGCGACAGTGTGCTTTGTCCAACAATCAGAACGGATCCATTGGCATAATGCAAAGTTGTTTCCACGGTATGTCTTTGTTGTGTGCGGGAAAAATTCTCAAGTCTTTATTTACTTGCCTTTGTAAATATCCTATTAACTATTCCACACATTCTCTCAAATCTTTATATTCTATTGTACCCACCATATTCCTTAAAATAAGACCTGGCGACGAATATAATAGGTTTACCGGAAACCTATCCGGCAGGATTCAGCAGAATTCTCATCAAATACAACATCAGGGCCATCCACAAGCCACCTCCGAATATTAAACAGCTGGTGAGACCGCTAGAAGACAAACTGGACTTCCAAGTTTCGGGAGCTTTTTTCTGTTTTTTGTAATTTGCGTCCTACAACATTCATTTAGTCATATCGAACGATGAATGAAATGGGTGAACTGATGCTCAAATGAGTCCGGGGTCCATGGAGCTTAGAGTTACCCGACATTCGTCTATCAGGATAAGGGAAAACCCCGGATGAGTGTACCACATTCCCTGTGAATGTAGGACATCGTATATAGGACAAACCGGAAGGACCATCACTAGCAGAATAATCGAACATGAATGGAGCATTCGTTTAATGCAACCTGAGAAGTCTGGACTGACAGAGCATTGTTTTGATAACGACCATAGAGCTGGGAGTGTCCTGCATTCCCTGTGAATGTGGGACACCGTATATAGGACAAACCGGAAGGACCATCGCTACCAGAATAAACGAACATGAACGGAGCATTCGTTTAATGCAATCTGAGAAGTCTGGACTGACAGAGCATTGTTTTGATAACGACCATAGAGCTGGGAGTGTACCGCATTCCCTGTGAATGTGAGACACCGTATATAGGACAAACCGGAAGGACCATCACTACCAGAATAAACGAACATGAACGGAGCATTCGTTTAATACAACCTGAGAAGTCTGGACTGGCAGAACATTGTTTTGATAACGACCATAGAGCTGGGAGTGTACTGCATTCCCTGTGAATGTGAGACACCGTATATAGGACAAACCGGAAGGACCATCACTAGCAGAATAATCGAACATGAACGGAGCATTCGTTTAATACAACCTGAGAAGTCTGGACTGGCAGAACATTGTTTTGATAACGACCATAGAGCTGGGAGTATACCGTATTCCCTGTGAATGTGAGACACTGTTTATAGTACAAACCGGAAGGACCATCACTAGCAGAATAATCGAATATGAACGGAGCATTCGTTTAATGTAACCTGAGAAGTCTGCACTGACAGAGCATTGTTTTGATAACGACCATAGAGCTGGGAGTGTACCGCATTCCCTGTGAATGTGAGACACCGTATATAGGAAAAACCGGAAGTACCATCGCTACTAGAATAAACGAACATCAACGGAGCATTCGTTTAATACAACCTGAAAAGTCTGGACTGACAGAGCATTGTTTTGATAACGACCATAGAGCTGGAAGTGTACCGCATTCCCTGTGAATGTGGGACACCGTATATAGGACAAACCGGAAGGAACATCGCTACTAGAATAATCGAACATGAACGGAGCATTCGTTTAATACAACCTGAGAAGTCTGGACTGGCAGAGCATTGTTTTGATAACGACCATAGAGCTGGGAGTGTACCGCATTCCCTGTGAATGTGAGACACCGTATATAGGACAAATCGGAAGGACCATCGCTACTAGAATAAACGAACATGAACAGAACATTCGTTTAATACAACCTGAGAAGTCTGGGCTGGCAGAGCATTGTTTTGATAACGACCATAGAGCTGGGAGTGTACCGCATTCCCTGTGAATGTGAGACACCGTATATAAGACAAACCAGAAGAACCATCGCTACCAGAATAAACGAACATGAACGGAGCATTCGTTTAATGCAACCTGAGAAGTCTGGGCTGGCAGAGCATTGTTTTGATAACGACCATAGAGCTGGGAGTGTACCGCATTCCCTGTGAATGTGAGACACCGTATATAGGACAGACCGGAAGGACCATCACTACCAGAATAAACGAACATGAACGGAGCATTCGTTTAATGTAACCTGAGAAGTCTGGGCTGGCAGAGCATTGTTTTGATAACGACCATAGAGCTGGGAGTGTACCGCATTCCCTGTGAATGTAAGACACCGTATATAGGACAGACGGGAAGGACCATCGCTAGCAGAATAATCTAACATGAACGGAGCATTCGTTTAATGCAATCTGAGAAGTCTGGATTGGCAGAGCATTGTTTTAATAACGACCATAGAGCTCTGAGTGTACTGCATTCCCAGTGAATGTGAGACACCGTATATAGGACAGACGGGAAGGACCATCGCTACCAGAATAAACGAACATGATCGGAGTATTCGTTTAATGTAACCTGAGAAGTCTGGACTGGCAGAGCATTGTTTTGATAACGACCATAGAGCCGGGAGTGTACCGCATTACCTGTGAATGTGAGACACCGTATATAGGACAAACCGGAAGTACCATCGCTACCAGAATAAACGAACATGATCGGAGTATTCGTTTAATGTAACCTGAGAAGTCTGGGCTGGCAGAGCATTGTTTTGATAACGACCATAGAGCTGGGAGTGTACCGCATTCCCTGTGAATGTGGTACACCGTATATAGGACATAACGAAAGGACCATCTCTACCAGAATAAACGAACATGAACGGAGCATTCGTTTAATGCAATCTGAGAAGTCTGGGCTGGTAGAGTATTGTTTTGATAACGACCATAGAGCTGGGAGTGTACCGCATTCCCTGTGAATGTGAGACACCGTATATAGGAGAAACCGGAAGGCCCATCGCTACCAGAATAAACGAACATGAACGGAGCATTCGTTTAATGCCACCTGAGAAGTCTGGACTGACAGAGCGTTGTTTTGATAACGACCATAGAGCTGGGAGTGTACCGTATTTCCTGTCAATGTAGTACATCGTATATATGACAAACCGGAAGTACCATCGCTACCAGAATAAACGAACATGAACAGAGCATTCGTTTAATGCAATCTGAGAAGTCTGGACTGACAGAGCATTGTTTTGATAACGACCATAGAGCTGGGAGTGTACCGCATTCCCTGTGAATGTGAGACACCGTATATAGGACAAACCGGAAGGACCATCGCTACTAGAATAAACGAACATGAACGGGGCATTCGTTTAATGTAACCTGAGACGTCTGGACTGACAGAACATTGTTTTGATAACGACCATAGAGCTGGGAGTGTACCGCATTCCCTGTGAATGTGAGACATCGTGTATAGGACAAACCGGAAGGACCATCGCTACCAGAATAAACGAACATGAACGGGGCATTCGTTTAATGTAACCTGAGACGTCTGGACTGACAGAGCATTGTTTTGATAACGACCATAGTGCTGGGAGTGTACCGCATTCCCTGTGAATGTAGGACACCGTATATAGGACAAACCGGAAGGACCATCGCTAAAAGAATAAACGAACATGAACGGGGCATTCGTTTAATGTAACCCGAGACGTCTGGACTGGCAGAGCATTGTTTTGATAACGACCATAGAGCCGGGAGTGTACCGCATTCCCTGTGAATGTGGGACATCGTATATAGGACAAACCAGAAGGACCATCGCTACCAGAATAAACGAACATGAACGGAGCATTCGTTTAATGCAACCTGAGAAGTCTGGACTGGCAGAGCATTGTTTTGATAACGACCATAGAGCTGGGAGTGTACCGCATTCCCTGTGAATGTGGGACATCGTATATAGGACAAACCGGAAGGACCATCGCTACCAGAATAAACGAACATGAACGGAGCATTTGTTTAATACAACCTGAGAAGTCTGGACTGACAGAGCATTGTTTTGATAACGACCATAGAGCTGGGAGTGTACCGCATTCCCTGTGAATGTGGGACATCGTATATAGGACAAACCGGAAGTACCATCACTACCAGAATAAACGAACATGAACGGAGCATTCATTTAATACAACCTGCGAAGTCTGGACTGGCAGAGCATCGTTTTGATAACGACCATAGAGCTGGGAGTGTACCGCATTCCCTGTGAATGTGGGACATCGTATATAGGACAAACCGGAAGTACCATCACTACCAGAATAAACGAACATGAACGGAGCGTTCGTTTAATGCAACCTGAGAAGTCTGGACTGGTAGAGCATTGTTTTGATAACGACTATAGAGCTGGGAGTGTACCGCATTCCCTGTGAATGTGAGACACCGTATATAGGACAAACCGGAAGGACCATCGCTACTAGAATAAACGAAGATGAACGGAGCATTCGTTTAATACAACCTGAGAAGTCTGGACTGACAGAGCATTGTTTTGATAACGACCATAAAGCTGGGAGTGTACCGCATTCCCTGTGAATGTGGGACATCGTATATAGGACAAACCGGAAGGACCATCGCTACTAGAATAAACGAACATGAACGGAGCATTCGTTTAATGCAACCTGAGAAGTCTGGACTGGTAGAGCATTGTTTTGATAACGACTATAGAGCTCGGAGTGTACCGCATACCCTGTGAATGTGGGACATCGTATATAGGACAAACCGGAAGGACCATCGCTACCAGAATAAACGAACATGTACGGAGCATTCGTTTAATACAACCTGAGAAGTCTGGGCTGACAGAGCATTGTTTTGATAACGACCATAAAGCTGGGAGTGTACCGCACTTCCTGTAAATGTGAGACACCGTATATAGGACAAACCGGAAGGACCATCGCTACTAGAATAAACGAACATGAACGGAGCATTCGTTTAATGCAACCTGAGTAGTCTAGACTGGCAGAGCATTGTTTTGATAACGACCATAGAGCCAGTAGTGTACCGCATTCCCTGTGAATGTGAGACACCGTATATAGGACAAACCGGAAGGACTATCGCTACTAGAATAAACCAACGTGAACGGAGCATTCGTTTAATGCAACCTGAGAAGTCTGGACTGGTAGAGCATTGTTTTGATAACGACTATAGAGCTGGGAGTGTACCGCATTCCCTGTGAATGTGGGACATCGTATATAGGACAAACCGGAAGGACCATCGCTACCAGAATAAACGAACATGAATGGAGCATTCGTTTAATACAACCTGAGAAGTCTGGACTGGCAGAGCATTGTTTTGATAACGACCATAGAGCCAGTAGTGTACCGCATTCCCTGTGAATGTGAGACACCGTATATAGGACAAACCGGAAGGACTATCGCTACTAGAATAAACCAACGTGAACGGAGCATTCGTTTAATGCAACCTGAGAAGTCTGGACTGGTAGAGCATTGTTTTGATAACGACTATAGAGCTGGGAGTGTACCGCATTCCCTGTGAATGTGGGACATCGTATATAGGACAAACCGGAAGGACCATCGCTACCAGAATAAACGAACATGAATGGAGCATTCGTTTAATACAACCTGAGAAGTCTGGACTGGCAGAGCATTGTTTTGATAACGACCATAGAGCTGGGAGTGTACCGCATTACCTGTGAATGTGAGACACCGTATATAGAACAAACCGGAAGGACCATCGCTACTAGAATAATCGAACATGAACGGAGCCTTCGTTTAATACAATCTGAGAAGTCTAGACTGGCAGAGCATTGTTTTGATAACGACCATAGAGCCGGGAGTGTACCGCATTCCCTGTGAATGTGAGACACCGTATATAGGACAAATCGGAAGGACTATCGCTACTAGAATAAACCAACGTGAACGGAGCATTCGTTTAATGCAACCTGAGAAGTCTGGACTGGCAGAGCATTGTTTTGATAACGACCATAGAGCCGGGAGTGTACCGCATTCCCTGTGAATGTGAGACACCGTATATAGGACAAATCGGAAGGATTATCGCTACTAGAATAAACCAACGTGAACGGAGCATTCGTTTAATGCAACCTGAGAAGTCTGGACTGGTAGGGCATTGTTTTGATAACGACTATAGAGCTGGGAGTGTACCGCATTCCCTGTGAATGTGAGACACCGTATATAGGACAAACCGGAAGGACCATCGCTACTAGAATAAACGAACATGAACGGAGCATTCGTTTAATGCAACCTGAGAAGTCTGGACTGGCAGAGCATTGTTTTGATAACGACCATAGAGCCGGGAGTGTACCGCATTC
Source organism: Mantis religiosa (assembly GCA_030765055.1). Classification (NCBI taxonomy): domain Eukaryota; kingdom Metazoa; phylum Arthropoda; class Insecta; order Mantodea; family Mantidae; genus Mantis; species Mantis religiosa. The sequence continues at coordinate 14,411,035 of CM060951.1, forward strand.
CCTGTGAATGTGAGACACCGTATATAGGACAGACCGGAAGTACCATCACTACCAGAATAAACGAACATGAACGGAGCATTCGTTTAATACAACCTGAGGAGTCTGGACTGGCAGAGCATTGTTTTGATAACGACCATAGAGCCGGGAGTGTACCGCATTCCCTGTGAATGTGAGACACCGTATATAGGACAAACCGGAAGTACCATCACTACCAGAATAAACGAACATAAACGGAGCATTCGTTTAATACAACCTGAGAAGTCTGGACTGGCAGAGCATTGTTTTGATAACGACCATAGAGCTGGGAGTGTACCGCATTCCCTGTGAATGTGAGACACCGTATATAGGACAAACCGGAAGTACCATCACTACCAGAATAAACGAACATGAACGGAGCATTCGTTTAATACAACCTGAGGAGTCTGGACTGGCAGAGCATTGTTTTGATAACGACCATAGAGCCGGGAGTGTACCGCATTCCCTGTGAATGTGAGACACCGTATATAGGACAAACCGGAAGTACCATCACTACCAGAATAAACGAACATGAACGGAGCATTCGTTTAATACAACCTGAGAAGTCTGGGCTGGCAGAGCATTGTTTTGATAACGACCATAGAGCTGGGAGTGTACCGCATTCCCTGTGAATGTGGGACACCGTATATAGGACAAACCGGAAGTACCATCACTACCAGAATAAACGAACATGAACGGAGCATTCGTTTAATACAACCTGAGAAGTCTGGACTGACAGAGCATTGTTTTGATAACGACCATAGAGCTGGGAGTGTACTGCATTCCCTGTGAATGTGGGACACCGTATATAGGACAAACCGGAAGGACCATCACTACCAGAATAAACGAACATGAACGGAGCATTCGTTTAATACAACCTGAGAAGTCTGGACTGGCAGAGCATTGTTTTGATAACGACCATAGAGCCGGGAGTGTACCGCATTCCCTGTGAATGTGAGACACCGTATATAGGACAAATCGGAAGGACTATCGCTACTAGAATAAACCAACGTGAACGGAGCATTCGTTTAATGCAACCTGAGAAGTCTGGACTGGTAGAGCATTGTTTTGATAACGACTATAGAGCTGGGAGTGTACCGCATTCCCTGTGAATGTGAGACACCGTATATAGGACAAACCGGAAGGACCATCGCTACTAGAATAAACGAACATGAACGGAGCATTCGTTTAATGCAACCTGAGAAGTCTGGACTGGCAGAGCATTGTTTTGATAACGACCATAGAGCCGGGAGTGTACCGCATTCCCTGTGAATGTGAGACACCGTATATAGGACAGACCGGAAGTACCATCACTACCAGAATAAACGAACATGAACGGAGCATTCGTTTAATACAACCTGAGGAGTCTGGACTGGCAGAGCATTGTTTTGATAACGACCATAGAGCCGGGAGTGTACCGCATTCCCTGTGAATGTGAGACACCGTATATAGGACAAACCGGAAGTACCATCACTACCAGAATAAACGAACATAAACGGAGCATTCGTTTAATACAACCTGAGAAGTCTGGACTGGCAGAGCATTGTTTTGATAACGACCATAGAGCTGGGAGTGTACCGCATTCCCTGTGAATGTGAGACACCGTATATAGGACAAACCGGAAGTACCATCACTACCAGAATAAACG